>JAKJMR010000355.1:688371-705049 GCA_024449315.1 Daboia siamensis | reverse complement strand
AGATAGATAGATAGATAGATAGATAGATAGATAGATAGATAGATAGAGATAGATAGATAGACAGACATACAGACAGACAGACAGACAGACAGATAGATAAATAGAGATATACAGAGATACAGATACAGAGATATAGATATATAGATATAAATATAGATATAGATATATGGGGAGGGGGCCACGTTTACAGTGTTATGACTGGTTGTTAGAGCTGTCATTCAGAGACAGAGGACAGAGGGTATCACCTCCCATTTTATTTTCTGCAGGAGGGGGAGATGAAAAAAGAAGAACTGAGGAAGGTTGGTAGAAATATGAGTCTGAATGCTCCAGGTCTCAGTCCAAGGAAATCATCCAACAATTCAAGACTCAGAACTAGGAATAAATCGTTATTGCCATGAGAAGCAAAACTGGCATTCTATACAGTAGTTACTAAACTGGTAAAGGCCATTTTGCTGTGGCTAAAGAATAACAGAGTTGGAAGGGACCTTGGAGATCTTCTAGTCCACCCCGCTGCTCAGGCAAGAAACCCTATGCCATTTCAGTGTTGGTGGGCCATGTCCCACAGGTTGGGGACCCCTGTTTTAAAGTATTAAAAAATAATGCTTTGAAAAGTGACAATGCTGTATTTTCTGCCAGGTGATGTTAGAACATAGAATAAGAGAGTTGAACTGGATCTTGGAGGTCTTTTGGTCAGCCTCTGCTTGAGCAGGATACTCTATACAGAATAACTGAATAACAGAGTTAGATGGGATCTTGGAGGTCTTCTAGTCCAACCCCCTTCTCAAGCAGGGGTCTCTGTACCATTCTGGACAAATGGCTTCAAATCTGTTCTTCAATGACAGAGCACCCACAACTTCCACTGTTCCACTGATTAATTGTTCTCACTGTCAGAAAAATTCTCCTTAGTTCTAGAATGGGTCTCTCTTTGATCTGTTTCCATTACTTCTTGTCCTGCCCTTAGGTGCTTTGGAGCAGGGCTTTTCAACCTTTTCACCCATTGTGCCACTTTTACGATATGGCAACATCGGAGTCCCACCAGTTGCCTAGCAAGGTGTCAAAAACTTGATGACCAAAAAAAAAAAGGGGAAAAGTGATGAAGTACAGGTAGTCCTCGACTTACAACAGTTCACTTAGTGACTGTTCAAAGTTACAATGGCATTGAAAAAAGTGCCCCCCAAGCCACAGCTGAGCAAGACACCTGCCTGCCCATCTGGCGGCGCTCTTCCTCCTGTCCGAGGTTTTCATTGCTGTGAACATTTCTGTTGAGGATTGGCAGCGAGGGTGGGGTGGGGTGGGGGTGTTTGGTTTTTATTCCCCCCCCCCCCGTCTGCTGGGTGGTTACAGCAGGTTTTGGTCACTTCACATGACCCTGGGACACTGACCGTCATAAATATGAATCAGTTGCCAAGCATCTGATGTAAATCACAAGACCCTAGAGATGCTGCAACATTCCAACTGATCAGCGCTTCTTCTGGGCTCAGCAAAAGCGCCGGGATCAGCACCAAGCTGCAGCTGGAGCTGGCGCTGATCCTGGCGCTTCCATTGAGCCCTGACAGCCCTGCAGCTCCAGCCATCTCTCGCTCAGGCTTGTGCGGTGCTGCCACTGGTTCAGCTCATTTCCTTCCCCACTACCACTTCTAGGATGGTCACGTACAACCTGCCAGGTGCCAAGGTACCACAGATGGTACCCGTACCACTGGTTGAAAAGCCCTGCTTTGGAGGATAGGTCAACCCCATTACAGCTAAGCCTGCATATAGCATCAATCAAATTCAAAGAAGGAGGGAAAAAGCATCATGAGACAGCATAAAGGATGTGCTATACTTTACTTGACTGTTCTTTATTCAAGAGGTTCCCCCCTTGTTGGTTGAACCAATTGCTACTGTAATGAAGACTATCAAACTATGTTTTGTGACTCAAAATATGTACAATCCTCCTGTTTGAGTCTTGTAACTGTTTTCTAATGTTGCAGTCCAGAGGTCACCAACCTCTGTCGGTTGGCAGACCAGAGGAAAAGGGGGAAGCATTTTACATGCATGCGTGTGTGTGTATGGGGCCGCAAGCACGCGTGTGCCGCAAACGGGATGGGGTCAGCGCCCGTGTGATATTCACTAGCCCTGCCCCGTTCTTGTGTGGCGCAGTGCCTTGTTTTCATACCCCAAGGTGCAACGGCGGCCTGTTTTTGCACCCTGTGGCCGCAGCACTAGCACAAGCGAGGAAGTGTGCACGCACACCCGCACACACACACACTGGCCAGCCTGACCCTTGGCCTGGTGGCCAGCAGGCCACAGCTCACAGGTTGGGGACCCCTTGTAATCCATATCTAAATTTATCCTGTTTCTTAGCAGTTATTTCTGTTATGTTTTTTATATGGAAGAATTCTCTCTTGGTCATTACTGGAAACCCCTGATTAAGCCTACCAAAATATGAGTTTGTCAGTTTGAATTGCCTTTCTTGAAAACGTCAATTATCCCCCTAAAGACGGGTAAGTCCTTGATTTACGACACTAACATAAATTTACTGCCCATTACAATTGTAAGTTATGGGAGTTATAAAGCAGGTCACCATGTGACTGACCCAATTTTACAAACTTTTTGTGGCCCTGATTGAGTGAATCCTGTCATTACTGTAAGTGAATCCACAATTGTTAACTGAATCCATGGTTCGCTATGGGACATTTTTGCTAAACACCAGAAGTAAACCCCAAGTTTTCTGCAAAAATGTTGTAATTGAAGTCGCGCCACAAAGAAGAGGGAGTCCAGCTATTCTCCAAAGCACCTGAAGACAGGATAAGAAGCAACGGATGGAAACTAATCAAGGAGAGAAGCAACCTAGAACTAAGGAGAAATTTCCTGACAGTGAAAACAATTAATCAGTGGAACAACCTGCCTCCAGAAGTTGTGGGTGCTGCAACATTGGAGGTTTTTAAGAAGAGGCAGGACAGCCATTTGTCTGGAATGGTATAGGACAGGGGTGTCAAACTCAATTTCATTCAGGGCCGCATCAGCATTGCAGTTGCCCTCAGGGGCCGGGTAGGTGTGGCCAGGGTGGGCGTGGCCTACTGGGTGGGCATGTCTAGAGTGCGTATGGCCTACTGGGTGGGCGTGGCCAGCTTGACATTGTTAGCATCAAGGGTGCCTATGAGGGCCTGGGCAGGAGTGGGACAGATCTGAGGGTCTCTGGCAGAAGGAGATGGGACAGGGGCAAGTGCCAAGGCATGGTCCACTGGAGGAGCCTCACTGTTTCCAGGTTGGCTTTGCGGGCCACATGAAACCACTTTGCGGGCCGGATCTGGCCCCCGGGCCTTGTGTTTGACATGTCTGGTATAGGATCTCCTGCTTGAGCAAGGGTTTGGACTAGAACAGGGATGTCAAACTCGCAACATCACATGACGTGTCGCAACATATAGTGACTTTTTTTCCATTGCCGGCAATGGGGTGGGCGTGGTTAATAATAATAATAATAATAATAAGAAGAAGAAGAAGAAGAAGAAGAAAAAGAAGAAGAAGAAGAAGAAGAAGAAGAAGAAGTTGGAAGAGACCTTGGGGGTCATCTAGTCCAACCCCCTGCCCAGGCAGGAAACCATGACGCATCCGGCTCATGGGCCAGCAGTTTGACACTCCTGGACTAAAAGACCTCCAAGGTCCCTTCCAACTCTGTTATTCTGTTGTGTGATCGCGGGACACATCTGTAAATGCGGGCCAGCTGCTGAGTGTTCAAAAGGCGATCCCATGACCTCAGGGAGGCCAGTCATTGGACTTTGGGAACAGAGTCATAAGTACCTTTTGGAAAGTTGGTTGTAATTTTGAACAGTCACGTTTTGGTGAAACTTGCTTGATCTTCAGGCTGCTGGCAAGAAGAGGCTGTATCCTGCTGAGAAAGCTCCCGATGCTGCTTTGTAACTATCCTCCAGAGATGAAGTTAGTGATATGTTGGCAGGAAATTAAATCTCTTTCAAATCAATCCCAACTCCTGCTGACTTCAAAGGCCCAGGCTTTCCAGCTTTCTTGGAACAAGCCAAGAGCGGTGTCCATTATCTTGTTTCAGGGTGTTTATTCAACTTTCCAGTCTAGTCTGCACCACTGGGAGCTTCTTGGTTCTCATCCAAGCAGTAATCTGGTTGATCTTAGCTAGCTTCAGATTCCAGAGAAGATCAATCATATTGCTGCTACCTACGGTTCCGAGACAGTTTAGGCAACTACAGTAAGTTGATGCTTTCTTTTGTTGTAAAGAACCTCTGAATCCTCTGAGTTCAAGTCTTTAATAAATGTAGTAAATGGAAACTTTAGCTATTATTGCCCAGAACATACCAAAATGTTAAGGTAATTGGTGAACAGAAGGTAGGTAACAATATAGCAAAGAAGAACAGGTTGCCATCAGAAGTTGTGGGTGCTTCATCACTAGAGGTTTTTAAGAATACACTGGACAGCCACCAGTCTCTGAAGTGGTCTAGGGCAGGGGTGGGGAACCTTGGCTCTTTTATGACTTGTGGACTTCAACTCCCGTGCTGGCTCAGGAATTCTGAGAGTTGTCGTCCACAAGTCATAAAAGAGCCAAGGTTCCTCACCCCTGGTATAGGGTCTCCTGCTTGAGCAGGGGGTTGGACTAGATGACCTCCAAGATCCCTTCCAGCTCTATTCTGATTGAACTCACAAAGTACAAGAAAGGAAAGAGTCAGTTGAAGATTGAGAATTCCTAGGACTAAGTAGACAATACAGGTCATCCTCCACTTACAGCCATTCATTTAGTGACTCTTCAAAGTTACAAAAGCACTGAAAAAGGTGAAGAGGGGCCCTCACACTTACTGTACTACCAATACAGCATCCTCAAAGGTCGTGTGATCAAAGGGAAAAAGAACAGGTTGACTTCTAACCAACAATTGCATGTCAGGGAACCAATTATAGGATAAGAAAATCACTACATAGCAGGAACGGCAATTATTTTTAGGTTATTACCTTTCGATTTGTTCCACTGGTTTTGCCTGTGTTCTCTTTTTAAATTTTTATTTAAATTGTTATGATGAGCTAGATCAAAATGTAATACATAGTAAAAATGATAGTAATAATAATTATGACAAGTACAACGGTAACATTCCTATGAAGAAAATTAACTCGTAATAGTGATTTGGTGTGCTAAAATAGAGAAAATGGGGAGATTCATATAACAGTAATACAGGTAGTCCTCAACTTAGAGCAGTTCATTTAGTGACTGTTCAAAGTTACAACGGCGCTAAAAAAAAGTGACTTATGACCATTTTTCACACCTACAACTGTTGGAGCATCCCCAGGGTCACATGATCAAAATTCAGACACTTGGCAACTGGTTCACATTTATGATGGTTGCAGTGTCCCAGGGTCATGTGGTCCCCTTCTACAACCTTCAGACAAGAAAAGTCAGTGGGGAAGCCAGCTTCGCTTAACAACCACATTACTAACTTAACTGATTCACTTAACAACTGTGGCAAGAAAGGTTGTAAAATGGGGCAAAACTCACTTAACCACTGACTCACTTAGCAACAGAAATTTTGGGCTCCATTGTACTCGTAAGTCGAGGGCTACCTGTATAAACTAAGCCCATCTTTTAATATATTATGAAATCCAAACTATAGTGAAACATTGTTCCTTTGTTTTATTTTATTTTTCAATAAAAGGACATTTCAAAAATCAGTAAGGTAGATCAATAGTTCTCTTGCATCTGTTGTATATTCCAATATGCATCTGTTCCCAATAATAAGACTAGATTAGACTAGACTAGACTAGACTAGACTAGAATAGAATAGAATAGAATAGAATAGGCTTTATTGTCATTTTAAATGTACCTTAATCAGTATACACTAAAAATGAGATTTTGTTGCATACAGCCCTCAGTGTAACATGTCTCCTGAACCCAAGATTGACAGAGGAACAATTCACTACGAAAAGTCAAATCCCATGTTTTGGGAATATATAGTAATTCAACCTCACATTTCCTTTTTAACTATTATATTTCCTTGCCTGTGGTTGTTGCCCATGATGTTGCCTTCACCACAAACCACAAACGAAACAGGCATAAATTGTTTTTACTGCATGAATGGCTTTCCCCTCTTATCCTAACACCATCCAAGATCAGCCTGAAGGTACTCAAAAACCACTAGACGTAATCTTTCATTATCTTGGAAAGAAGTCAGCTGAGTGAGAACCAAAACATAGAGGCAAGATAAGGATAGCAGTGGGAAAAAGTCAGAAGCCTGACACTCTACCCTAGTGTTTCTCAATCTTGACAACTTTAAGATGTGTTGACTTCAGGCTGGCTGGGGAATTCTGGGAATTGGATTGCAGACATCTGCTGAGATTGAGCAACACTGGTCTTCTCTGACAAGCAACTGTTTTGCTATGTTTCAAAGGTAGAGATCTTTCCCAGTGTTATTCCACAATTCATAATATTTTCAATTGGAGATAAGCAGAAATACAAAATGTGGATCCTTTCAGCCTACGTCTCTCTCTGTTAAGGATGTCTTTTGTACACCAAGACCCTTGCAGAAGATGGTGTGTTCATCCAGGTGGAAACGGGAAAATTGTTTTAAAATGTGTTCTTCTCTTTTCAGATTAGCAAACTAACATCCCTGGGTGTTAGCAATGTGGTATATAACATAGACTTTAAAGGGATTTACCCATTCACTATGATGTGATGCATGGCTGGCAATTCTGGTAGTTGAAGTCTACACATCATGTTGTTGTTGTTGTTGCTAGTTGCGAAGTCGTGTCCAACCCATCGCGATAGGGTCACGCCTACTGCTTCAGTGACTCCATCCAGCCACCTCATTCTCTGTCGTCCCCTTCTTCTCTTGCCCTCAATCTTTCCCAGCATTAGGCTCTTCTCCAGTGAGTCCTTCCTTCTCATTAGGTGGCCAAAGTATTTGAATTTCAACTTCAGGATTTGGCCTTCTAAAGAGCAGTCAGGGTTGATCTCCTCTAGGACTGACCGGTTTGATCACCTTACAGTCCAAGGGACTCGCAGGAGTCTTCTCCAGCACCATAGTTCAAAGGCCTCAATTTTTTGGCACTCAGCCTTTCTTATGGTCCAACTTTCACTGCCATACATTGCAACTGGGAAGACCATAGCCCTGACTATATGCACCTTTGTTGACAGGGTGATGTCTCTGCTTTTTAGTGTGCTGTCTAGATTTGCCATGGCTTTCCTCCCCAGGAGCAAGCATCTTTTAATTTCTTGGCTGCAGTCCCCATCTGTGGTGATCTTGGAGCCCAGGAAAATAAAATCTGTCACTGCCTCCATTTCTTCCCCATCTATTTGCCAGGAATTGAGAGGACCGGATGCCATGATCTGGGGTTCAAGACATCTTCAAATAAAGGCAAATCTGGCCTGGTGATCCAAAGTATTTTTTTAATCTTATTACTTTTATTCTGCAGACATGGAAGGGAAGATTGAGAAGCATTAGCGTCCACATGATGCTTTTCTTCCCAGCAAGAACATGAAAATTAGGAGACAGTTTGCAAATCAGTGTTACTCCTGCAGCACAGAAAAGTAGCTCTTTCTGACAGTTTTGGCCCCTTTGTTATGAATTTTTGTGGTTAGTTAAAGGTTGGGCATACCACTAAAGTTGGAGACAGGGGAAAAGGGAGGCAACCTAATTGCTGACTAGTAGGACTGGAGATTAACTGGTTGCCTTCTTACTTCTTCTAATTAGGAAAGTCCAATGCTGTGTCTCTTAAAGACAGTCAAAGATGCCAGAGAGATATTGAAGAAGTTTTACTGACAGAAAAGGAGATGAAGCCTTTTCTGCATTGTGTTATATACTTTTTCTTACAACTAGAGGTAAGTCTTTGACTTATGACCACAATTGAGCCCAAAATTTCTGTTGCTAAGTGAGAGATGGGTTAAGTTTTGCCCCCATTTTATGACTCCTCATGCCACAGTTGTCAAGTGAATCATTGCAGTTGTTGAGTTAGTAACATGGCTTGTGAATCTGGTTTCCCCATGGACTTTCCTTGTCAGAAGGTCACAAAAAGGTGATCACATGATTCCGGGACTCTGCAAGAGTCATAAATATGAGCCGGTTGCTAAGCATCCAAATTTTGATTGTGTCAGCATGGGGATGCTACAATGGTTATAAGTGTGAAAAATGGTCACGAGTCGCCTTTTTTCAGTGTCGTTGTAGCTTTGAATGGTCACTAAACAAACTGCCGTAAGTCAAAGACCATCTGTAGTCCCTGGACGCTTTTCTCTGACTGGTTTTGAAAGCTGAACCAGCTCACTAATCACAACAGGTGTTGCCTTAAAACCTGACTAGGATCAGAGCATGGATTACAACAGAATAATAGCTTGATCCTGATGCTTCTTGAGAAGTTCCCAGGAGGGGAGTTAATGTGAAAGTCTCATTTGTGGAATCTGAAACCACGGGAAAATGAATGTATCCAAAATATTTGTGCTAGTTTCCGATGGTATTAATCGTAATTTGTGTTAATTTAGAGGAATTCTCTAGAAATATTAGCTACTTGGAGTAAAGCACAAAGGCAGAGTGTCAGGCAATAAACCAAATGCACACAGACACCTTTCAAAGACTGAAATCCCTCAAGTATTCAAAGCATATCCAGATTAAAGTCTTTTTTTTTCCTCAGTGAAACTGCAAGATAAAAATTCTATAAATGTTAATGAATAAATATTTCTCCAATTGCCCGTGCTGAATATATATTGAAGGAAACTAGATGGGAAGAAGATAAGCGTGGTTTTAAAATGGAAGGAAGAAGCATTAATAACTTTCACTATGCCATGACATTTTTCCGTTGGCTAAAAAAAATAAGCTCTATTAAACAAAGATCTTGGAGCATGGTGAAATTAAGTATATATATTTATATTTATCTAAGGGACGCGGTGGCTCAGTGGGTTAGGACGCTGAGCTTGTCGATCTGAAGGTCGGCAGTTTGGCGGGTCGAATCCCGAGTGCCGCGTAACAGAGTGAGCGCCTGTTACTCGTCCCAGCTTCTGCCAACCTAGCAGTTCGAAAGCATGTAAAAATGCAAGTAGAAAAATAGGGACCACTATGGTGGGAAGGTAACAGCGTTCCGTGTGCCTTTGGCGTCTAGTCATGCCGGCCACATGGCCACGGAGATGTCCTCGGACAAGCGCTGGCTCTTTGGCTTTGAAACGGAGATGAGCACCGGCCCCTAGAGTTGGAAACGACTAGCACGCATGTGCGGGGGAACCTTTACCTTTACCTTATTTATATTTATATTTGTTTTCTGAAGTTTTCGCGGGTGTTTGTATGTAGATCTTTGGTCATTCAGGTTTTTCCCCACGTAGAATTGGAGGTATCAGGGCAACGTTTTGACGAAATCTCATCCGTCATCCTCAGGCTGGTGACTTCAGCTTCGTTCTTCTGGGAGAAGTGTGTGATAGTGGCTGTTTTTTCTTCTTTTTTAAACTGCCAGAGGGGGAGTGTGTATGTATATATGTATATTTATATGTATATATGTATGTGTATATCCTCCTCCTCCTCCTCGCCATTGTCTATCCACTGCAAGATGAAGGCCTCTTCTGCATGTTTCCAACCAATACGGTCCTGGGCTTTCTTTTGCCAATTGGGCCTACAATATTTGCTGATATCATCAATCCATCTTGTTTTAGGTCTCTTTCGTGGATGCTTTTTATCAAGTGGGATCCGTTCTATGATTGCCTTGGCCCATCTGTCATCAGTTCTCCTTGCTGTGTGACCAGCCTATTTCCCTTTCAATTCTTTTACTCTCTTGATGATATTATTATATACTTTCATTTGTTCTCTAATCCACGTGCAGGTCTAATCCACATATATACATACACACACACATACACACACACACATATACACACACATACATATGCATATACACACATATACACATGCACACATACATATACATATATATACATATATATACATACACACACACACACACACACAAAACAGGTATAGCAACCATCTCCTGGGCCGTTCGCAGTCGGTGTTGACGGGAGGGCAGAGATCCGCCCCGAGGCCTCTCATTTGTGGAGTCCCTCAGGGGTCGGTTCTCTCGCCTCTCCTGTTCAACATCTATATGAAGCCGCTGGGCGAGATCATTCGTGGTTTCGGGGTGGGGTATCATCAGTACGCTGATGATACCCAACTTTTTCTTTCCACCCCGAACCAACCCAGCGATGCCCTCTCCGTGATGTCCCGTTGTCTGGAGGCGGTCCAGGTCTGGATGGGGAGAAACAGGCTTCGTCTCAATCCCGCCAAGACTGAGTGGCTGTGCATATTGGCATCTCGGGTTAACCAAATTATTCCATCTCTAACGATGGGGGGTGAGGTGTTACCCCCCGTTGATAGGGCTCGCAACTTGGGCGTCCTCCTGGATTCACGACTCAATTTTGAAGATCATATAGGAGCCGTGACCAGGGGGGCTTTTGCCCAGGTTCGCCTGGTGCGCCAGTTGCGACCCTATCTGGACCGAGATGCCCTACGCACAGTCACTCATGCGCTCGTGACCTCCCGTTTAGATTACTGCAACGCTCTCTACATGGGGCTGCCCTTGAGGACCACTCGGAGGCTTCAGCTGGTGCAGAATGCGGCCGCGCGAGTTGTGATGGGGGTTTCCCGATACTCCCATGTAACACCTCTACTCCGCGAGCTGCATTGGCTTCCGGTTGCCCTCCGGGTGAGATTCAAGGTGCTGGTGATGACCTATAAAGCCCTAAATGGCTTGGGTCCGGGATATCTGAGGGAACACCTGCTGCCGGCATCAAGCTCCCTTCGTCCAGTGCGGTCCCACAGGGAGGGTCTTCTCAGGGTGCCGCCGGTGAGAGATTGCCGGCGGATGACACCCAGGGGTAGGGCCTTCTCTGTGGGTGCGCCTGCCCTTTGGAACCAGCTGCCGGTGGAGTTGAGGACTGCCCCCGACCTCCGTTCATTTCGTCGGGACCTGAAGACCTGGCTCTTCGAGCTCTCTGCCCCAGGCTGAGAATTTTTAATTTTAATTTAGTCCAATTGGGTTTTTTTAATTAATACAGGGATTATTATAATTTATTTTAATTTGTTTTTAACTTTTATATTTGTGTTTTTAATTACCCTGTAAACCGCCCTGAGTCCTTCGGGAAAGGGCGGTATATAAATGTAATAAAATAAATAAATAAATAAATAAGATAACCAGATGAGTAGCAGGCATGAAGGCTTAGAAAAAGTACTTATTTATTAAATTTATATGCCACCCATCTCACTATCGAGAGATTCAGATGCCATATTTAGATGTCTATATACCTACAATCGAATCCCGAGTGCCGCGTAGCAGAGTGAGCGCCTGTTACTCGTCCCAGCTTCTGCCCACCTAGCAGTTCGAAAGCACGTAAAAATGCAAGTAGAAAAATAGGGACCACTACGGTGGGAAGGTAACAGCATTCCGTGCGCCTTTGGCGTCTAGTCATGCCGGCCACATGACCACGGAGAAGTCCTCGGACAAGCGCTGGCTCTTCAGCTTTGAAACGGAGATGAGCACCGGCCCCTAGAGTCGGAAACGACTAGCACGCATGTGCGGGGGAACCTTTACCTTTACCTTTACATACCTACAATGGTGAAACTCATGCGTGATACTGTTATGAAAGTGAAAATTGGACTTTGAAAAGGAAAGACTATTTACGCTTCTGAAATTTGGTCTAGAAGACGACTCTGGAGAAGACCATGGATAGCCGAGAAAATAATTAAATGGATCATCAAAAAAATCAACCCAGAGTTCTCACTCAGGATACAAAGGACCTGGTTGAAAAGGTCATACTTTGGGCATTTTGTGGGAAGACCGAAAACTCCATAATGGATAACCAACAGCTAAGTGGATGAACTTGATTATGGCAACAACGACTTGCAATGCTAGGTTGCAGATAGAAGATCCCAGAGAAAGGTCATTTTTATGGTTGCTAACAGCCAACCCCAACTTGAGGGCACCTAATCAACCAACCAACCAATCTGTTGTTCTTCTCTTTCAGCTGTCTTCATTAACAACTGAAAGAACTAAGAGAGAGCAGATAATGCAATTGCTCTGCATATCTACATTCCTAGTCTTACCTCATAGCTAAAGCAATTACTGAACACAAAAATACAGGGAGGCAGAAGCCTCTAGAGCAGATAGAATTCAAACAACGGAGTCTGGCCATGATTGCATATAAACTTTCCACATTTTCCCTGGTAAGTTGAGATTGGTTGGAGATTGTTGTATATTATGTTAAAAGCTGCCTGGGATTGGGTAACATAAAAAAGTTTTAAGTGGAATACATGTTCACTTCATGTACAGACACTTCTTAAACATTCACTTCTTTAGAGCTTGGCATCTCACTTGAAAAGACTGGATTCCTATCAAGTCAAAATTTGAATGGGCTGAAGTTCAAAGGCCTGGAGGCCAAAATGTACAAAAAAGAA
The DNA here is from genome assembly GCA_024449315.1 of Daboia siamensis. Taxonomy (NCBI): domain Eukaryota; kingdom Metazoa; phylum Chordata; class Lepidosauria; order Squamata; family Viperidae; genus Daboia; species Daboia siamensis. The sequence continues at coordinate 692,636 of JAKJMR010000355.1, read as the reverse complement.
CGGCTGTGGGACTTGGGTTTGGACAGTCTAAAAAAAAGAAGAAGAAATAGGGGAGACATGATAGCAGTATTCCAGTATCAGAGGGGCTGCCACAAGGCAGAGGGGGTCAGGTTGCTTACCAAAGCGCCAGAGGGAAGGACGAGAAAAAATGGTTGGAAGCTGATCTGGGAGAGAAGCAACCTGAAATTAAGGAGAAATTTCCTGACAGTGAGGACAATCAACCAGTGGAACAGCTTACCCCCAGAAATCATGGGCGCTCCATCACTGGAGAGTTTAAAGAAAAGATCACCTGTCCAAAATGGTAGAGGTTCTCCTGCTTGAGCAGGGGGCTCGACTAGAAGACCCCCAGGATCCCTTCCAGCTCTATCCTATTCTATTCTTTCAATGGAGGAATTAAACTAATTGAAACCTAACTAATCTGTATAGCAGCAATTCTATACAGATCAAACTCACTTTGTACAGCCAAACGGATGCAACCAAAATCCAGTGGCAATAGAATTCATTGTCTGGAACTTGCTTTTTCAAAGCACCTACCTCCTCTTGGTCACTACAAAGACTTACACATTTGTTGTTTTTATGCATAAAAATTATGACTTGTGCTACAGGTAGTCTCTGACTTATGACTATAATCAGTGGTGGGATTCAGATATGTGAACAACCGGTTCTCTGTGTGGATGCCACTTCCGGAAGTCCATTCTGGGACCTGGGGAACAAAAAATTAGCTACCGGTTCTGTCGAAGTGGTGTGAACTGGCTGAATCTCACCAATGATTATAATAGAATCTGGAATTTCTGCTGCATGTCATGACAATCCTAAGTCAAGGCACCCACATGAACAACCCAATTTTATGACATTTGTTTTGCGGCCATGCAGTGTGGTCATTGTCCGCCAGGGGCTTTTTGTTGGAAAGTGGAAGCAAATGCTGGTTTTTCCGTGAAAAGCATCCTAAATTGTGGTCACATGACCACTGGATGCTGCAAACCGGTCGGAACATAAAGATTCGAATGTTGGATCTGGGCTGGAGAGTGTAAGTAACATTACAAAGTGCAAAAGCAAGAAAATGTTTATGTGTCATCAAGGCATTTTTTAAAAAAACTCTTAACAAACGCATAGATAGATTTTTCTCCATGACAATCTATCCCTATAACTGAGCCCGTCTACCTGGCTACTGGTCTTCTTCTCTTTCCTTCCAATTTCCCCAGCATTGAGGCCTTTGCCAGAAAGTCCCAAAGATGCATTTTTTCAAAAGGCAACTGGACTTGGTTTGTTTTTTTTTCTCCTTTTGAAAATGTTTTGGTTCTCATCCAAGAAGCTTCTTCAGTTCTAAGCAAGTTAACCCTGACTAAGTTAACTAGCTTAACCCCAACCCTAACTAACCCTAATTAAGAAATTTCTTGGGTGAGAAGCAACAGCTTTCAAAGGGGGGGGAAAAAGATCGAGAAAGTTTATTTGCCTTTTGGAAAAAGCACCTTTTGGACAACCGTGACCTTGATGATTGAGAATCTCCGTAGACATTTTCCAGAGAGCTGGGTCTTCACATAATGTACCTGAAGTAAGATAATTTAAAGTAAAACAATATTAAAAGAAATAAGAATCCAGAGAAATGACAAGCATAAGGAGAGAAAAAATGTAGCTAAATCCAGAGGAAAGGTAGCTTGTAAATGCAATACGGCAGTGAAAGTTGGACCGTAAGAAAGGCTGAGCACCAAAGAATTGAGGCCTTTGAACTATGGTGCTGGAGAAGACTCCTGCGAGTCCCTTGGACTGCAAGGCGAACAAACCGGTCAGTCCTAGAGGAGATCAACCCTGACTGCTCTTTAGAAGGCCAGATCCTGAAGCTAAAACTCAAATACTTTGGCCACCTAATGAGAAGGAAGGACTCACTGTAGAAGAGCCTCATGCTGGGAAAGATTGAGGGCAAGAGAAGAATGGGACGACAGAGGAGGTGGCTGGATGGAGTCACTGAAGCAACAATGTAAGACCTCAGAGGGCTCATGAAATGCAGAAGAATACAAAAGCGAATACCTTGTGACATAACACATACTTAAACTGGAATGTGCAGCCCTGAGGAGTTCATGCAGGACTATCAGTGGCTGTTAATCTTAATGGCTGCGTATTACCCCTGAAACCCTTAAATCTCAGTTTATAGCCAGCAAGGGTGGAAGAGAAACGCTGCTTTCCTGCCCTTGTGAGTTTCCTGCTGACAGCTGGTTCTGTTTTAACCTAATTTAATCTACTCAATTTAAGGCAATATCTGAGTCCAGCCCACTCTTTATTACCCCTGTCTTGGATTTATTTATTTTATTCGGTTTAGGCGGCCACAACTGGAGGACACATTGAAAAGAAATCATCTCACAAATCGCAGCTGATTCCAAGTATAAAACAAAAGATACTTTAAAGAAAAGCAAGTAATGGAGAAACATAAGATGCCAACTGAGGATCAAAGGACAGTAAATGAACCAAATCTCAGAGGTTAGCCACTGTGGGAAAAGTGGAACTCTTGAATAGATGGGTCATGCCTGGCCTGATCCTACCTTTAAGGAGAAAGTTCCTTAACAGTGAGGACAATTAACCAGTGGAACAGAAATCGTGGGCGCTCCATCAGTGGAGGTTTTTAAGAAGAGACTAGACCAGGGCTAGGCAACCTCATAGCTGACTCAGGAATTCTGGGAGTTGAAGTCCAGGAGTCATAAAAGAGCCGAGGTTGCCTACCCCTGGACTAGACAGTCACTTGTATGAGAGGGTATAGGTTCTCCTGCTTGAGCAGCGGGCTGGACTAGAAGACCTCCAAGGTCCCTTCCAGCTCTATTGTATTCTACATTTCTACCTTCCTCTACGATTGATGGTAGGAGAAGGTATTCATAGCTCACATGCTCACCCTAGCGGCCGTGGGTCGAAAGGCAGGCTCTCCAATATTAAAGTGTCCGCCCATAATCCTTTCCAATAGCTGCGGTTGAAAGCCGATCATTTTAAGGTTATTCCAGGATGTTCTGCCTATTTTCAAAGCTGACCGATTTTTTACTCCACGCAGCGTCCAAACGGAAAGCTGCAGCCAAGAAGTCAGACATGACTTAGTGCAATCGTCCGGTGAAAAGAAATGCACATTTATATTGGGACAAAAAAGGTTTGACGTTCTGAGATTTGGGGTGGTGGTGGTGAAAATCTTATATCAAAATACCACACTTTGGGGGTGGAGGGGTGGGGTGGAATCTGGAGCTGTATTCAAATCTGCCTGTCGTTTATTACTTACATCCTTAAAGTTTTTCTTACTACAGTAAATGTACAAATATTATTCTGGGTGGAAATACAGGGTATAAAGTTTTGAATGCCATTTGAAAAACCTCCTCTTTTCTTTCATTTGCTTTTGTGTTCATTTGCTTTCTTGGGGCACTCTTTGCATCGCTTCCAGATGGCCTCTGCCTGCCTCTATAGCATGGGGTTATTTGAATCAAGAAACAGATTTTCTCCTGACCTTGTGATGGTTTATCTATAACTGGAAACAACCTTCCTTCCTTCCTTGGCAGCACTGGAGTTGGCGAGCAAATGAGTTTTCCACTGACTCTTACTCTTGAGGGAACACTTTCTCCCATCCAGTAAGATTTGACAAAGTGGTTGCCCTTTGCATCTCATCCATATCCGGTGTCATTTGCCTCACCTTCTCTGCTGTGGCAAGAAAAGTTTTATTTCAGGGGTCTTCAACCCTGACCCTTTTATGACTTGTGGACTTCAACTCCCAGAATTCCTCAGCCAGGCTCACTGGCTGAGGAATTCTGGGAGTTGAAGTCCACAAGTCATAAAGGGCCAAGTTTGAAGACCCGTGTTTTATTTACTGGATTTTTAGCCCACTTTTAGTATTTTATAAGTAGCTCAAGGCAGCAAACTCCTTCCTCCTATTTTCCCCACAATAACCCAGTAAAGCAGAGAGAAGTGACTGGCCCAGATTCCTCCCAGCAGACTTTCATGCCTGAAACTTTACTAGAACTCACTGTCTCCTGGTTTTAAAACTAGCACCTTCACCACTACACCAAACTGACTCATTTCAGATGGCCCTCACCTTGCAAGGCTTCAACAAAGCCTTGCAAATTAATGAAGAAATGATTTCTGAAAACAAGATTCTGGGTAAGACTGGAATTGATCCACCTGATGTGTATTGTGTGTTCCTGTCATGATATAAGTTGGTTTCCTCTATGGTGTTTTTTAAATAGATAGATAGATAGATAGATAGATAGATAGATAGATAGATAGATAGATAGATAGATAGATAG
>JAKJMR010000355.1:668255-688361 GCA_024449315.1 Daboia siamensis | reverse complement strand
TAGATAGATAGATAGATAGATAGATAGATAGATAGATAGATAGATAGGAAGGCAGGCAGGCAGGCAGGCAGGCAGACAGACAGATAACCTTTATTGTCATTTTTTTTACTGTGGGCACAATGGCACGCATTAAAAATGAAATTTAGTTGCTTGCTCTCAAAGTCTACACATACATACCACACCTTTAACATACTATACACATCATATGCATAGACTACACCATTACATATAAGTAACATATAAATATTAATCACATTAGACAATATTAATCATATGGGACTTGCTTTAAATTTGTTACCACCCAGAGTCAGTATAGAGTTGTGCAGGTTTATAAATTGTAAATAAATATAAAGTAATCCTGCATCTCCCCAGTGGAAGTTGATGCAAAGGACACAGTAGCCTTTTCAATGAACTGTGGTGTAATGTATTAGCCATTTCTTTTAAAAATCACTTGCTTAATGTCTGACCTACTTTTCTGTGTTCTGTAAAGGTTGCTGTTACTGAAGCCAGACTTTCTGTCTCCAGGCTGATAATTAGGTTTGGGGTGGGAAACTGTTTAAACCTATTGGTCCGCAGCAGCTATTAGCTTGCTTCTGTTCTGAGTTAATAAACTTGAGGGACCACGTTTCCCCCCCCCCCCTCAGTCTGCCAGCAAGACATGCTGGAGACCACCTCACCCTAAGGATCCGTCCTAGGGCCTACACAGAAGCCAGCAGCACAAGGCAACGTGAGCAACAAGAAACGCAAGCAACTCACCATGGTGAAAGTGGGAAAACTCGAAGAGTTTGATGTCATACACCCAGAAAGATGGGCGTCCTACATTTTCCATGTCAAAAATTACCTCCGCACCAACCAGGTTGGCAAAGATGGGCTGAAGGCTGCAACTCTCCTCTGCGTGTGTGGCCCTGCCACCTTCGATGTTGCCAAAAACCTGGCTGGACCAACGCCGCTTGAGTCCGTCACTTATGCGGACTTGAAGAAAAAGCTCTGAGACCACTTTGAGCCCAAATTATCTGTCATAGCACGGAGACATGCTTTTGAGCAGCAGGAGCAGCAGCCCAGTGAGACAGCTATGGAATTCATCACTGCTCTTCATCAAGCGTCCCGACTCTGCAATTTCACAGATTTGGAGAAGAGACTCAGAGACCATTTAGTCTGTGGACTCCAGAACCGAGAGCTCCAACAAAAACTGTTTGCCAAGGAGAGACTTTCACTACAAGAGACATTAAAGGAGGTCATGGCAGATGAAGCCACCGGAGGGGCCATGAAAGCGCTGCGGCCCTCCAGAAACACTTCAAGCACCGAAGCCGTCCACCACGAGGACACCGAATGGATGGATGACACCGACTCAGACTATGAAGTCGACAAGTTACAGAGGCACCAGGAGAAGGGACTGTGGCCAGTTGACAAGGCAGTTCTGTTCCTTAGATGCATGGGCTGCGGAGGCTGCCATCAACACAGGGAATGTCAATTCCAAATAGCAACGTGCCAGGCGTGTGGCAAATCAGGCCACATTGCTGCTGTTTGCCGAGGTCAGCAGAGGGACTGCCAGCAGGAAGACTCTTTCAGGAGAAGTACTGGGGCCCTGGGGCAACACCGAGTAGAGTTCTGCTCCAGCTGGAAGAGCGTATTCCGCACTGGTGCCCACCGCCCACTTAAACAGAAGCTTAGACTTCAGGTCCAGCTTCAGGGAGTTCCATGCAAAATGGAACTGGACACAGGTTCAGCTATGTCCATCATCTCCATTGGAACCTTCCTGTACATATGCAACCGTAGCAACAGATGGGTCAAACTTTGGCCATCTGACCTTCTGCTCACAGACTTCCAAAACTCCCGAGTGGTGGTCAAGGGCGAAGCCACACTTCTGGTGAATTTCAAGGGGTTTACAGGCCCACTAGATGGTGGATGGCCAACGCATGAGCCTCATAGGGCTTGATTGGTTTGATGCATTGGGCATCCAAGTAACCGGCATTCACCAAACACAGGCGGCAAACTTGTCTTCAGTCTGCCAAGAGTTCGTGGATGTTTTCAGTTCAAGCCTAGGAGAGTACAAGGGCCCTCCGATAGCTTTCAAGCTTGATCCCCTGGTAACGCCAATCCAGGTCAAGCCTTGTCGAGTGCCTTTTGCTTTAAAGCCCAAAATCAATGCAGATCTGGACAAGCTGGTCAGTTGGGGTATTGCAGCCCGTAGACAGTGGGGTGTGGGAGACCCCCATAGTAATGCCACTTAAGGCCAATAAAGTACGCATATGTGCTGACTATAAGTGCACCATTAACCAGGCACTTCAACAACATGCATACCTAGTGCCAGTTATCAGCCACATTGCAAGGAAGCCGCATGTTCACCAAATTAGATTTGGTGCAGGCCTATCAACAGCAGCCACCCAAACCATTGTCACCCATCGGGGGGGGCTTCAAGGTCAAGCGCCTACAGTTTGGGGTGAGTGTAGCCTCAGGGATTTTCCAGGGAGTAATGAAACACACACTCAAGGGCATTCTGGGGGTCTGCCCCTACTTCGATGATGTACTCATTGCCGGGGAGTTTACAGAGGTTCTGGCTGAGCAGCTTAAAGCCGTCCTTCAGTGGTTCCACACAGCGGGACTTCAATTAAAAAAAGAAAAGTGCAAGATTGGGGTAGAGACAACTGAATTCCTTGGGTTCCGCATTGATGCCGAAGGCATTCATTCAGCAGATTCAAAGCTGAAAGCAATTCAGCAGGCCCCAAAACCAACATCCAAGGGGGAGTTTCAGGCCTTCTTGGGCCTTCTTAATTTTTATCATGCATTCCTCACACATAAGGTCGCAGTGGCCGAGCCATTACACTGGCTCTTAGACAAAAAAGCTCAGTGGCATAATAATGTCATATGGAAAAGTATCTGGATTTAAGTTAAATACGCAAAAACCTAAAATATTGTCTAAAAATATGACCATAGAACAAAAGGTTGTTTTAGAAGAGCTAACGGGATTTGAAATAGTTAAAAAGATTAAATATTTGGGGGTATATCTTTCAGCTTCAAATGTAAAATTATACAAAAATAATTATGAATTGTTATGGTTAAAAATACAAAAAGAGTTAGATAGTTGGAAAAAGCTACAATTATCCTTATTGGGAAGAATTGCAGCAGTAAAAATGAATGTTTTGCCAAAATTTTTATTTTTGTTTCAAATGATACCTATACTTAAAAAAGATTCGGAGAAATGGCAGAAAGGTATTAATAAATTTGTTTGGGCAGGGAAAAGACCAAGAGTTAAATTTAAGATAATGCAAGATGTACGTGAAAGAGGTGGTCTTAAAATGCCCAATTTTAAATTATACTATGAGGCTGCTGCTTTATCATCAATTAGTGATTGGTTTAATTTAACACAAGGGAGATTATTGAATATTGAGGGTTATGATTTGTTATTTGGTTGGCATGCATATTTATTGTATGATAAGAAGGTGGATAATGTTTTTAAGACACATATATTAAGGTATGCTCTTTTGCGAGTTTGGAAAAAATATCAACATAAGTTAAATGATAAGATACCAGTTTGGGCAATACCTAGACATGCAATAGAAAATATAAATGTGGGATTTAAACATGATGTGATTACATACAAAGACATTTTAAGGATAGAAAGGAATGTATGGCAATTAAAGCCATATAATATTTTAAAAGATGGAATGATAGTACAAACTTGGTTCCAGAATGGGCAGTTACAAGCAAGATGGAAAGATCAGAAAGTTGGTATTTCGATAACTGATGGAAATTTGGTAAAACAAATTAGGGATCAAGGTCAAGCACATATAAGAAGGATATATAATGCACTGATAGAAATTGACTCAGAAACGGAACTTGTTAAAGATTGTACGATAAAGTGGGCCCAGAATTTTCAGGAGGTTATAACAATGGATACATGGGAAAAGATTTGGGTCAGAAATGTAAAATTTACACAGGCTCAAAATTTAAGAGAGAATTTTTATAAAATATTTTATAGATGGCATTTAGATCCTAAAAAATTAGCAAGTATGTATCCGAACTGCCAGCCCAAATGTTGGAGGTGTGGTTGTGAGGATGCAACGTATTATCATATATGGTGGACTTGTGAAAAAGTTAAAGCTTTTTGGATTAAAGTTTGGTGGAACATGCAAAAGATATTTAAGAAAAAGATAAGGTTTTCTCCACAGTTATTTCTGTTGGGTATTATTACAGATTGTACTGTTATAGATACTAAATTGATGTTGAATTTAATTACGGCAGCAAGACTTTTAGTAGCGCAATATTGGAAGAAGGAGGAACTGCCTACTATAGAAGAGTGGACTTTGAAAGTTTCAAACCTGGTGGAAATGGCAAAGATTTCAGCATATTTGAAAGGGCAATCGCAACAGAGATATATTGTGGAATGGAGAAGATGGATCGAATATATTCAGAATAAATATGGGACTAAAAAGTTTCATTTAGTATTTGAATAAGAATTAGTTTTACCTGATGTATTATCAGTTATTCATTATTGGTTAGTAATTTAGTTATGTTTAAGGGGAGTTAAAGCGCAATAGAATTTAATATGTTTTTTTAGTTAGGTAGCATATTTTAGCTTAAGTTTGTAAAGTTAATACCCTGTATTCAGCTCTGGGAGGTTGGGGGGGGGGGACGGTTAGGGAGGGGGAGGGGAGGGGGAGGGAGGGAGTTTACGTTATTAAAAAATGTATTTTAAAACTTTTCAATTAAAAAAAAAAAAGCTCAGTGGCGGTGGACCAATGTCCACAAAAGAAGTTTCCAGGCAGTCAAATCACTGCTGTCCTCGAACTCAATGCTCACTCATTTTAACAAAAAGCTGCCAGTCTGCATCGCATATGATGCATCTCCATATGGGGTTGGGGCTGTGTTGATCCATTTGTCGGCTGATGGGAAACAGTATTATTTGAGGAAACTGTCATCTGCTGAGCGTAATTACGCGAAGATTGACAAGGAGGCCTTGGCCATTGTGGCTGGGGTTAAAAAGTTCCATGACTATTTGTATGGCTGCCACTTCACGGTCTTTACGGACCACAAGCCACTTCTAGGGTTGTTCACTACAAACAGGCAGACACCTCAGATTCTGTCTCCTCGAATGCTGAAGTGGTCTGTATTCCTTTGAGCCTACAGCTTTAGGCTGATTCACAAACCGGGTAAAGAAATGGGCCATGCAGACAGCCTTAGCAGATTGGCCCTGCCACACATGGAGCCAGATATGGCTTCAGCTGCACGAATCCTAGCTATACAGGATTTGTCAGAGTCTTGTCTCCATGCTGGAGACATAGCTGCTGGGACAGCAGCTGACAAAACACTTAGCCAGGTGCTAACTTGGGTTCACACAGGATGGGGGCATAACTTGGGGCTTAATTCTTCCGCTCTGATTCTAGTCAATTTCACTATCGCTGATTTGGTTGTTTTTGTTTATATAAGCAGCAGGCCCCGAATTCTTGCCTCATCCTACCTCTGGGCTCAACTGAGTCATTATTACTCTCCTGCACACTTGCAAAGAGGTTCTCACACACGTACTCTGAAAATTACAACTGCAGTCTGAGCTATTGCACAATTCGCCTGCTAAATACTACCTAACCTCTCAATAGCTCACTCTTTCCCAACAGAGTGGCAATAATAACTGCTTTTCTTTGTTTGCAAATGCATAGACTACATATTGAATGTGTGAATGGAGGGAGGTGCCGGGCCCCAAAACCCAAGAACAACACATGGAATTACTTCCAAAGAGTTTCTTTATTGTTGTTCACCCAAACAAAGAATCTTGCCAGACTAAAGCAACTATCTGCATCACTATAGATATATAGATGTGCTCTGTGAACTGCTAGGGAGGCTTCGTCTCAGCCCTCTTCCTGCATACCAGACTTTCCAAGCTCCGCTGCCTCTTTGCCCTCTAGGAAAGATCCCCTCCCGCTTGCAAATCCAGACGACATTCTATGGTACTACATCAGATGTGTTTGTGTGCCAGCAATTTATTTTTTTTCTTCTTGGTTGGGGTGGTTTGGTGGTAAGAAGATTTCAGATGTAGCATCTGAAACACCTCAGATGGTGGTGGTGGCTTTTTAAAAGTCCCATGTTTTTGAAATCTCCTATTGGACAGCTGGAAGGAGTACTGGTTGATTCCTGGTGTTTCCAGAAGGTTTTCAAGAGTTTTCTGGCTGGCCATCCTGAAGAGGGTAGAAGGTTGACTCTAGAGTTGTGAGGGACAGGAATATATAGGGTCGCGATGGGTCGGACACGACTTTGCAGCTAACAACAATATATGCAATGGGTAGAGAGAGCAGGCTATATTGGAGCTTTGCAACAAGCAAGAAGAAATATTGATTACAACTGATGTGCATACAAATAGAAAGGTGTGTGGCTGCTACTGAGACATGGAAGTCGGGGGAATCCAGAAGATGGTAGAGGACAGGAAGTCCTGGAGGAACATTGTTCATAGGGTTGCAATGGGTCAGACACGACTTCGCAGCTAACAACAACAACATGAGAGGAGCAAAAATATGAAAGTGATAGCCACAGCTGGATGCTTAAAGCTTCATCTTTTTGTGTGTGTTTTGCAATGCATGGGATTCCACATGAAAAGCAGAGGGAATTTGATTGCATGTTGTGGTTCCCATCTTGAATTTAAAAAAAAAATATAGATGCACTTGCTATGGCTGAAGAGAGCCTAGATACTTCAGCATCCCTCATGGACTTTCTGCTAATTCTGGGACTGAAAAGATGATGTTTTATGCATTTGTTTATAGATAAGAGATGGGATGAAGAGATAAATGTTTGTGACTTTAGAGGGCTTAAAGAGTGCTAACTTTGTTATAGTTGTTGTGATGAGAGTTGGAAGTCATTTCTTTATATATTTTTTCCTTTATTATATTCGTACTTTTTCTTCTCTTTTTCTTTTACCTTGCATTTTTTCCTCTTTATTTTTTCCTTTTTTCTTTCTCCTCCCTTTTCTTCTTTTCCTTTTCAATTTTCACTCCTTCCTACCATTCTATTTTCTTTCAGTTTAGTTTGTATAAGGGTTAACAATCAGATTAACAATTATAATCAACATTCTTAATAAAAAAGCGTACATAACAGAGAATGATTGATACCTTAACACACCCAGATAAGAAAACAGATAGGAAGGGCCACTCTGTTATCTTCACAGGGAATATGTCACAAAACAAGTATCCAGAACCAGTTTTACCACTCAAAAGAGGCAACTGCAGGCACCTCCCATCTTTTGAAAGATCTCATCACAAAAATGGGGAACAGGTGGACTGATTTTCAACACCAACACCAACAGATGCAAGCCATCTGTAAGGACCTGCCTCAAGTAGGTCGCCCAAGAAAGCAGAACTCTTGAAACAGGCATTGTCTCAAAAGGAAACTTTTTTTTTTTTTATTGAAAAGTTTTTCAGTACATTTTAATTATTACATCCCATCCCCCAACCCTCCCCAACCCTATCCCACCCTCTCACCCTCCCCTTCCCCCCTCCCCCCCCCCCCGGACTTCCCAGAGCTAGATACAAGGTATAAAAAATAAAGTAACCAATCATAAACTCCCATATACTAACAACAATAAACTATTAAATCTCTCGCACTTTAGCTCTTATAAATTGACTACAAGCAATATACTTATTCAAATGCTAGATGAAACTTTTTAGTCCCGTATTTATTCTGGATGTAATCAATCCATTTCTTCCATTCCACAATATATCGTTGTTGAGAATGGTCTTTCAAATATGCTGAAATCTTCGCCATTTCCGCCAGGTTGGAATCTTTTAAAGTCCATTCCTCTATGGTCGGCAGTTCTTCCTTCTTCCAGTATTGCCCTATTAAAAGTCTCGCTGCCGTAATTAAGTTCAGCATCAAATTAATGTCCAGCACAGTAGTATCAGTAATAATGCCCAGTAAGAACAACTGCGGACAAAACTTTATCCTTTTCTTGAATATCTTCTGCATATTCCACCAAATTTTAATCCAAAATGCTTTGATCTTTTTACAAGTCCACCATATATGAAAGTACGTTGCATCTTCACCGCCACATCTCCAACATTTAGGCTGATAATTCGGATACATACTTGCTAACTTTCTAGGATCTAAATGCCACCTATAAAACATTTTATAAAAGTTCTCTCTTAAATTTTGAGCTTGCGTAAATTTCACATTTCTCACCCAGATCTTTTCCCAAGTGTCCATTGTGATAACTTCCTGAATATTCTGTGCCCATTTTGTCATACAATCCTTAACAATTTCTGTTTCTGAGTCAATCTCTATCAATGCAAGATATATCCGTTTGATATGTGCTGGTCCCTGATTTCTAATTTGCTTTACCAAATTTTCATCATTCATTAAAAAACCAATCTTCTGGTCCTCTTTCCACCTGGCTTGTAATTGTCCATATTGAAACCAAGTTTGTACAATCTTTTTTTCTCGTAGAAGATTATATGACTTCAAACACCACACATTCCTCTCCAAACTCAATATTTCCTTATATGTAGTCACATCATGTTTAAATCCAACATTTATATTCTCTATTGCGTGTTTGGGTATTGCCCATAACGGTATCTTATAATTTAACTTTTGTCTGTGCTTTTTCCAAACTCGCAACAAAGCATACCTCAAAATATGCATTTTAAACACATTGTCTACCTTTTTGTCATACAATAAGTATGCATGCCAACCAAATAACAAATCATGCCCTTCGAGGTTTAATAGTCTCCCCTGTGTCAAATTAATCCAATCACTTATAGCTGATAATGCAGCAGCTTCATAATATAATTTAAAATTGGGCATTCTTAGACCACCTCTTTCACGCGTATCCTGCATAATTTTAAATTTGACCCGTGGCCTTTTCCCTGCCCAGACAAATTTATTAATACCCTTCTGCCATTCCTCCAAATTTGAATCCTTTTTGAGAATGGGTATCATTTGAAACAAAAATAAAAATTTTGGCAGAACATTCATTTTTACTGCTGCAATTCTTCCCAATAATGACAATTGTAATTTTTTCCAACTGTCCAATTCTTTTTGCACTTTATTCCATAACTTTTCATAATTATTTTTATATAATTTAACATTTGAGGGTGTTAAATATACCCCCAAATATTTAACCCTTTCAACAATTTCAAATCCAGTTAAGCTTTCTAAAGCTACCTTTTGTAATGCTGTCATATTTTTAGATAAGATTTTAGTTTTTTTGTATGTTAATCTTAAATCCAGAAACTTACCCATATTGCGATATTAACTCCATCAATTCTATAACAGAATTTTCTGGATGTGTCAACGTAATAACCAGATCATCCGCAAACGCCCTCAATTTATAATCCTGATCTCTTATTCGAATTCCCTTAATTGTTTCCGAATTCCGTATTTTAATCAGTAATATCTCCAACGTTAAAACAAATAATAAAGGTGATAACGGGCAACCCTGCCTCGTGCCCTTTTCAATATTACACATTTCAGTCAAACTATTATTAACAATTATTCGAGCTGTTTGCTTCTGATATATTGCCCTAATTGGTTGTAAAAATTCATCCCCAAAATTCATTTTATCTAATACTTTTAGCAAAAATTTCCAATCCAATTGATCAAAGGCTTTTTCAGCATCCAAAAAGATCAATGCTGCAGAGATCTGGTTATTCCTTTCCAAAAATTCCAACAAATCAACTATATGTCTCACATTATTTTTCATTTGTCTACCACTTATAAACCCAGTTTGATCACCATGAATTACCTGTTGCAATACCCTCATCAGTCTACTAGCTAAAACCTTAGCAAATATCTTGTAGTCCGTATTCAAAAGTGATATTAGCCTATAATTTCTTGCTTGAGTAACGTCCTGATCTTCTTTCGGAATTAAAGAAATAAAAGCAGTTTTCCAAGACGGAGGCACTCCTCCCCCTTTTTGAATTGTCTGAAACAGTTCCTTTAATGGCTTTATCATCTCAAACTGTAGATTTTTATAATACGCAGCAGTCAAACCGTCGGTGCCTGGTGCTTTACCTACTTTTAACTGTTTGATTGCCAAATATATTTCTTCTTCTGTTATCAACTGATTCATTTCTTCTTTTTGCTCTTGCGTAAGAACCGGGATGCTAAAGTCTTTTAAATATAAATCAATATCCATTTCATTAATCTTGTCACTAGCATATAATTTAGAAAAAAAATCAACAAAAGTTTCCTTAATAAGATTCTGTTGATACACAATCTTTCCCTTATGTTCTATTTTGTCTATATTAGAAACCCTTTGCTTCTTTCTTAGCATATAAGCTAACCATCTACCTGGTTTATTGGCATTGCAAAAAGTATTATGCCTTGCAAACCGTAGATTAGTTGCCACCTGATCGGCCATTAACTTATCAAATTGTCCTCTTAATAACTTAATAGTCTCTTTAGTCTTCACATCCGATGGGTTCAAAATTAAAGCCTTTTCTTTTTCCTTAATCTCTGTCTCTAATTCTTTCCTCCTAAATTCCAAATTACGTCTATATTTATTATTAAGATATATCAACACACCTCTCATGTAAGCCTTACTAGCATCCCATACCATTTCCATAGAAGTACCCTTATGCATATTTGTTTCAAAAAAAAGCTTCATCTGTTTTTTACACTCTTCCACATTTTTCTGATTTCTGAACAAGTTCTCATTTAAACGCCAGGAACGTCGTTCTCTAGTGTCTTTTCCAATCTCTAACCAAACTGGGCTGTGATCAGACATAGTCTTTGAGCAAATCTTTATCCTCTTAGTTCTAAAAAAAAGATCATTAGACAATAATATAAAATCAATCCTGGAAAAAGATTGATGTCTATCAGAAAAAAAAGTATAGTCCCTTTCTTGTAAATTCCTTTCCCTCCAAACATCACGTAAATCCATATCATCCATCATCTCAAAAAAAGATTTAGGCAATTTAGCATGACTTGGGGTACTTCTGTAAGATCCACTCTTATCCATTTGTACGTTCAAAACACCATTCCAGTCTCCCATAAAAATAAAAGATTTATAATCCAATTGAGTAATCCTGCTGTGTAATAAGCTATAAAAATCAGCTTGCTGTTGATTAAGCGCATATAATCCAACCAAAAGAGTTTTTTTACCTTCTAGTAACAAATCCACAATAACATATCTTCCTTGTTGGTCTGCTTCAATTAACTCTGCTGTAATTGTGTTCTTAACATAAATAACCACTCCATTTTTCTTGTTAACTGCAGAAGCAATAAATTGTGTACCTAATCTTGAATTTGATAAGTACTTTTGGTCCATAGCTCTAATATGTGTTTCTTATAAACAAATAACATCAGTCTTAAATTGCTTTAAATATTGAAAAATTTTCTTTCTCTTTTGTGGTGAGTTTAATCCATTAACATTCCAAGTTAAGAACTTAGTCACCATTTCTGGCAACCCGAAGCTTTTGAAGCGCGTCTTCCAGAATCCCTTTTACATTTTTAGGCCGCGCTCCTCCCACAGCTTGGCTATAGGTACACTTTGGAGGTTCCACAACATTCTGCTGGTCCTGTTCTTGCTCACGTCTAGCTCGTCTCGAAGCAGCACGCGTAATCCTCTGGTCTTTTACTTCTTCTGATACTGTTGAAATTTGTGTCACTCCTGCAGCATTCTCATCTATCTGTGTTCCTTCGGCATCATAAGACTTTCCCTCCTTTGTTGGTTCCAGAAGTGGTATGGGGATTGCTTTTAAAACATTGCTATAAAAATCACGTGCCTGCAACACTGTAGCAAGACGGTATCTTGTATCTTCAAACATTATCACCATACCCACTGGGATCTCCCATCTGAACCTGATATCACGTCGCTTAAGCTCCTGTGCCAGAAATGCAAATTCCTTTCGTTTCCTTAGAATTTTTGGAGGGATCTCTTTTAAAACCAAAACTTCTTGATCTGCAATCACAAGCTTAATATTGTAAGAGACTTGAATAACTTCATTCCTGGTTGTTCTCTTTGTAAAATAAACAACCACATCTCTAGGTAATTTCCTTTGTCTCGCAATCCAGGAGTTAACACGAAAAATTTTGTCTATATCTTCTGCAATTCCTTCAGCTGGCCTTCCCAGCACGTCTTCGAGAGCGACAGAGACTAATTTTTTCAAATCTTCCTTGAGGTTCTCCTTAAGACCCCTAATTCTCACAGCAAACTCCATTTCGTGATATTGTACCAATGTCAGGTCATAATCAATTTTATCCACCACATTCTCAGTCTCTAGTATCTTTGCATCCAATTTAGTATTATTTTGAGTGAGATCCTCCACTCTTTCGTCAAGGCGTTCAATACATATCGCCATGCCTTGAAAAGCAAGCAAGATGTCCTCCCTTATTACTGTAAACTTTTCTGTCAACTTCTCATCCATCTTTTCATCTATCATCTCAGCCAAATGCTGTGAATGCTTTTCCAAAGCATCTTGCAAAACTTTAACTGTTAAAACAGGCGAAGGTAGAGGTGCAGGAGGTACTAACACTTGCGCTGAAGGTTGCGGCTGGGGGGAAGCCCCCGCAGTTTTAGTAAGTTTAGAAGATTTAGCCGCCATTTTTCCCTCTTTTGCAACTACGCACTTTCACTTTCAAAGTCTTCAATGTGAATTGAGCCAAAGATCAAAAGTTCACTTACTCCTTGTTCTCTTGCATCGCTCTGCCTGCTTTCATTATCTTCCAAAGTCCATTCTTGTAGGCAGGGATGGTTGCGTTCGCCTTGTTCTGCTCCAAGAAAAACGGAGCAGACACGCTGCGCAGCCCGGAGAAATCCAAGCTTCGGGGGGGCTCAATCTTTCAGCCGCCAGAACTTTAAGCCCTGGCGGCCCCAGAGAGCCCTTCCCCTACTTGGAAACTCACCCCCTCCTCTTCTCCCGAGGAGGGGGCTTCCGAACCGCCGAAACAGCTGATCGGCGCTGTTTTCGGCGGTTCTACAGAGCCGCGAAGCTGACAAGCTAAAAGCAGCTGTCGGCGGCGGCGCCTTGCCACCCGGAAGTCCTCTCAAAAGGAAACTTTTATTGAGAGTTAGTGATGACAAGAGAGCAAAGCAAGGTCTGAGGATTTGGCGCGTAAAAGATTACATCAAAAAGGAAATTCAAAACTCTTCTCCCCCCACCCAATGTCCAACTGTCCAGTTGAAATCCAGCCAATCCATAGGTGCAACAGTGTTATGAGAAGCTGGTGATTTAATGCCCATCTCAAGATGTCCTGGTTTTGATTCCCAAGGGTCCCACACTCCGTTGCCTGGACATAAGGCAGATGATCACATTCCTCTCGCCCAGAGGGACGGCATCTCACCCAGAGCAATGCAAAGCAAATAACATTCCTCATGCAAGCACCCTCCCCCAACGGTATGGCAAGCCCTGAAAGCACATAGGTAAAAGAAAAAAAGGGAGAAAGGGAAGGATTAAAGGCAAATATGTCTGGTCTGAGGGGCTCAGACACCATCTCTTTGAATAATTTTGTCTTATGGGACTGGATTGGCCAGGAACCTGGTTACAGTAATCATCACAAGAATTTTACAGTGCAGATGACCTTGGCTTCCAAACACAATTGCAAATAAGATCATTTATCAGCAGAAGCAGATCATAAACAGCTAACCTGACCCAAAATGATTTGTATTCTAATGCAGGGCTTTTCAACCTTTTCACCCATTGTACCACTTTTAGGATATGGCAACATCTGAGTACCACCAGTCACCTAGCAAAGTATCAAAAATTTGATGACCAGAAAAAAAAGGAAAAAAGTGATGAAGTACAGGTAGTCCTCAACTTACAACAGTTCGCTTAGTGACTGTTCGAAATTACAATGGCATTGAAAAAAGTGCCCCCCAAGCCACAGCTTGTGGGTGGGGGGTGTTTGGTTTTTATTCCCCCCCATCTGCTGGGTGGTTGCAACAGGTTTTGGTCACTTCACATGACCCTGGGACACTGTGACCGTCATAAATATGAATCAGTTGCCAAGCATCTGAATGTAAATCACAAGACCCTGGAGATGCTGCAACATTCCAGCTGATCGGTGCTTCTTCTGGGCTCAGAAGTGCCTGGATCAGCGTCAAGCTCCAGCTGGAGCCTGGCGCTGATCCTTGCGCTTCCACTGAGCCCTGACAGCCCCGAAGAAGCGCCGATCCTGGTGCTTTCGCTGAGCCCTGACAGCCCTGCAGCTCCAGCCATCTCTCACTCAGGCTTGTGAGGTGCTGCCACCGGTTCAGCTCATTCTCCTCCCCCATTACCACTTTTCTAGGATGGTCACGTATCACCTGCCAGGTGCCAATGTACCACAGGTGGTATCCGTACCATTGGTTCAAAAGCCCTGTTCTAATGTATGTGATCACAGTACCATACAAAGTAAGCTGCTGTTGAAAACTTGCACCCTGGAAGTATAAGCTAGAAGAGTGTTTTTCAAACTTGGTAAGCTTAAGATGTGCAGGTTTCAGCTCCCAGTCAGAATTCCCCAGACAGCCGCTTTAAACTGATGTTGAAGCACACAACATCTTAAACTTGCCAAGGTTGAGAAACGCTAACATAGAATACTGCATTAAAATCAACCTAGGAGAGGTGGCAGCTTGTATAGGCTTCAGAATGTACAAAGGCATCTGTTATGTATGGGGATAAATAAAATATAAACAGCGGCTCACTGTCACCATTAGGTGGCGCTGTACCGTGACAGGATTGGCGGATAAGCGCCCGGCGGGAAAACCATATAAAGGGATTGGCTACCTGTGTACCTAGCCAGGTATATAAGGGGGTACAGGTAGCCCCTGTAGTCCAGTTCAGAGCTTCCTAATAAAGAGCTGCCATGCTGTAACAAGTGTCTGTTGTATCACCATGCAGTTGAGGACCCACAACTCAATAGCATCCTTTAAAACTTACTGAAAGCACATTTAGTTGCAAAGGAGCACTCACCAAGAAGAAACTTTTTTTCTTCAGATGTTAAGAATACATTTTGTCGTTATGAAAGTTCTCCTTCATGAAGAAATACTGGTAGTTCTCAACTTATGACCACAACTGGGCCCCAAATTTCTCTTGCTAAAAAAGAGTGTTCTGTGAGCTAGCCCCATTTTGTAACTTTCCTTGCCACTCTTGTTGATTGAATCATCGCAGTTATTAAGTTAGTAATACGGTTATTAAGCGAATCTGGCTTCCCCATTGACTTTGCTTGTCAGAAGGTCACAAAAGGGGATTCACATGACCCCGGGACACCGCAACTGTCATAAATACAAGTCAGTTGCCAAGCGTCTGACTTTTGATCATATGACCAATGGGGGTGCTGCAACGGTCGTAAGTGAAAAACAGTCATAAGTCATTTTTTTCAGTCCTGTTGTAACTTTGAATAGTCCCCTAACAAATGTAAGTTGTGAGTCAAGGACTACCTGAATACCAAGTCTAGAGAACTGGCATATTTGATAATTTTAAAAATCAATAACTCTATTAGCAGCTTATCGGTTAAAATGCAAGACAAGGGAGATTAAAAATGATGAATGGAGTTTAGATAGCAAAAAAATTACATTTACGTACTTATTTCTTTAAAATGTGCATGCCTCCCTTTGCAATCACATTTTCCTGGGTAGCTCATAAGGCATTAAGGTCTCTCTTCACAATCAAGAATCCCATTGTATTCTTCTTTTTTAAAAAAGAAAATACCACAAAAAGAAATGTTTATTATAGTTCATAATAAATGGAGCACTGGAAAACATAAATCAGTTATTTCTGCTCCATCTTCAGTTCAGGCAGAGTTGAATATTGAGACCATGCTAATGGTTATGTTGATGGTTCAGCAACATCTGAGACTTCTCGTTCCATCAGTGGTCCAACAAGTGAAGAGACCTGTGTGGCTGGTCCTCATGGTGAAGGACCAGCCACAGATGCTTCCCAAAGACAAACTTAGGTGTTTCACAAGAAACAATGATGGATTGAGAATAGTCCTTCTACTAGCTTAAAGAAATAGGTCCACCCACCTAATATTTTTATTGTTCACTTGGAATTTCAACTTTTACCTCTTACAGGCAGCCGGAAACAGTACAAGCATTTTAAAAATTACACGTCCCTCATATATTCTTCTGCATCAAGTTGGCTTTCCTCTAGCCATAAATATATTCCATTTATTTAATGCTGCGGTGGGGTGGCGAACTATGGCCCCTTTATGACCTGTGGACTTCAACTCCCAGAATTCCTCAGCCAGGCTGGCTCAGGAATTCTGGGAGTTGAAGTCCACAGGTCATAAAGGGGCTATAGTTCCCAACCCCTCCTTTAGCGGCTTGAAAAGAGCAACACAGTTGAGTTGTTGTGCTCTCTGTTTTTCTTCAGCTGTTTTTTGCTTTGTCCTTGCAGCACAAGGTGCAAATATGATTATGGGTGAAGGGTAATATAGGTCCTTTACGGTATTTGTGATTTTAGGACCTTTCCCTTTTGGCATACCCTCCCTTCTGATAAAGGAGTCCTAGAGAGCCGATTATTTCTGTAGCCTGAGAAACTTCTGTGGAAAAACTCAGAAATCCCCAGGTAATATTGCAACTACCTCTTTTCCTGTGAGCTCCCATCAGTGTCGTCACATTAAGCATCAAAATGATGCAGATGCTTCACCTATTTGATGGCTAATATGGCGTGCGACTATTCTAGCATCGGAAAGAGATAATCAAGCAGATGCTTCTGGCCTTTGCCTTAAAATTTCTCAGTTGGGCCTCCTGCACCATTTTCTTTTTGTGGCCCTGCCAACTACTGCCATAGCAACTATCTCTCCCAGTTGCCATAGGCTTCTCAAGTCAGAGTCCCTTGTTGCTATGACAACAGAATGACTTCAGGGACAGGAATAAGTTCCATTGCCATTTGATGGGAACAGGATGTAGTTGCTGATGGAGAGATTAGGGTATCAAATACGAGCAAGAAACTTCCTTCTTACGTTCTAGATGTGTGCTATGCTGAATGGAAAAATCACTATACTACAAAGGAGAAATTGTCCTGATATTCTCAATATTTTATCACGGGAGCAAGAAGAGTAATATTCATCGGACAGACATAATTGTAAACATGCAATAAGGGACTAATTAAATTATCTCTTGATTTTGCAACAATGGTATGGAGGGATCCCACTGACAGGTCTTGCTGAAAATTGGAAGTGAGAAAGCTAATGCAGGTAGTCCTTGACTTAGGACCACAAATGAGCCCAAAATGTATGCTGTTTTGCCCCATTTTACCACCTTTCTTGCCACAGCTGTTAAGTGAATCACTGCAGGTGTTAAGTTAGTAACACGGTTGGTAAATGAATCTGGCTTCCCCCATTGACTTTGCTTGTCCAAAGATAAGAAAATGTGATCACGTGATCCCAGGACACTGTGACTGTCATAAAAATGAACCAGTTGCCCAGCGTCCGATTTTTTTTTTTTTAATCCCATTTATATCCCGCCCTTCTCCGAAAACTCAGGGCGGCTTACAATCTAAGAAGCACAAATCAATGTGCTTAGCAATAGCCTTCATTCTATGTATACGCCTGCTTATTAGGCCCCCCCCCCAAGCGGCATTATTACAAAGTCAGCTTATTGCCCCCAACAATCTGGGTCCTCATTTTACCTACCTCAGAAGGATGGAAGGCTGAGTCAATCTTGAGCCTGGTGGGACTCGTACCTGCACTAATTGCAGGCAGCTGGTGTTACTTAAGGAGGCATTAGCCCACTGCTCCACCAAGGTTTTGATCACATGACTCTGCAGAAATTGCAACGGTTGTTAAGCATGAATAATGGTCATAGGTCCCTTTTTTCAGTGCTGTGGTAACTTTGAATGGTCCCTAAATGAATTGTTGTAAGTTGAGGACTTCCTGTAATGTGAAATATCCTTTTCCCTCTCCTTGTGTTGAAGCCCGAGGACTAATTCGGAAAGCAAGATGGATTCAATATTTTAGTGATCCATCCATTTCTTGAAAACCTTTTTGAATATCAACCTTATATATAGATAATCTTCAACTTAACAACTGTTTGAAATTGGGGGTACTTAGGACCCAGATCCAAAGTTCCAACAGTCACCCAGCCCCATGGTCCTAGGGCTCCATGTGAGGTAGCCAGATCTGCTTAATGGCCCCATGATTCATTGAACAATTGCAGTGATTCACTTAACAACCATGGCAACAAGAGCTCATAAAATCGGGCACAACTCACTTAACAATCGTCTTGCTTTCTGCTCCTAATTGAGGTCATAAGTCGAAGTGCTCCTTAACTTTGTGTATTGCTTTGATAAGTATCAACATATTGGCAATAATGATCAATATATTTGCAGTTCTCCTTATCTCACCTTTTCTTCCCTCTACTTTCCATTCCCCTCAACATGACCCAAATAGAAACATAGGTATGCCCCTTTTAATTATAATTTAATTTAATACTGCATTGAGTTTTATAGTTTTGGGGATTCCTGTGCCATGAAAAAAAAAAAAATAGTAAGAACAGCTACAAATATGTGGGATGAAATTCAGCTGTCTGTTTTGTGTGACCAGAAGCTGATACTAGAATTTTGTAATTCCATTTTGTCTCTCGCGTTCTATTTAAAGAAGCATATTTTTAGTATTCCTTGCCAACTTGAGCTTTCTGTGATTAAGATTTGAGAGACATCTTTGCAATCGGGAGCTTCTGGTCCCTTACACAAGGGACATTTCCACCGGGGTAGCTTTCACTCTGATTTTGATCCCAATCCATGGAGAGGGGACAATTAATGAAACCATCAGGACATCACTGTGTTACAATCAACCTCTAGTGTGACATTCTGATGCTCATTTGTACAAGTAGTCCTTGACTTACGACCGGTTGCTTAGTTACAGTTTGAAGATACAACAGACCTCTCTGGGGGTACTTATGACCCAGATTTGAAGTTCTGATGGTCACCCACCCCCACATGGGCACATAACCATACTTCAGGTGCTTGGCTACCGGGCTGCGTTTGTGGCTGTTTGCTGCGGCCTATGATCACATGACTCCATTTTAGGACAGTTTTTGGCAAAACCACACCCATAGTGAACTCCACTAGTTCACTTAATGACTGCTGTAAAAATGGTTGTAAAATCAGAGCAGTCACATGGGTAACCAGATTTATGATATCACGAGTGATGATCCTGATCGGCAGACTCCATTATGGACATAACTCGAGAAGTAGTGTGTTGCATCATAAACTTACACTGTACACTGTAGTGACATTAGCAGGGCTTGTAGGGAGCCCTGTGCCTACTAAGTAGTTTGAAGCACACTTTCTATTTTCTTTACATCAGATAACCTTGAAACTCTTGAGGATAGATAAGGTACATCATGAGCAAGTCAAGTTCTCCTCCACCAACTAAGAGACAGTTTAATGAAAAGAAGGTGACATGATAGCAATGTTCCAATATCTCAGGGGCTGCCACAAAGAAGAGGGAGTCAAGCTATTCTCCAAAGCGCCCGAAGGCAGGACAAGAAGCAATGGATGGAAACTGACCAAAGAGAGAAGCAACCTAGATCTAAGGAGAAATTTCCTGACAGAACAATTAATCGGTGAAACAACCTGCCTTCAGAAGTTGTGAATGCTCTAACACTGGAAGTTTTTAAGAAGAGATTGGACAGCCATTTGTCTGAGATGGTATAGGGTTTCCTGCCTGAGCAGGTGGTTGGACTAGAAGATCTCCAAGGTCCCTTCCAACTCTATTATTCTGTTTTGTTTTGTTCATAGGGGTTCCTGATGGTGTGATTGAACCTCTGCCTGCAAGCACCCCATTTTTACTTTTTGGACCATACCATTGCAATACATGTGAAAAACAAGAAGATCTGGACTTTTTTTTTGACCATATGTTGTCAACACTCCTGCAAGCATCCATTGAGCTGACACAGCTGCCAACATTCTCTTAACATTCAGTTCAATTGAAAAAGCATATAACCAGCACACATCGCTCTTCGTTCACACTTTCATATGCTTTGTGTGCATTGTCTGGACCATTGCCCAGATTAGTGCAAACAATGCTGGTTGGGGAATGCTGGGAGTTGAAATCCACACATCTTCAAGCTGCCAAGATTGAGGAACACTTATTCAGACAGTTGCTGGAAAAATGGGGTGGTGATGAGAGCAGGAGAGAGAGAGGAGAGGGAGAGAGAGGAGAGGGAGAGAGAGAGGGGAGAAACAGGACAAAAGCAGAGGG
>JAKJMR010000355.1:648656-667855 GCA_024449315.1 Daboia siamensis | reverse complement strand
AGAGGGAGAGAGGAGGAATGGAGGAAGGAAAGGGGAGATGGGGAGAGAGAACACAGTTTTTATTGGGAAAGAAATCTGTCCCGCTGGGATGGAGTTATTCCTGTTATTTTTATCAAAACAAAAAACTCAGATGCTGGCAGGATAACATGACGACATTGTCACAACCAGGTGCTTTTCATAATAGTTGCATAGTTGCAACAGAGAGCCTATGTGCATGCGTGAGATGGAGATCAACAGAATATGGACTTCTTTGACAAAATGATGTAAAAATTCAAACTGCTGATAAAAGCAGGAGAATCAAGCTGGCCAGTCTCTTTCTGGAGTGTGGAACTGATGTTAAGGATTAAGTTCAAGATCACGGATAAAGCTGTACTTCTCCTCTGACTTAAGCAGGTTGTGGGACTGGAAAGGGTGGGAGGTAGGAAAACAAAACCAACAGAGAAACAATCTACTACCAGTCTCGCAATGTTGCAATAAGTAAATAATAATAATCTTTCCTCTGGGTTTGGATAAACTGGGTTAAAACTGGAAAAATACCAACAGAGTCTTTGGAATGAAGCAGTGTAACTGGAAAGGGACGGGCATCTTCAGAGCCAGAGATGAGTAGTATGAAGAATGTATGTAATGGAGCCCAGATATGAAAAGATGTGAGATATTTGATATGACTAAATAACTGGAAAGGTGTATGGCTTTTGCTGTGGAGGTGGAATCTAATACTTCCCATAATTTTACCCATTTTCACTTCCACCCTGGAATAGGCAATTATTGCCTAGTCTGAACCTGTTGCTTTTGATATAGGATAAAAATGACATAAATATGTGGTTAGCATGCTTCCTAACTTGTTGCCACCTGATTTCAAAGCTCCCAGAGCAGAATAAATTAAGAGAAAGAGTGATTTGTTGCATTAGAGCCTTTCCGTCATCCGTCTGCAACTTTACAAGCCAACTCGGCTTAGTAGCTCCTTTCTTAGACTTAGATACTTCAGATGAAAGCCAACACAAAGATTCAGTTCAACATGACTTTTATTCTTTTTAGGAATTTTGACACAATATTAAATGGTGTTCTTTAACAATATAGAAGATCTCTGCATATCCCGGATGGTGAAGTCCACCACATCCTCAGTCTGTTTTGTCAGGTCCTGGTTTGGGTTCCTCAAGGGGATGCTCAATGACTTCTGAAAGAGAAATAAATGGGAAGACCAAAAGGTCAGAGGTCAGGAAAGAACAGGAAGTAGCTTTACTGAGTAAGAATATTTACTAGGCGAATGAGAAAGCTCAAAGCTATTTGTTCATCTAGGACAGGGGTCTTCAAACTTGGCCCTTTTATGACTTGTGGACTTCAACTCCCAGAATTCCTCAGCCAGCGTGTCCACAAGTCATAAAAGGGCCAAGTTTGAAGACCCCTGATCTAGGAGAAGAGTTGGAATAGGAACTTAGGAGCAAAATGTTTGGATTCCCTACTTTAAAGTTGTCTTAAATGACAACTTTAAGATGTGCAGACTTTAACTCCCAGAATTCCCTAGCCCCAAGACTGGCTGAGGTATTGCCAAGACTGAGTAACAGTGTTCTACAGAGAAGAATTCATTAGTGATGAAAAAAACTAGAAACTTTACTGACAAGCTTTATGACCTCTATTCCTTTGTATTTTATTTATTCTTGGATTTACTTCATATTTACTTCATATTCCCACCAGGCTCAAGGTTGACTCAGCCTTCCATCCTTCCGAGGTAGGTAAAATGAGGACCCAGATTGTTGGGGGCAATAAGCTGACTTTGTAATAATGCCACTTGGGGGGGGGGGGGTCCGAAAGCCCTAATAAGCAGGCATATACATAGAATATACATACATATTGCTAAGCACATTTAATTTGTGCTTAGATTGTAAGCCGCCCTGAGTCTTCGGAGAAGGGCGGGATATAAATGGGATTAAAATAAAAAATAAAATAAAATATACTAAGAGTAACGGTAATAAAATGGTAAATAAAGAACATTTTGTGTCAATGCCACTGGCAGAACTCGACTCATCAGGGACTATAACAGGAATGCATTAAAGCATTTGCCATATTGAATGGATATTCTGTGAGTGCAGTCCTAATACATGAGGTAGTCCCTATATCAGATAAAGCTGTTATAGGCTGAATTTCCAAAATATGATAAAACCAAGAAGTGACATGACATCTTAGTTGAATATGTGACTTCAGTCTTTAAAACAAAATTGTATGTTGATAACCAAATCTGGCCCTAGCTTCTGCCTCTGTTTACCTTCACAATAAGCAACTGAATTGGAAGATCATTTAAAAGCAAATTATTAGGGTACCCTGATAAAGTGGAACCTCCCTATGAAACATTCCTTTTTATAGTTAACACAACAAAGAAACTGCAAGAGAAAAGTTGATTGGGCAGGATAAAAGTAACTTCCCCTTTGCATAGGAAATCAGTTACATGTAGTCAAACATGTTACATATTTGCATCCCATAATATCACACATGTTCATTAAAATGAGGTCTGACGCCAGAAGGGGCATAGAATTTAAGAAAAAAGGTTGTTTAGAGTTCAAACAGAATAACAGAGTTGAAAGGGACCTTGGAGGTCTTCTAGTCCAGGGGTGTCAAACTCAATTTCATTGAGGGCCGCATCAGCATTGCGGTTGCCCTCAGGGGGCCGGGTGGGTGTGGCCTGGGTGGGCGTAGCCTACTGGGTGGGTGTGGCTAGAGTGTGTATCGCCTACTGGGTGAGCGTGGCCAGCTCTACATCGTTCGCATCAAGGGTGCCTATGGGGGCCTGGGCAGGAGTGGGACAGATCTGAGGGTCTCTGGCAGAAGGAGGGTCTCTGGGCCAGGGCCAAGGCAGTGGGGGCCGTTCCCTCACTGTTTCCAGGATGGTTTCACGGGCTGCATGAAACCACTTCACGGGCCGGATCCGGCCCCCGCGCCTTGTGTTTGACATGTCTGTTCTAGTCCAACCCCCTGCTCAAGAGACAAACCAGATCTCTATTTGCACTAACAATTTTTTTCTTATTAGGAGATAGTCTCCAGCCAGTTTATCTTTTCAGAATAGGAGTATTAAAAGCAATCGATCGATCGATCAATCAATCCATACAGCAATAGGATAAAAAGTTTTCCCACATTCCAGTCTGTGATGAGCCTTCAGACCATTTTAAAAGAGAGAAAAATACGTTAAATTAAAATACAAAGTAACTATGTTAGTTACAAAAGTTACAAAATCCATGTCATGTGCCCCTCAATGCGCATTCACAACATAAAGCCATTCATGTTGTGTATACTATATACTGCGAATGCCCACAATTAGAATATTGGAACTTGCTTTGAGGAAAGAAGACACCAAGATTTGGAGACAGGCTAAGGCCAAATATTTAGTGATGTCATCACTTAAGTTACATAATCAGCTCATTGGCCTGCCTGTTGTATGTCCTGGAGGTAATTAAGAGTCAGACAATTACAAGGAACGTGTTGAATCCATGGCTCAAAGCCCAAAGAAACAGGACAGCATATAAAATCAATTCGATGCATGAAATAGATTTTGAAACGTGGGAAGATTTATCTTTTGATCATGAAGACATCCTGATGTCAAAACATGGCTAGCAAATTATATTATCAATGCATGTGTTTTAAGATACAGTGGTCTGCTTAACTTCATTTGATAAATTTCTATATTTTTTTTCCCTGCGTGCTTTTCAATGCAACTGGAATTAATCCACATCCATACACTATTTTTTAAGGATCCTGAAGTTACTCGTCACAGTTTATCACCATAAACAGCCTCACCTGAAAAGGGATCACCTGAACCCTTTTGGCCAAACTACAGGTAAGATAGTGAATTAAAGTACATTTTTCCCCTTTAAATTTGCACCTCTCAAAATAACACACTCCTTTTGTTTTGTTTTGTAAACGTGTGGCTTCTTCGCCATCCTCCTCCCCCATTTCTTGAAGATGCTGAAATGGCTACTTGACCAGGATTTGTTTAGTTAGCATATGGTGCTAAATATTCTAACAGTGGGATAAATCAAGAGCTAACCATCACAGCTTTGCATAAAGCTTTATTAAGGCTAATCTGTGTATAGTACAAACAACGTTGGATTTTTCAACAACCCTTTCCTTACCTTTCGTCTTGTCAAATACCCTTTTTACGGTCCTCAGAACCTTCCTTACAGCATTGGCAACACAATCCATGTTACACATCTTGTTGGCTTCTCAATTATAGCACCTGCAGGTAGATATGATGATGACGATGATGAAATGCTATCTGGGCTGGTTAAATCTGAGCAACCACTAGATCAGACATGTCAGACTCACGATGTCATGTGACATCGCGCGATGTATCGGAGCTTTTTTCCCATTGCCGGCAATGCGGTGGTCACGGTTTTGTCATGACGCATCCGGCCCGTGGGCCGGCAGTTTGACACCCCTGCACTAGATGGTAGGAAAGAAACACAAACCACTTTTTGCCATCATCCTTCCTGTGGTCAGCTGGACTTCTGCAGCCCTAGAAAGGAACTATATTGATCCCACAATAACCAAAGCAAGTGTATATACAGGTAGTTCTTGACTTACAGCCATCTGTTTAGTGACCATTCAAGGTTACAACAGCACCGACAAAGGGAGTTACAACTGTTGTTCATACTTACAACTGTTGCAGCATCCCCATGGTCATGTGATCAAAATTCAGATGCTTGGCAACTAGCATGTAGTTGCAGTGTCCTGGGTGTGTGTGTGTGTGTGTGTGTGTGTGTGTGTGTGTGTGTGACATGATCCCCTCTGGTGACCTTCTGACAAGCAAAGTCAACGGGGAAGCCCGATTCCATTAACAACCACATTATTAACTTAACAACTGCAGTGGTTCACTCATCAATTGTGGCAAGAAAAGTCACAGGATGGGGCCAAACTCACTTAACAATTGTCTTGCTTAACAACAAAAATTTGGGGATCAATTGTGATTGTAAGAGGAGGACCACCTACATATCCTATAATAATAATAATAATAATAAAGTTGGAAGGGACCTTGGAGGTCATCTTGTCCAACCCTCTTGCTCAGGCAGGAAACGCTATACCATTTCAGGCAAATGGCTGTCCAGTGTCTTCTTAAAAACTTCCAGTGTTGGAGCATTCACCACTTCTGGAGGCAAGTTGTTCCACTGATTAATTGTTCTAACTGTCAGGAAGTTCCTCCTTAGCTCTAGGTTGCTTCTCCCCTTAATTAGTTTCCTTGGATTTACTGAAGTTGCTCTTTTTTCTTTATAGCTTTATGGAGTTGTACAGAATGCCAGATGTAAGCAGCAAAAGATTCTCCCTTCAGTTTTGTGCCATACCAGAAAATTGTCCTGAGGGTTTTTTGGGGTTTTTTTTTTTTTTTTTGGTATGTCAGGTTGTTATAGGCAATTCCAAAATCAGGCTATCAAAAAAGAAAACGATGTTCCATCTTGTGTCAACTTGCACCACTTTGCTCTTCCCACACTTTAAAATCCAGTCAATTCAAAAATTAAAATACAAGGGAAGCAAATAAAGAAGAAAGCTGTAAAAGCAGCAATCGGAACAGTTCCAAAGTTTTTAACAGCAGATGTGCTTAAAATTAATGTATTATAGGTAGTCCTCAACTTGTGACCATTTGTTTATCTCCATGACTGACTTTTAAACACACACACACACACACACACACACACACACACACACAGAAAATCCATGTAACATCACCCTCATCAGCCCAGAGATGACAGCAAATCTGACTACATTATAAAGGAGCATCAGATCTGCTCTTTAGAAGAGTCCTTTCAGACCTCAAGTCCTCCAAATGGGTCAACTTACAAACCCAACATCCCAACTAATACAGTACTAGATCTGAGGAAAAACAGGTCAGCATTCCTTGTGAATGTATTTAAAAGTTTGTCATTGAGTAGAAGTAACAGAGTGAGCGCCTGTTACTCGTCCCAGCTTCTGCCAACCTAGCAATTTGAAAGCACGTAAAAATCCAAGTAGAAAAATAGGGACCACTACGGTGGGAAGGTAACAGTGTTCTGTGCGCCTTTGGGGTCTTGTCATGCTGGCGACATGACCACGGAGGCATCCTCAGACAAGCGCTGGCTCTTCGGCTTTGAAACAGAGATGAGCACCGGCCCCTAGAATCGGAAACGACTAGTACGCATGTGCGGTGGAACCTTTACCTTTATCTTTACCTTTAGAAGTAATCAACTGTTTGTCTTCACTATACCTCAAACAACTTTCGCCTGGTGTGCCAGTTGCGGCCCTATCTCGACCGGGATGCCCTGTGTACAGTCACTCATGCGCTCGTGACCTCTCATCTGGACTACTTCAACACTCTCTACATGGGGCTTCCCTTGAAGACCACTCGGAGGCTCCAGCTGGTGCAGAATGCAGCCGCGAGAGTTGTCTTGGGAGTTTCCCGGTACTCCCATGTTACACCTCTGCTCCGCGAGCTACATTGGCTACCAGTTGTCTTCCGGGTGCGATTCAAGGTTCTGATGATGGTTTACAAGGCCCTACATGGCATGGATCCGGAGTACCTTGGGGATCACCTGCTGCCGGCATCTACTTCCCTCGGCCCTGTGCATTCCCACAGAGAGGGCCTCCTCAGGGTGCCACCGGTCAGGGAATGTCGGCTGGTGGCTCCCAGGGGGAGGGCCTTCTCTGTGGGCGCCCCGGCTTTATGGAATCGGTTGCCGGTTGAGCTCCGGATGGCACCTGACCTTCACTCCTTCCGACGCGATCTAAAGACCTATCTATTTGAACAAGCCGGCCTGGCCTGATGGGGGATGGGTTGGGGCTTTTATTATGGGTTTTATTTTATTCTACTGTTTTATCTTGGGCTCTTATTTAATTCTTTTTTAATTTTTGTATTCTGTATTTTATATATAGCCCTGTTCACCGCCCTGAGTCCTTCGGGAGAAGGGCGGTATATAAATATAAATAAATAAGTAAATAAAAATAAACTAATAAACTTTGTTATCAAGAAGAAAGTTTAACCTAAACTGGTCCTCCAATTATGGTCTTCCTGGAACACTTTTGAGCAGCACCATGAATCTGTCTTGTAGATTCTGGCCCACCTTGTCCTCCTCTTTCCTCAAATAGGTTCTCTGTGACCCATCACGAAGGACCTCTACCACAATTTCTCTCCAGTGGCATCCTACTCATTCAAGACTTGGCAATTCACCTGCTGCAAGATCCCAATCTTTGTGTGTCCTTTTTTGACTTCCCGATTGTTTAGTCTCCCAAGTCCTGAATCACAAGTTTTAGTAATAGCAATTAGCATCAGAATCAGAGATCTATGCTCTAATTACCTAGCTAGACGCTTCCTAAACAAATATCCACACCTGGTTCATTAAATTACCATAGCCTTTGCAGATGATGTAGCTTTTTGTTTACCTCCCCAAAAATCTGCTTCTGGAGAATTCAGACTGGGGAATGAGCCTTGGTGGAGCAGCGGGCTAATGCCTCCTTAAGGAATACCAGCTGCCTGCAATTAGAGCAGGTTCGCATCCCACCAGGCTCAAGGTTGACTCAGCCTTCCATCCTTCTGAGGTAGGTAAAATGAGGACCCAGATTGTTGGGGGCAATTAAGCTGACTTTGTAATAATGCCGCTTGGGGGTGGTGTGAAAGCCCTAATATGCAGGCATATACATAGAATAAAGGCTACTGCTAAGCTTGTAAGCCGCCCTGAGTCTTCGGAGAAGGGCGGGATATAAATGGAATTAAAATAAAAATAAAATAAATAAATAAATAAATGTTCAAAAGGGGAGTGGTCTCCATTCCCATCCCCAATAATATAGGTGCACCCTGTAATCACCTCTTTTCACTCCTGTTCCTCTTCCATTAATATTCCCTTCAGCTTCCCATTCCTGAAGATAGTGTCAGAAGAAGCAAAGCAATTGGAGGCATTTCTTAAAGGGCAGTAAGAGGATTGGCAGCAATAAACTAATAGACTAAAGGTGTTTATGAATCCTCCCCAACCCATATTTTAATAACTGAACTGGATTTTTTTTCTTCTTTTGTATTTGTGAAAGAGGAAACATCAAAGGACTGCAAGTAATGATCACAATACAAGAGATTATCACAGACCCTCATATTAAAATTATATTATTGGAGAAGAGAGAGACAGACAGAGACAGAGAGAGATGCATGGAGAAGGACCATGTGATGCTCTCTGAGCTTAGTTGTTTTCTTACAGATATTTCATTATCCAAACCAGGTAACATCATCAGTGCTAGTGCCTCATAGGGATGGGGACTAGGGAACACCATCAGGATGGGCACTAACAATGTTACCTAGTTTACCTGAAAGAGAACAACAAGCCTAAAGTCACCCATGCAGTTTTCATGCCTAAAGTGGGACTAGGTAAAGGTAAAACTTCCCCCGTACATGCGTGCTAGTCATTTCCAACTCTAGGGGCTGGTGCTCATCTCCGTTTCAAAGCCGAAGAGCCAGCGCTTGTCCGAGGACATCTCCGTAGTCATGTGGCCGGCATGACTAGATGCCAAAGGTGCACAGAACGCTGTTACCTTCCAACCGTAGTGCTTTCGAACTACTAGGTTGGCAGAAGGTGGGACGAGTAACAGGCGCTCACTCTGTTAAGCGGCACTCGGGATTTGACCCGCCAAACTGCCGACCTTCTGATTGACAAGCTCAGCATCCTAACCCACTGAGCCACTGCGTCCCTATAAAGTGGGACTAGAACTCACCATTTCCTGGTTTATAGACTGGCACCTTAACCACTAGACCAAACTAGCTTTCAAAGTACCTACTTTGCCAATAATCTGATGTTCTTACTTATCAACTCTCACTTGGATTAAAAACCCAGCTGATCCATTAATTCTGTACAGCCATAGCTGTCTTCTCCCCTTAAGGTTTTAACTTACTCAGAAAGGTTGTCTTCGTTATTCTGGAGCTCTTCTCCTTGTGATGTCCTGGAGGAGTTTAGATAGCTTATGTACCCAGCTGCTGAGGCCATCCATGCTGCCCACATTGGGGAGGGAACAATTACACACGTGTGAAATCAATTGCCTCTTTCACAATCTGTTTGAAGGATAACAAACTGAACTGGCTAATCTCCACTCACCAGAACCTGCTGACTTTCAGTGGGTGAGGAAACATTTAATTTCCATCTAGTTGTGACCTCTTTGGGGAGAACTGGAATGTATTCTTATCTGATGCTTAGTGAGATCAATGTACACACACAAAAAAAAAACATGTCCAAGATAGATCCAAGCCCTTTTCAGGCATTTGGTTGAATGTCCAGAGGACTCAAATTGGAGAAGGATGAGATCTTCCATGTTGGTCCATTCTCTTCCCTTGATCCCCACTTATTCAGCTATCTGTGCTACCTGGGCCTCCCATTTGTTAAAGTTCTAGATTGCATGGAGAAGTTCTCCTGATCATGCCAAAGAGAGTGTTCTCCACCCATCATAAAAAGGTTACAAGCGTGAGATATACTCTCCCATTGTCTATTCAAATCCAGTCTGCCTTGTCCCATTCATTATAGATACATGACTTTCCTCTAAGGATGATCTTGGACATTCCTTTTGGATGGTGTCAGAAAAAGAGTGAAAAGACAATAGCGGGAAGAACTACCAAAGACTTAAGATCATCTCTCCTGTGGTCTGAGAATGAGATATGAAGGCAACATGTCAATAACAAATATTGAGATGACTCCTGGGTGATTTTCCTAATTTTACAATTAAAAGCTTTTTATAATTATTAAAGCTTTTACTATGAGCAATATTCGTATTAACTTGCACAGTTAGCTCTTCACCTTTGCGGTTCGCTGCCCAGAGTCACTTGATTGTAAGATGGGTGGCAATATAAATCTGAATGAATCAACATATAATGATTAAAGAGGAATATTTGTAGCTCAGGGTTGAAATGAGGAGTCCTTGGTGCTCGCTGAGTTTAGTTATCTAGGGCAGGGGTGTCAAACTCAATTTCATTGAGGGCCGCATCAGCATCAGGGGGCCGGGTGGGTGTGGCCTGGGTGGGCGTGGCCTACTGGGTGGGTGTGGCTAGAGTGCGTATGGCCTACTTGGTGGGCGTGGCCAGCTCTACATCGTTCGCATCAAGGATGCCTATGGGGGCCTGGGTAGGAGTGGGACAGATCTGAGGGTCTCTGGCAGAAGGAGGGTCTCTGGGCCAGGGCCAAGGCAGTGGAGGCCGTTCCCTCACTGTTTCCAGGATGGCTTTGCGGGCCGCATGAAACCACTTCGCGGGCCGCATCTGGCCCTCGGGCCTTGTGTTTGACATGTCTGAAATAGTCTTTTAAGCCAGTTCCTTTAAAATAAGTAACTTAAAACAAGTAACACACTGCTAGCTATGCCAGTAATGTTAAGGATATGGGAAGCTATTTTATACAGGTTAGTACACTTGGTGAGTTGGTGTATTTGGTAATAATATGATACAGTAGTCCTTGTGGGAAAAAGAGCTTATTGTTTTTACAGAACTATGAGAAGACATGCCAGCCTGTGAAGCAAATACATTGTATATATATTAATCTCATGAGCCTAGCTTGAAGCTTGAGAATTGTATTTAGGAAGGTCTCTGCTACGCTGAAAACTGGTCCTAACCAGAATTTAGCAACTTTAGAGACAACCCCTAGGAACTAACAACCATAAAAGGAAATTTGTAAATAAGGGCTGGGGGTGATAGAATTTGGGGAGTGGGTAAAGTAATCAGGGGTGGAGTTAATGTATTCACTTTAGAAGCTTTGGATAGGTTGTAACAACATGATTACAGCATGATTACTAAGCCAATGAAGAAGAGGTGGGAGATAAATTTGTAATGGCAATGGAGAATATAAAGAATGAATATGGTAGATTTGGGATGTGTCTACCCTGTGCTTGCATGTACAAGGAGTACCCCCTTTGCAAAGGAATACAAATAAATAACCATTGTTTTCTCTTGGAAGTTTTGGCTTGTGATTTTTATTTCAACTAGACAACGAATCCCACAGTCCTTGACTTAGACCAGGGGTAGGCAACCTTGGCTCTTTTGTGATTCGTGGACTCCAACTCCCAGAATTCCTGAGCCAGCATGGCTAAGCATGGAAACTTCTCCCTTTCCCCTCAGCATGGCTGGCTCAGGAATTCTGGGAGTTGAAGTCCACGAGTCATAAAAGAGCCAAGGTTGCCTACCCCTGACTTAGACTATAATTGGAACTGGAAGTCCTGTTGCTAAACAATGCAGTTGTTAAGTGAATCAGTTGTATCCCTTTTGGGCCATGGTTGTTAAGTGAATCTGGCTTCCCCCATTGACTTCACTTGTTGGAGCACCTGAGGAAGGTTGCAAATGGCAAACACAAAACCCTGGGACACCGCGGGGACTTCCGGGTGGCAAGGCTTCGTTGAAGGTGGCTGTTTCGGCCGTCAGCCCCGTTGTTTTCTGTTGGAGCCGCTAAAACAGTGACGATCAGCTGTTTGGCGGCTCGGAAACCCAATCCTTGGGAGAAGGGGGGGTGAGCGTTTAGGTAGGAGTAGAGCTCCCCTAGACCACCAGAGCTTAAATTCTGGTGGTTGAAGGGTGAGAGCCCCCCCGAAGCCTGAATTAGCTCCGGACTCCGGGACTCCTCTGCTCCAAGGCTTCTCCGCCATCTTCAGAATTTAAAGGAAGGAATGACGAAGGAGAGCGTCAGTCTTGAGTGGAGAGTATACAAGGAGCTGAAGGAATTATTTTGCAGAAGGATAAAGAATCCCAGCAAATTTTAGAAGTGGAGCAGTCCCAGGTGCCATCAGAAGAGTTTAGAGAACAAAGAATGACATGGGCTGCAATTATTTATTTTATTTTATTAGATTTATATACCACCCTTTCCCGAAGGACTCAGGGTGGTTTACAGGGTATTTAAAACAACCAGTACAAAAGTTAAAATAAATTAAAAAAGATTAAATCATCCCTAAAATTAAAAACCCCAGTTAAAAATTCTTAGCCTGGGCTGGAGAGCTCAAAGAGCCAGGTCTTCAGGTCCCGGGGGAATGAACGAAGGTCAGGGGCAGTCCTAAGCTCCACGGGCAGCTGGTTCCAGAGGGCAGGCACACCCACCGAGAAGGCCCTTCCCCTGGGTGTTATCCGCCAACAATCTTTCATCGGCGGCATCCTGAGAAGACCCTCCCTGTGGAAGCACACTGGACGAAGGGAGCTTGATGCCAGCAGCAGGTGTTCCCTCAGATATCCCGGAACCAAGCCATTAGACGAATGAGACAAGAACAAGAACAACAGAAAGCTACAACCATATCTCAAAAACCTACTTACAGTCAAGCAGTGGGAGGAGCGAAACCGAAGATAGTGCAGGTGGTCTTGGAAGAGGCGCTCCGAAAGCTTCAGGTCGCAAAAGATGGCGACAAAATTTCTAACTTGGAATGTTAGTGGATTAAATTCCCCGCACAAGAGAAAGAAAGTATTTCAGTATTTAAAACAATTTAGAAATGATGTTATTTGTCTACAGGAAACGCATATTCGAGCAGCTGATCAAAAATATTTGATAAACTTTAGACTGGGTACACAGTTTATTGAGTCTGCTCCGGACAAGAAAAATAGAGTAGTTATTTACGTTAAGAAGAATTTAACAGCTAATTTAATTGAAACAGATAAACAAGGAAGATATGTTATAATTGAACTATTAATAGAAGGCAAGAAAATGCTTTTGGTTGGATTATACGCTCCTAATCAACAGCAAGGAGAATTTTATAAACTATTACATAGCAAGATAATGGGATTATAAATCGTGTATTTTGATGGGAGATTGGAATGGTGTCCTGGATGCACAAAAGGATAAAAAATGTCTTTAGAAGTAAATCAAATCATGCTAGATTGCCTAAATCTTTTTTTGAGATGAAAGATGACCTGGAATTGAGAGATGTTTGGAGAGAAAGAAACTTGCAAGAAAAAGATTTTACCTTTTTTTCCGATAGACACCAATCCTTTTCTAGGATTGATTTTGTATTAACTACTAATGATTTTTTTTCTAGGATTAAGAAGATTAAGATATGTCCAAGAACTCTATCAGATCATAGTCCAGTATGGTTGGAACTAGAAAAAGAGAATGGAGACAGGCGGTCTTGGAGACTGAATGAAAATTTGTTTAGATATCAAGAAAATGTGGAAGAGTGTAAAAAACAGATGAAAGAATTTTTTAATATGAATATGTGTAAGGGTACTTCTATTGAAATGGTTTGGGATGCAAGCAAAGCTTATATGAGAGGAGTGTTAATATATTTGAACAATAAGCATAGACATAAACTGGAATATAAGTGAAAAGAATTAGAGGAGGAAATTAAGAGGAAAGAGAAGGCTCTAATTTTGAATCCATCTGATAGGAAGATTAAAGAGGTAATTACTTTACTAAGAGGTCAGTTTAATATGTTGATGGCAGATTAAGTGGCAACCAATTTACGGTATGTTAAACACAATACTTTTTGTAATGCTAATAAGCTGGGTAGGTGGTTAGCTTACTTGTTAAGGAAGAAACAAAGGTCACGTAATATAGATAGAATAGCCTACAAGGGTAAAGAGATGTTTCAGCAGAATCTTATTAAAAAGGCTTTTGTTGAGTTTTATTCTAAGTTATACGTTAGGGATAAGATTCAAGATGTAAATATAGATAGATATTTACAAGAAGTTAATATCCCTGTTCTTACACAAGAGCAAAGGGAAGGGATGAATCAATTGATAAATGATGAAGAAATTATTTTGACAATTAAACAATTAAAGGTGCGGAAAGCACCAGGAACAGATGGTTTGACTGCCGTCTATTATAAAGAATTACAGTTAGAAATGGCGGAACCTATAAGAGAATTATTTAGAACAATTCAGTTGGGAAGAAAAGTGCCTCCATCGTGGAAAACAGCCTTTATATCGCTGATTCCGAAGGAAGATCAAGATATTACCCAAACCAAAAATTATAGGCCAATATCGCTTTTAAATACTGATTATAAGATATTTGCAAAAATTTTAGCAAATAGATTAATGAAGGTAATGCAGCAAATGATTCATAGTGATCAAATAGGATTTATAAGTGGTAGACAAATGAAGAATAATGTGAGACATATTGTAGATTTACTGGAATTTTTGGAAAGAAATAACCAGGTCTCTGCAGCGCTGATCTTTCTGGATGCTGAAAAAGCTTTTGATCAATTGGACTGGAAATTTTTATTTAAGGTATTGGAGAAAATGGAGTTTGGGGATAATTTTTTACAACCTATTAGGGCAATTTATCAGAAGCAAACAGTTCAAATAATAGTCAATGGTAGTTTGACAGAAACATGTAATATTGAAAAGGGTACAAGACAGGGGTGTCCATTGTCACCTTTGTTGTTTGTTTTAACATTGGAAATATTATTGATTAAGATACGAGATTCAAATAAAATTAAGGGAATTAAAATAAGAGATCAAGATTCTAGATTGAGAATGTTTGCAGATGACTTGATTATTACATTAAGTCAACCGACTTACTCAGTTGTAGAATTGATGCAGATAATAACGTTATATGGAAAAGTTTCTGGATTTAAGATAAATATGC
This sequence comes from Daboia siamensis, assembly GCA_024449315.1. NCBI lineage: Eukaryota > Metazoa > Chordata > Lepidosauria > Squamata > Viperidae > Daboia > Daboia siamensis. Next base: position 653,330 of record JAKJMR010000355.1, on the reverse strand, counting down.
AAAAAACTAAAATATTGTCTAAAAATATGACCATAGAACAAAAGGTTGTTTTAGAAGAGCTAACGGGATTTGAAATAGTTAAAAAGATTAAATATTTGGGGGTGTATGTCTCAGCTTTAAATGTAAAATTATACAAAAATAATTATGAATTGTTATGGTTAAAAATACAAAAAGAGTTAGATAGTTTGAAAAAATTACAATTATCCTTATTGGGAAGAATTGCAGCAGTAAAAATGAATGTTTTGCCAAAATTTTTATTTTTGTTTCAAATGATATCTATACTTAAAAAAGATTCAAATTTGGAGGAATGGCAGAAAGGTATTAATAAATTTGTTTGGGCAGGGAAAAGACCAAGAGTTAAATTTAAGATAATGCAAGATGTACGTGAAAGAGGTGGTCTTAAAATGCCCAATTTTAAATTATATTATGAGACTGCTGCTTTATCATCAATTAGTGATTGGTTTAATTTAACACAAGGGAGATTATTGAATATTTGAGGGTCATGATTTGTTATTTGGTTGGCATGCACATTTATTGTATGATAAGAAGGTGGATAATGTTTTTAAGATACATATATTAAGATATGTTCTGTTGCGAGTTTGGAAAAAATATCGATATAAGTTAAACTATAAAATACCAATTTGGGCAATACCTAAACATGCAATAGAAAATATAAATGTGGGATTTAAACATGATGTGATTACATACAAAGAAATTTTAAGGATAGAAAGGAATGTATGGCAATTAAAGCCATATAATATTTTAAAAGATGGAATGATAGTACAAACTTGGTTCCAATATGGGCAGTTACAAGCAAGATGGAAAGAAGATCAGAAAGTTGGTACCTCGATAACTGATGGAAATTTGGTAAAACAAATTAGAGATCAAGGTCAAACACATATAAGAAGGATATATAATGCACTGATAGAAATTGACTCAGAAACGGAACTTGTTAAATACTGTATGATAAAGTGGGCCCAGAACTTTCAGGAGCTTATAACAATGGATACATGGGAAAAGATTTGGGTCAGAAATGTAAAATTTACACAGGCTCAAAATTTAAGAGAGAATTTTTATAAAATGTTTTATAGATGGCATTTAGACCCTAAAAAATTAGCAAGTATGTATCTGAACTGCCAGCCCAAATGTTGGAGGTGTGGTTGTGAGGATGCAACGTATTATCATATATGGTGGACTTGTGAAAAAGTTAAAGCTTTTTGGATTAAAATTTGGTGGAATATGCAAAAGATATTTAAGAAAAAGATAAGGTTTTCTCCACAGCTATTTCTGTTGGGTATTATTACAGATTGTACTGTCATAGATACTAAATTGATGTTGAATTTAATTATGGCAGCAAGACTTTTAGTAGCACAATATTGGAAGAAGGAGGAACTGCCTACTATAGAAGAGTGGACTTTGAAAGTTTGAAACCTGGCGGAAATGGCAAAGATTTCAGCATATTTGAAAGAACAATCGCAACAGAGATACATTGTGGAATGGAGAAGATGGATCGAATATATTCAGAATAAATATGGGTCTAAAAAGTTTCATTTAGCATTTGAATAAGTATTAGTTTTATATGATGTATCATTAGTTATTCATTATTGGTTAGTAATTTAGTTATGTTTAAGGGGAGTTAAAGTGCGATAGAATTTAATGTGTTTTTTTTTAGTTTGTTAGCATATTTTAGTTTTAAGTTTGTAAAGTTTATACCCTGTATTTAGCCCTGGGAAGTCGGGCGGGGGGGGAGGGTAAGGGAGGGTAAGGGGGAGGGAGGGAGTTTATGTTTTTAAAAATGTATTGTAAAACTTTTCAATTTTTTTTAAAAAAAACCTGGGACACCGCAACTGTTATAAATAAATGCCAATTGCCAAGATCACTAATATTCATTACATGACCCTGGGAAAGCTGTGACAGTTATCGTGGGAAGACCGGTCATAAGTTACTTTTTTCAGCAGGGTTGTAATTTTCAACAGTCATGAAATGAGTAGTGGTAAGTTGAGGACTAATTGTAATTTGTAACATTAATCATACTGGCTGAATCTTCTGCAAGTTTATAGTCAGTCCTATTTGGGGATGGGAAACCGATATCCTGCATTTTCCTCCATGAACAAAATCAGAGCAGTCCTTCCAAGATTTTAAGAGAGTTTAGAAGGAGGTAACGCCTCCTCAGAAGACAATTTGTGAAAGCCCTTGAAACACAGCAACCACTTTCTGCAAGAGGTGGGCTGCCTCATTGCTTTGAGGAAAATCACTTCACTTGCAATGAGACCTTTCAAATACTTTGCACAGTTGCAGCAGCTTAAAAACGAAACCATTTGGGAATACAGGTAGTCCTCGACTTACAACAGTTCACTTAGTGACTGTTCAAAGTTACAACAGCATTGAAAAAAGTGACTCATGACCATTTTTCACACTTATCACCTTTGCAGCTACCCCATGATGATGTGACCAAAATTCAGATGCTGGCAACTGGTTCATACTTATGACGGTTGCTTTGTCTGGGGGTCATGTGATCCCCTTTCGCAACCTTTCAATAAGCTGAATCAGTGGGGAAGCCGGATTCACTTAACAATTGGGTTACTAACTTATCAACTGCAGTGATTCACTTAACAACTGTGGCAAGAAAAGTCATAAAATGGGGCAAAACTCACAACAACAGAAATTTTGGGCTTAATTCTGGTCATAAGTCGAGGACTACCTGTAGTCTTATTTATAGAATAATTAACATTTATTTATAGAATAATTAACAGTAAATAACATGATTCTTATTTTATTGTGCCTGGACTGGGGATGATGAGGACAATGTAAGAACATCAGCAAATAGCCCGAGTCTGCAAAAATGAAGTGGGGAAAGCTAAGGCTCAAAACGAACTAAGGCTTGTGACCAAAGTCAAAAATAACAAAAAATGCTTCTTTCAACATATAAAAACCAAGAAAAAAGTTAAGGAAATGATTGGTCCATTAGTGGGGGAAAGTGGCAAGAAGGTGACAAGCAATAGGGAGAAGCAGAACTATTTAACTCGTTTCTTGCATCTGTCTTTACACAAAGGGAAAAAACAGTCCAACCTATCAAAAACAGTACCGTAAAAATCAGATTAGAAACACAAGTTAAGATAGGCAAGAAAATGGTAAGTGAGCACCTGTCCAGCCTAGACAAGTTTAAATCACCAGGACCAGATGTATTACACCCCAAGGTTCTCAAGGAACTGGCAGATGTGATCTCAGAACCTCTGAACTATATTTTTCAAAGATCCTGGAGCACTGGGGAACTACCAGAGGACTGGAAAAGAGCTGATGTAGTTCCCATCTTCAAAAAAGGAAAAAAATGAATCCAGGAAATTACAGATCCATCAGCCTGACTTCAATACCTGGGAAGATTCTGGGAAAATTAGTCAAACAACTAATCAGTGAGCACCTAGAGGCAAACAAAGTCATTACTAAAAGCCAACATGGGTTTGTCATAAACAGATCATGCCAGACAAATCTTATTGCATTCTTTGACCAAGTGACAAAATTAGTGGACCAGAGGAATGCCGTGGATATAATTTACTTGGACTTCAGTAAGGCATTTGATAGATCACAAACTACTACTTGATAAGAAAGAAAAATGTAGGTTAGATAGCATTACCACCAGATGGATTTGTAGCTGGCTGACCGGCCGTACTCAGCGTGTGGTCCTCAATGGAACTGCATCTACATGGAAGGAAGTGTGTAGTGGGGTGCCCCAGGGCTCTGTTCTGGGCCCAGTGATCTTCAACATCTTCATCAACAGTTTGGATGAGGGGATAGATGGGGAACTCATCACACTTGCAGATGACACCAAGCTGGTAGGAACAGCCAATACTCCAGAAGATAGGCTTAAGGTACAGAAGGATCTTGACAGACTTGAGCACTGGGCGCTATCTAACAAAATGAAATTCAATGGTGAAAAAAGTAAGGTTCTATATTTAGGCAAGAAAAAACAAATGCACAGGTATAGTACAGGACTATAGGTGGCACCTTGCTCAATAGTAGTAACTGTGAGAGGGATATTGCAGTCCTAGTGGACAATCACTAAATATGAGCCAGCAGTGTGCTGCAGCTGCCAAAAAAGCCAACACAGTGCTAGGCTGCATTAATAGAATAGATAGAATCAAGATCATGTTTAAGTATTAATAACACTTTACAATGCCTTGGTAAGCCACACTTGGAATACTGCATCCAGTTTTGGTCACCACAACGTTAAAAAGATGTTGAGACACTAGAAAGAGTACAGAGAAGAGCAACTAAGATGATTAGAGGTCTCAAGGCTAAAACTTACAAGGAACGGTTGCTGGAATTGGGAATGCCCAGTCTAATGAAAAGAAGGACTAGGGGTGACATGATAGCAGTGTTCCAATATCTCAGGGGCTGCCACAAAGAAGAGGGAGTCAAGCGATTCTCCAAAGCACCTGAAGACAGGACAAGAAGCAATGGATGGAAACTAATTAAGGAGAGAAGCAACCTAGAACTAAGGAGAAACTTCCTGACAGTTAGAACAATTAATCAGTGGAACAACCTGCCTCCAAAAGCTGTGAATGCTCTAATACTTGAAGTTTTTAAGAAGCTATTTGTCTGAAATGGTATAGACCAGGGGTAGGCAACCTTGGCTCTTTTATGACTCGTGGACTTCAACTCCCAGAATTCCTGAGC
>JAKJMR010000355.1:617559-648556 GCA_024449315.1 Daboia siamensis | reverse complement strand
TTGGCTCTTTTATGACTCGTGGACTTCAACTCCCAGAATTCCTGAGCAAGGCTGGCTCAGGAATTCTGGGAGTTGAAGTCCACGAGTCATAAAAGAGCCAAGGTTGCCTAGGATTTCCTGCCTGAGCATGGGGTTGGAGTAGATGACCTCCATGGTACTTTCCAACTTTTATTCATTAAACATGAAACTCAGTCAACTGAAAGTTCAAATTGACTGGCACTGGAAAGAAACAAAAGGTACCTGTTCCTATAGAGACTGGAGGCTAAAACATATAAAGAGCAGTTGCTGGAATTGGGTATGTCTAGTATAATGAAGAGAAGGGTGAGAGGTGACATGATAGCAGTGTTCCAATATCACAGGGGCTGCCAGAAAGAAGAAGGAGTTAAATCAACTTAACTAGATCTTAGGGACGTGGTGGCTCAGTGGGTTAGGACACTGAGCTTGTCTATCAGGTCAGCAGTTTGACGGGTTGAATCCTGAGTGCCGTGTAACAGAGTGAGCACCTGTTACTCGTCCCAGCTTCTGCCAACCTAGCAGTTTGAAAGCATGTAAAAATGCAAGTAGAAAAATAGGGACCACTCCGGTGGGAAGGTAACAGCGTTCCGTGCGCCTTTGGCGTCTAGTCATGCTGGCCACATGACCACGGAGACGTCCTTGGACAAGTGCTGGCTCTTCAGCTTTGAAATGGAGATGAGCACCGGCCCCTAGAGTTGGAAACGACTAGTACGCATGCGCGGGGGAAGCTTTACCTTTTACCTTTTTAACTAGATCTTAACCTGTGGTCCTGATTCTTTGTGCCTGACATTGACTGACTGATTGCCATCAAGTTGTTGTCAACTTTTATTGACCACATGGATGGATTTTCTCCATGACAATCTATCCCTAACTTGGTTTTCCAACATGCTCCCATCATCACTATAGCTGAATTCCTCCCTTGCCGGATCGTTTCTTTCCTTCTATCTTTCACAGCATCAGAGCCGTCTCTAAAGAGCTAGCTCTATACATCATGGGTCCAAAGTAGGATAATTTGAGTTTAGTTTGTCTTCAGTACCGAAATTCAGAAGTGTCCCTATTCTTCCTATCCTGCTTCTTCAAAATCCAACTTTCATTTTCATAAAGAGTCACAAAGGAATACAAGGGACTACCACAGAGAAGAAGGGGTCAGCCTATTCTCCAAAGCACCCGAAGGCAGAAGAAGAAGCAATGGATGGAAAATAATGAAGGAGAAACTTCCTGACAGCAAAAACAATTAATCAGTGGAACAACCTGCCTCCAGATGTTATGGGTGCTCCAACATTGAAGGTTTTTAAGAAGAGATTGGACAGCCATTTGTCTAAAATGGTATAGGGTTTCCTGCCTGAGCAGGGGTTTGGACTAGAAGACCTCCAAGGTCCCTTCCAACTCTGTTATTCTGTTCTGTAGCCTGTATCTCCGGACAATTTTGGCAAGATCACAAGTCCAAGAGCAACTCCACAAAACCATAGAGGTTATGATGTTGGAGGATCCAGTTATATTAAATGTTTGCTAAAAATTTCCTCCTCCACCACCCAAGTACTGACCCAAGAAGTAAGCTGGCCTGGGTTAATATTGGGTGATGGACTACCAGGAACAAAATTAACTGGCAAGTCCAAAACACGCTGAAGGGTGGCAACGCTAAGCCATTTCTGTAGGGAGCAGAGTGCCCACAACCAGGTAAACATCAATATGTCTACCTACAAGCAGTCCTCAATGAACCACAATTGAGCCCAAAATTTCTGTTGCTGAGTGAGACAGTTGCTAAGGGAGTTTTGCCCCCATTTTACGCCCTTTCTTGCCACAGCTGTTAAGTGAATCACTGCAGTTGATAAGTCAGTAACCGGGTTGTTAATTGAATTTATCTTCCCCATTGACTTTGCTTGTCAGATGGTCACAAAAGGTGATCACTTGACCCCAGGACACAGAAACCGTCCTAAATATGAGCCAGTTGCTAAGCATCTGGATTTTGATCATGTGACCATGGGGATACTGCAATAGTAATAAGTGTGAAAAATGGACACAAGTCACTTTTTCCAGTGCCATTGTAACTTTGAATGGTTGTAATACGAGGATTACCTGTATCTGAAGCAACAACCTCCATAACTCATCCACAATTCATCTGATAGAAAATATAGGAAGCAAATCATGTAAATTTGTAGGAAATGACTATGGATGAACCCAAATTTCTGCTTGCACAATTGTTCCAGGTGGAGGTGGAGTTTGTGGAAATTTCTATGTGTTGCACAAACGTCTAAACGTTTGTTGAACATGGCATGATCATGGGGATGCTGTAAAGGTCATAACTGTGAAAAACAGTCATAAGTCACTTTTTCAATGCCATTGTAACTTTGAATGGTCACTAAATGAACTGTTGGAAGGGAAGGACTATCCATACTCTATATCGCTTATGTTACATATAAACCCTTTCCGTGGGAGTTTATCATTTCAAATTAAATTCTCATTAAACTGACAAAAAGCCCTTGATTTTGGCTGTGATCTGTTATCTCATAAATCCTTATGAAAGAAGTTTTGATTTGTTTTTAGCCCCAGGTTTGAAAAGAAGAGGCAACTGCTTTAAGAGTCACATTAATTTTATATAATTGATTCCTTATAGAAGCTGCATCTTTTTCTGGCATAAACATAAATCCAGAAAAAGAGGAGTTATTTTAAGGAACAGCAGAGAGAGTTCATCTCTCAAATTATTTTTGAAGCATTTGCAGCTCTCTTAAGTAGTATCTCTCTATGTCAAAAAATAAATACTGTTCATTTGGTTACATGCTTGTTCTCTAAGCAACTACTGTACAGCTGTTTCCTGGGAAAGAAGCTCTAAAAAAAATTAGAAATCCTCTAAAAATATGATTAGACAGCAGAAGGATTGTAATTAAAGCTAATGCTTTTTTTTTAAACTAAGAAGAGAACTGCATCACAAACCATTTTGAAAGAGTGCAGCTGCTGTGATTTGAGTCAACTGTGGCTAAAAATTGGTGGATTTGAATTTAATATGCTTTGATTGTTAAAGGTCAGAATGGCATTTGGGCCTAGATTCATCTGGTTTAGAGACGAGAAATTAGGATAAACATTTCACACCCACGATGACAAACATCACCATCCCAGGGTCAAGTTTAATACAAATGAAAACTGAAACTTGTTAAGTTTGTTTTAACCACTCGGGGACTTGGTTGTTAGAAGGACTATCTGCACCATAAACTAATTTTGTTATACAGAATAGGGGCTTGCAACTTCCATCTGATTATTGACAAGGTCAGCCTTTAGCCTGTAATTAGATTTTCTATTATTAATCCCAAATTATAAAATTGGGGAATGATGCTACCCAGAGTTGGCTGATTGGAATAGCCAAGCTCCATAGATGCTAAGTAAACTTGCTCAGGATCTTTAAAAAGTACATATTTGTATACAGGTAATCTTCGGCTTATGACCACAACTGAGACCAGAATTTCAATTGTAAGTGACCAGACCAAATTTTTCAACCATTTTTATGGCAGTCATTAAGGATATCACGCAGTCATAAGTCCAAATCACACAGTTATTAAGCATATCCAGTGCTTTTTTTCGTAAAAGAAAAAGGTGCCGGAACTCACACATGTCATACAACCCGCCTTGCCTACCCCATAAGGTTCCATCCAAAAAAGGTGCCGGAACTCCGTTCTGAGCATTCTGTGAGAAAAAAAGCCCTGAGCATATCCATTCTCCCGAATGGGCATTAAATTGTGGAACACTGCAACCAGCTGCTAAGTGTGAACTGGTTGCCAAAAGCACAAAATGCGGTCATGTGACTGCAGAGGGATGATGTGTCATTTTACAGTGGCCAGAAGTGGTTGTAACAGTGGTGGGATTCACCCGGTTTTCACCACTTCGGTAGAACTGGTAGCTAATTTTTTGTTGCCCAGGCCCAGAATGGAGTTCCGGAAGCGTTATCCACACAGAGAACTGATTGTTTACATATTTGAATCCCGCCACTGGGCTGTAATGTCAAATAGTTGTTAAATGAATGGTCATAAGTCAAGGACTTCCTCTTAGTCAACTTTAGGGAACTCTTTTTAAGGGATCTAGTCCTGCATGGGCATCAGGGATGCAGGAAGCAAAGGATGTATTGTGACATCACAGAGTGCGAACTTTCACTCCTTTTCAACTTGCATCGTATTCTATGGAAATTTGTAAGGGGCGGGATTGAGCTGCGAAGTCACAACAAACTTTTGTCATTTTTGCATCACTGCTTATAGTGGGTGCTTCTGAAGGCCGTGATATTTCAAGCCAGAGAAAGAAAACAATATTTTCTGAGTGGAAAACTGAAGCAGAGCCAGTGCTATCGACCTTTATATCTAGGAATGGATAAGAATGGGTAATTCTTTACGTTCAGTATTAATTAGGTCTCTCATATCCCCAGATAGCAGCCAGTTAAAATGATATGCCTCTCTTACAACCCATTTATTAAATAAGTCTTTTATTACTCATCCGGATTTTTGCAATCTGGATATGTAGATCTAAGAATCTTCAGGGCTCTTTAGTTTGTTAAAGAAGACTTAAACAACTCCCATTGTCTCCTGATTTCTCTCTTTAGTAAAGGGATAAGTAATCAATTATACATAGCAATGTCTCAATGTGAGGTTTACCTTTCATCTACTTCAGGTAACATCAATTACCAAAGGGTGGGGCTTTTATTGTGAAGCTTTGTGTTGACATTTTGGTTAGGAATGGATGTATACGCTGATAAGGTGATAAAAAGGTTTAAGCCAGGGGTCTTCAAACTTGGCCCTTTTATGACTTGTAGACCTCAGCTCCCAGAATTCCTAAGCTAGTGTGCCTGGCTGAGGAATTCTGGGAGTTGAAGTTCACAAGTCATAAAAGGGCCAAGTTTGAAGACCCCTGGTTTAAGCTGTCTCCCTAGTAGCCTGGAGACAAGAGGAAGGCAGTGACATGGGGATAAGCAGGCATATACATAGAATGAAGGCTACTGCTAAGCTTGTAAGCCGCCCTGAGTCTTCGGAGAAGGGCGGGATATAAATGGAATTTAAAAAAAAAAGGTGAAAATAGAGACTGTCAGGGCATTTTTGAACCATGATTAGCAACAGGTGTACAAAGGCCCAGAGAAGTACCAATCTCTACAAGCTGTGCTCCTAGACCAGTGTTTCTCAACCTCAGCAACTTTAAGGTACATGGACTTCAACTCCCAGAATTCCCCAACCACCATGGCTGGCTAGGAATTCTGGGAGTTGAAGTCCACATGTGACTGACTGAGGAAGTCTGGGAATTGAAGTCCATCATGGCTGGCTGGGGAATTCTGGGAACTGAAGTCCACACATTTTAAAATGGCTGAGGTTGAGAAACACTGTTTTAGACTCTCTTTGACAGGATGGCATGTCCATTGCAGGCACCATAGAGATGTAGACATTCTAGACAATCAAGATGTTTAGACATCCAAACTATCTTTAGAAGATTGAAACATGTCACCTGTCTAAAATTACCTTTACTACCATTTGTTCGCAGTGACAGACTATGTAGGCTCACTTATGAAGCTGCTGCAAGGCCCAGATCTTTGTGAGCATCACTTTTAATTCCTGTTTATTGACTCTTACAAGGCTTCCACCACAAGGCCCAGCAGTACCAATTAGCATCAGAAACAAAAATCTAGTCTCTGATCATCTTGCAATGGACTTCCCTAGTAAACATCCACGCCTCCTATCTTAGCATTGAAATAATCAGTCAGGCAACTATGCAGATGATGTAACCTTTTGGTTGCTGGAATTCTTCTCAGGAAGCCTGGAGGTTCCTACTCCATCAGGCTGAGGAGGTCTTAAAGGGCAGTACTCTCTCTCTCTCTCTCTCTCTCTCTCTCTCTCTCTCTCACACACACACACACACACACACACACACACACACACACACACGGTCTACCACCCTCTAATCCAGGGGTGGGGAACTACGGCCTTTTTACGATCTGTGAACTTCAACTCCCAGAATTCTTGAGCCACCATGGAATTCTGGGAGTTGAAGTTCACAGATCGTAAAACAGCCATAGTTCCTCATTCCCGCTTTAGCCCTTCACCTTTCTTTCCTTCACCTCTAATATTCTCTTTTCAATTAAAAAAAAGGTACAAATGCCCTCAAGCTCTTCTCCTATGATTACATCACACTTCCGTGTTATTTCCTTGGCAATAACTTGGAAGCGAATTGAATTGGAATGTCTCGGTGTGCACGCTCACATACGTGTGCCTTCAAGTCAGTGTTGACTATTGGCAACTGCCTCAACTAGTCCCTGCCTGAAATCTTGGCAAGATTTCAAACTAGTGCAGGGGTAGGCAACCTTGGCTCTGTTATGACTCGTGGACTTCAACTCCCAGAATTCCTGAGCCAGCCATGCTGAGGGAGAAGGGAGAGGTTTCCATGCTGAGCCATGCTGGCTCAGGAATTCTGGGAGTTGAAGTCCACGAGTCATAACAGAGCCAAGGTTGCCTACCCATGAACTAGTGGCTTGCCATTGCCTGCTTCCCAGGGCTTTAAGAGAGGGACTGACTCAAAGTCACCCAGAATAACCGAAAAACAGATTTGGAAAGGAACTTGGAGGTTTTCTAGTCCAGCTGGGTTCATGCCTCAAGCAAGGGTAGAACTTATTCTCCCAGTTTCTATGCTGATGCTTCAACTACTGCATCACATTGATTTTCTGAAATAGGTAGCAACAATTAGCTGCTAAGAACAGTGTTGGGAAGCAAAATTCTCCATTTTAGGCAATTTTGATAGGAAAAGTCAATGCAGGAAAGGGTTCAAAAAGATGCTGGTGTATCGCTATAGTTTATAATATCTCTATGGGGTCTCTATATATCCACATCACAAGCTTGTTCTATATCTACAACAGAGCAGCAAAAAAACCAACAACAACAACCCCACAACAGGATTATATATCTCCGTGGATCCACCAGTAGTGGATCTACCAGTTAAGAGAATGTTGATTATCATATGACAGACTATATTTATGAAAAATATAATTGATAAGGGATGTGGTTTTAATGTATCATAATTGTAGTGTGAAAGCAGATGTTCCGATTGATAGAAATAAAGGTACGAGTTTTTCTGTCATGAGAAAAGAACCAGCTTAGAAAGCTGCTGGGTGAGCTAATGATGGGTGATCCTGCATTCATCTTCTCTATGAAGGCAGAATAAGTCACTAATTCAGAAGAAGAAGAATTTCAAAACAACCTCAGCCTCTACAGTTAGTCCTCAAATTACAACCAAGATTGAGTCCAAGATTTCTGTTGCTAAGTGAGACAGTAGTTAGGTGAGTATTGCCACATTTTACGACCTTTCTTGCCATAATTGTTCAGTGAATCACTGCCGTTGTTAAGTTAGTCACACAGCTATTAAATGAATCTGGCTTTCCCATTGAACATGCTTGTCAGAAAGTCGCAAAAGCTGATCACGTGACCCTGGGACACTGAAATCATCATAAATACGAGTCAGTTGCCAAGCATCCAAAGGTAAATCATGTGACCATCAGGATGCTGCAAGGGTCATAAGTGTGGAAAAAAGATCATAAGTCACTTTTTCCAGTGCTGTTCCAACTTCAAATGGTCACTAAATGAACTGTTGTAAGGTGAGGATTACCTGCACTCTATTTTTTTCTCTATATAAATGTATTCTCTTTCTAATTAAGTTAATTCCAGGGAAATGTCCGGGAATGTCCAGCAATGTCCAGATACCCCTGAAACCAACATATTCTCCTCACTACTTATCCAGATAGACTGGAGTATTGTATCAAGACTGAGAACACAAACTTTGTAGGAATAAGTTAACTAACATATGTTGGGTGTGAAAGATCAGGACCACGTGTGAAGTTCCAATTAAACTGATGTATTACTATTCATGCTTATGCACTGGAATCTACTCAACTAATGTTAGTACTATCTTGGTATTAGATAAGGGTTACTAAAATTAAAATTCGACTTAGTTCATTTGTGGCTACGTAAAGATTCTAGGCTGATTCCTCTTTTGACTCTGCCCCAGGGCCCATCACTCCTCCTATAATATAAGTTGAGAGTTGGCCCTAGCCTCTTTACTAAGTCCACTTTTAAGTAGAATGTGCATTTGGGAGATAATAAGGAAACTGAATCACTTGCCTGAAGCAGGTGGACTGAATGATCTCCAGAACAACAATCTTATTCCCTCCACCAAGTTTCACACAGAGAAAGGTGTGCCCAAGATTTGACAATGAAAACTTAATTGTAGTTGCACATAATGGGTTCTCCTGATGTGGAAAGTACAATATGATCGGGCACTGCCTTTGGACACAACAACAGAGAAATGGACTTGGCAATAGGACAGAAAATGTTATGCTGGAAATTTTCTGGAGGAAGATCCACGTGGTCCCTTTCAATCCATAATTCATTGAATCTAAGGATCAAAGAGAGCCAGTAGGCAAACAAATCAACCAGAGTTCTCACTGAAGGTGCAAATGACCAAGCTCAGATTATCCTATTTTGACCTCATGATGAGAAGATCCAGGTCTCTGGAAAAGATTCTGATGCAGGGAAAAATGGAAGGAATAACAAGAAAGGGTCAGCCAGTTGATGGACTCAAGTTATGGTGAATGGGGTGGGGTGGGGGCAATATGTGCACTATTGGAAGACCTGGTTAGGGACAGATCCTCATGAGAAAAATTAATATATGTGGTCTATAAGAGTAAATAATGACTCAATGGCACATAATCAATGTTGAACAAGACAGAGTAACTGAATAACAGAGTTGGAAGGGACCTTGGAGGTCTTCTAGTCCAGCCCCCTATTCAAGCAGGAGACCCTATACCATTTCAAACAAATGATTGTCCAATCTCTTCTTAAAAATCTCCAGTGACAAAGCACCCACATCTTCACAATAGGCATGAAGTGACAATAGGCATGAAGTGATGGAAAATCTTTTTTATGTGATGAGTAGCTTTTTCCTTATTAATTCTGTTGGTGGAAAATCACCTTGGGAAATCTTGTAAGGCCTGGCACAGGTAATAAATTAGCCCTTGTAATTAATGGTTGCTGAATTGACAATGTAATCAATCAATCTTGAATCATAATTCTAGGATTCCAAGGATTCAAAGATTTTTTTTTTTATTCTAAAAGAGCCCTCAACTCAATTGGGAGGAATTTTTTTTTAATTACTGTGTTCTGACCCAGAACCATTTTAATCCGTAATGGTTGTGAACGCTGCTGAGTCATTTGCGTGGGCAAAGTGTACTGCAATTTATTGCTGAGTCATTTGGTGGGATAACTGATCCGTTCAATGATTTGACTCATTTCAGAAAATAAAATGCTCTGTTCCGAATTAGAGAGAAAGGAAACCATAAAAAAAAAAATGCCACTCTGTTCATTGCAAAGCTACAGGGCAAAAACACTTGCTCAATGCCATTTATTGCCATGTGTGTTTGCATAAAATTCATACAAAAATGGCACCCACCTAGGAAGGCATGTTTTAACTTGTGTGTGAAGTCTGTGGGATTTTTTTTTTTTAAGGGAAGAATTTGTAAGGCTTTTGTGAACGAGGAGGAATCAGAGATGTAGGACAATGAAGGACAACAGCGTTTTAGTATTTATTTTATTTATTTATTTTATTAAATTTATATGCCGACCTTCTCCCTAAGGACTCAGGGCGGCGCACAACAATAAAAATTAAACACATAAAATAGAAAATTTAAAAAAGAATTAAACAATAAATACAATAATTATATGAAAATTTAAAAACCAGTAAAAAGCTAATTAAAAACGTAGTCAGTCCAGGCCTGCTTGTTGGAACAACCATGTCTTCAGGTCACAGTGGAAGGACCGAAGGTCATCCACAGCTCTGGGGGCAATTCATTCCAGAGAGTCGGCGCACCCACAGAGAAGGCACTCCCCCTGGGGGTTGCCAGCAGGCATTGCCTGGCCGACGGCACCATGAGGAGGCCGACTTTGTGGGAGCGAACTGGGCGATGGGAGGTTGACAATGGCAGCAAGTGGTCTCATAAGTACCCCGGGCCTAAGCCATGTAGGGCTTTAAAGGTTATAACCAGCACCTTGAATCGCACCCGGAGGGCAACTGGAAGCCAATGCAGCTCGCGCAGGAGTGGTATAACATGGGAGTACCGAGATACTCCCATAAGCACCCGCGTGGCCGCATTCTGCACCAGTTGAAGCCTCTGGGTGCTCTTCAAGGGCAGCCCCATGTAAAGAGCATTGCAGTAATCCAAATGAGAAGTGACGAGGGCATGGGGCATCTTGGTCCAAAAAGGGGCACAACTGGCGCACTAGGCAAACCTGTGCGAAGGCCCCTCTGGTCATGGCTGTTAGATGATCATCCAAGTTGAGCTGTGAATCTAGGAGGACACCCAAGTTGCGAGCCCTTTCTGAGGGGGGCAATACCTCCCCCCCATCAAAAGAGAAGGAACTTGTTGAACATTACAAGATGCCGATATCCACAGCCACTCGGTCTTGGAGAGGTTGAGCCTGAGCCTGTTCCTTCCCATCCAGACCCACACCGCCTCCAGGCACTGGGACATCACGTCAAGGGTATCACTGGGTTGGCTCAGGGTGGAGATGAACAACTGGGTATCATCCGCATATTGGTGATACCTCACCCCAAAGCCACGGATGATCTCACCCAGCGGCTTCATGTAGATGTTAAACAGAAGGGGGGAGAGAACTGACCCCTGAGGCACCCCACAGGTGAGGGGCCTCAGGGTAGATCTCTGTCCCCCTGCTAATACAAACTGCGAATGGCCCGAGAGGTAGTGACATAAAAATCCTCCCGTTCAGATATCAAGGAAGAACTTATATTCTTCAATAGGTCAGATGCAGAATTCTAGACTATTGCTGAGTTACAGTGGATCCTTTTGTTGACTTCTCAATGGTTCAAACCAAATCAGGCAAGTGTAATGATTTCTTGATTGATTGATTACGTGCCTTCAAGTTGGTGTTGATGCTTAAGTGACCACAATTTATCTCCATGATTATCTATTCCTAACCTGTTCCTTCAGATCATCCAACAGTGCACTAATCACCATCGTAACTGAGTCCACCCCTGTTGGCCATCCTCATCATCTCTTTCCCTCCATTTTTCCTAGCATTAGAGCCTTCTCCAAAGAGGTGGGTCCTTGCATAGTCTTTCTGAAGTAGGCTAATTGGAACCTGGTCCTTTGTGCCTTAAAAGGGAGAACTCTGGGTTGATTTTCTATTATCCATCGCTTTGTTTCCTTGGCTGTCCATAGTGTTCTCAGGAGCCTTCTCCAACACTAAAGTTCAAAACCCAGTGTGAGCATTAAATCTTACTTCATTCTGCCCCACGGAGTACCAATGCTCCACGGGGCAGAATGAACTAAGCTAAAAACTCACAAAAGTGACTGTGTGGGTGAATCTATGA
Organism: Daboia siamensis; assembly: GCA_024449315.1. Classification (NCBI taxonomy): domain Eukaryota; kingdom Metazoa; phylum Chordata; class Lepidosauria; order Squamata; family Viperidae; genus Daboia; species Daboia siamensis. The sequence continues at coordinate 637,147 of JAKJMR010000355.1, read as the reverse complement.
GCCGATCCCAAGATGCAGATGAATGCCAATAATAAAGATATAATTAGCGATAAGAAGAAATAAAGGGAAGAGGCTCACCTTTCTTCTAGACTACCATGCTTGGTATGCTAAGAAGGACTAAAGGCCCATATTTTAAAACATTACCACACCTGGTTTTACTGAGACAAAAGTCATGAGAATTAAACATCCTTGTGGTTATGGTTTTAACCTTGCAAGATTGATGTCAGCCTTATCCAGACAAGAAGGACACCTAGAAAGACTAGCTCTAACTTTATTGTAAGGTTACATTTACATGCAAGTCTGAAGGTACATCTCTTTCCCCACCTTGCCTTTATAGTCCAAGATGTTAACAAGGGCCCTGTCTGAGATGTTTGCCACACCCCCATTCCTTCTGGAGGCTTAGCAAGTGCTTGTCTATTGATATCTAATCTGCCACTCTTCCTCCTGTCTCCCAAGGTTGTTCCCACTTACCATTACAGAGGAGGAGAGTCCAAAGTACAGAGAAGAGCAACCAATATGATGAGGGGACTGGAGTTAAAACATATAAATAATGGCTGGGTATGTCTGGTTTAATGAAAAGAAGAATTAAGGTGACATGGTAGCGGTGTTCCAATATCTAAGAGGCTGCTACAAAGAAGGGGGGGGTGTCAACCTATTCTCCAAAGCAACTGAAGGTTGTTGTTGTTAGCTGCGAAGTCGTGTCCGACCCATCGCGACCCTATGGACAACGTTCCTCCAGGCCTTCCTGTCCTCTACCATCTTCTGGAGTCCATTTAAGCTCACGCCTATTGCTTCAGTGACTGAAGGATAGGGCAAGAAATAATGCATGGAAACTAATGAGCAGGGGGTTAGACTAGATGACCTCCAAGGTCCCTTCCAACTTTACTATTATGATTATCAAATTGGAGATGCCACCTATTGTGTCAAACCAGAACCAGCTGTTTATGTTAATACTTGTTAGCAAAACGTATTCTCCATTTCACAAGAAGAACAAGGTATTGTTTGGTGACCTACAAATGATAGAGATTGATCCCAGGATGTTCTACATGAGCACATGTTCTATCCCAGCGTGACTATCTCTTCCCAAAACATTTCCCATCAGGGAGGTGCTCAACTTCATAGTTATGAAGAACCAATTTTAGCTGGGTGGGATGCTAAGTCATATCTCCCCTTCACATTTGGCTGAGTGTCTGAGATCTTCTTTTTTAAGTGCCAGAAAATAAAAAAGTGATTGTGCTTATTTTTAATTTTTATTTATTTACGTCTGACCTGCCACAACTTAAACCTCTAAAGAGAAATGATCCTTGGTTACATTTGTTGAGAAAGATATAGTTTATTAGAGATCAAATATATTGCAATAATGCATAGCTGGAACTGAGAACTGAGTCCCCAAATCCCTCAGTTCTACTTTTCCCTCCCTTAGCTTTCTCTCATTGCCCACCCCAGTGTAATCAATCCCATTTGGGCAAGGTGTTTTCATAACAGTCAGCCCAAGCACAGTTTGGTATATGGGCCCCTCCTTTTTCAAGCTGGGTGACCTTGAGGCAGCGTCTTGAGGAGATACGGCACTTACTTTCAGTTTCCCTCAAGTCTTCCCCCCTTCATTCCCTCTCCTCACACTTCATGGCAATCTGTCACCGCACAGCAGTGAAGCACAAGCAAGCATAAGGTGGCAGCTGACAATTTATTTCTATAGCTACCCAACTAAGTGACTCTGAGCAGCTATAGAAATAGAATAAATAAATAAATATTCCATACACAATGCAGAATAACATTGTGGAAGGGACTTTGGAGGTCCAGTCCAACCCTCTGCACCAGCAGGATTTATTTATTTATTTTTATCAATTTATCAATCATTTGATTATCAAGAAGGGTCAGTGTGACATACAAAACAGAATAGTAGATTTGGAAGAGATTTTAGGGCAGGGATTCCCAACCTGGGGTGTGAGGTAATATTCCAGGGGGTTCAAAAACTTGGGTTTTCAAAATTATAGTGCAGTGATGGCAAACCTTTTAGAGACCAAGTGCTCAAACTGCAACCCAAAATCCACTTATTTATCGCCGGGTGCCAGGTGGGCATGGCCCACTGGGTGGGCGTGTCTATGGTGGTCATGGCAGATTGGGTGGGTGTGGCCAAGGTGGGCATGGTCACCTCAATATTGCTCTTGGGGAGGGACACTTGTGGGGGTGCAGGGTTGGGGGAGATCCAGGGGTTCTCTGGTAGGTGGGGCGGTAGGCAGGAGGCTCATCCTGTGGGGTGAGGTGAGGCGAGGCAGGGAGGGGGTGCCATTGCCATGGGGCAAGGCAAGGGCCGGAGCAGATGCTGCCTGACACCATCGGCCCCCGCACACAGAGGCCAGCGAGCGCATGGGGGCCGACAGTGTCCGTCACCAGCCACAGTCTGCCGGCCCCTTGACCGGCGCACTCTGGGACTCCACAGCCCATAACCAGCAGTTCAAAGAAGCTGCCTCTGAGATGGATGGATGGCCAACAGCTGAGGAGGCGATGCAGTGGGTCATGCCCGGGAAAAGGAGAGCATGCGAGGCCAGGAGGGACAAGACTGAGGGAGAGGGAAACCAGCCATGCCATGATGCATCTGGCCACATGGACCTCGGTGAGTTAGCAAGTGGCTGGTTGAAGAGGGACAATTGCCATCTCCGGGGCATGTCATGCGTGCCCACAGAGAGGGCTCTGAGTGCCGCCTCTGGCACGCGTGCCATAGGTTCGCCACCACTGTTATAATGCATATGCAATATTCATTGCCATTATTTCGAACTTTTTTAAGGGGTACGAGAATATATCAGGAGCATTCTAGGGGTGCGGGGTATAGAAAAGATTGGGAGCCGCTGTCTTAAGGGATATCTGGTCCCAACTTCTGCTTAATGAGGACTCACTAAAGCATCTCAGGTAGATTTATTTATTTTTATTGATCAAGCTGTATGCTGCTTAAATCCTGAAGCATCTCTGGACAGCTAACCCAATAAGATTAAAATATTTAATTAAAAAAATAGCAAATAAAACTAACCAAAATTACAAAATCCAGAAGAAAACACATTGGGGAAGGACATCTACAGGCACGTATTCCTTCTGGATAGTCAGGTTTTATGGCTTTATGAAAATTCAACATGGCTGAATCAAGTACCTCAAAGGAAACCTGTTCTACAAGGTAAGCCCAGCTACTGACTGACCATCCAACTTCTGTTTCAAAACATCTATTTTAAAAAAAAACACCATAATCTTCCTTAAAAAAGAAACACGGTTGCAGTACAATAGGAATAAGTAAGGTAGGTAAATATCTTACTAAGTCAACCCCCTATGATTTACACAGAAATATTCATACGGTTTTCTTGTCAGTTATGTGTAAAATGCTTTTTTCAACTTCTCAGTCTAGCCAAAGTAGCAAATGAACTGATTAATCATAAAGAAACTCTATCAAAGTAAACATCTAGTTTTCTCAACTTTGACAACTATATAGCAGGGGTCCATAACCCCTGGTCCAGGTTGTGGACCAGTACCAGTCTGTGGCCTGTTAGGAACCAGGCTGCACAGCTTCCCCCCACACCCCTCCCCGGGGTCCTTGGAAAAATTGTCTTCCACAAAACTGGTCCCTGGTGCCAAAATGCTTGGGGACCACTGAACTATAGGAGGTATAGACTTCAACTCTCAGAATTCCTGGGGAATTCTGGAAGTTGAAGTCCACACCTCTTAAAGTTGGCAAAGTTGAGAGACATTCATCTAAACTCTAATAAAGTTTATTGAAAGTGTTCATTCCACGGGCGTAAGGGAGGCAGCCAGACGAACAGCTCCAAAGTATAAGAGACATATCTGGGGAAAGGTTTTTATGATCTACAACAGACACATCAACCACAATACCCGGGGGCCAGATCTGGCCTGCAAAATGGTTTCATGTGGCCCGTGAAGCCATCCTGGAAACAGTGAGGGAACGGCCCCCACTGCCTTGGCCCTGGCCCAGAGCCCCTCCTTCTGCCAGAGACCCTCAGATCTGTCCCACTCCTGCCCAGGCCCCCATAGGCACCCTTGATGCGAACGATGTAGAGCTGGCCACGCCCACCCAGTAGGCCATATGCACTCTAGCCACACCCACCCAGTAGGCCACGCCCATTCTGGCCATACCCACCCGGCCCCCTGAGGGCAACCGCAATGATGATGAGGCCCTCAATGAAATTGAGTTTGACACCCCTGATCTACAATATCAGGGCTGCATACAATTCTGAAAATAATCACTTGCATCAAGTTCAGGTCAACTTTTAATACCACTCAGAAAAGAACTATCAAGATAGTAGAACACACCACCCTCGGTAATACAGAAAGTAATACAGAAATCTCCCTAGCACCTGAGGGCAGGACAAGAAGTAATGGGTGGGAGATTGTTGAAGAGAAAACCAACCTAGAACTAAGGAGAAATTTCCTGACAAGTGAAAACAGTTCATCAGTGGAACAGCTGTCTCCAAGTTTTGGATGCTCCATCACTGGAGGTTTTCAAGAAGAGACTGGGCAACCCTTTGTCTGAAATGGTATAGGGTCTCCTGCTTGAGCAGGGGGTTGAACTAGATGACCTCCAAGGTCCCTTCCAACCCTATGCTCTAAATTCAAGGTGGATGTCCTTGATTACAGCAGTAATGAGTGTACCGTTGGGAGACCAGAAGGAAACAGGTAAGCTTAGATGAGTTCTACTTATGTGACTGATAAAAGTTGACACCACCTTGATGGTAACGAATCAGCCAGAAAATAACCCTGTTAAAACCACAGCATTCAATTTAAACATTTTGTTTTGTTTCTTTCTTTCTTTTTTAGGAAAAGATGGAGGGGACACATCAGATTATTTGTTTGGCACAGAAACATTAGGTAGGTTCTTGGTAAGTCTTTCAAGGACAGGGTGTTCGACAAAAAGGCATCACTGCTGAAAAATTCACTCTTTCTCTTTTTTTATAGATTGTAAGGTAAAGGTAAAGGTTCCCCCGCACATGCGTGCTAGTCGTTTCCGACTCTAGGGGCCGGTGCTCATCTCCGTTTCAAAGCCGAAGAGCCAGCGCTTGTCCGAGGACGACTCCGTGGTCATGTGGCCGGCATGACTAGATGCCAAAGGCGCATGGAACGCTGTTACCTTCCCACCGGAGTGGTCCCTATTTTTCTACTTGCATTTTGACGTGCTTTCGAACTGCTAGGTGGGCAGAAGCTGGGACGAGTAACAGGCGCTCACTCTGCTACACGGCACTCGGGATTCGACCCGCCAAACTGCCGACCTTCTGATCGACAAGCTCAGCATCCTAACCCACTGAGCCACCGTGTCCCTTTTATAGATTGTAAGGAGACCCTAAGATTGGTTTCCATAACAATTGACCCAGCCCATCAGTTACCATTAGAATTCTTGTTTAATTGCTGGAAAGTACAGATAGTTCTCAACTTACAGCCATTCATTTAGTGACCACTTAAAGTTACAATGGCACAAAAGCGAGTTGCCATCAAGTCCTTGTACTTATGACTGTCATAGCATCCCTGTGGTCAGTTGATCAAAATTCAGGCACTTGGCTACCGGCATGTATTTACGATGGTTGTCCTGGGATCTTGTGATTGCCATTTGTGATTTTCCCAGCAAGCTTCTGACAAGCAGAGTCAACAGGGGAAGATGGATTTGTTTAATGACTGTGTGGTTCACTTAACAACTACAGTAATTGTCTTATCAACTACAAAATTGTACGTGACTCACTTAGCAGTTGTGTTAGAAATTCAGTTTTATATAAAGCACCACAGAGCAAATAAAGAGTACAGTCACCATGTGCCTTCCTGCTCAACTACATTACCGTAACAGGGAGCAGGAAATTCTCCTCAGAATATATAGAAACCATAGATTATAACCATAGATGCACACTAAACACTGCCATCTACCCGCTGAATAATTCTGTAGTTATTGCAATGCAAAATACTTTCTAACACATCTTCCAACAATTTGCCTTGCTTAGCAATGGAAATTCTGGTTTTAATTGTGGTTGTAAGAAAAGGATTGTCTGTATTTGTGAACTCCTTCCCCTGCCTCAATCAACCTTCCCATCCCAGAGGTCTCTGCAAACCATTAGGTAAAGGTAAATGTTCCCCTGCACATGCGTGCTAGTCGTTTCCAACTCTAGCGGCCGGTGCTCATTTCCGTTTCGAAGCTGAAGAGCCAGTGCTTGTCCGAGGACGTCTCCGTGGTCATGTGACTAGATGCCAAAGGCTCACGGAACCATTACAAATGCTAATCATTTGTAGGTCAGCTCAATTTCATTACATCCAGGAAACACATTGAATCATTGAAATAATAAATCATAATAACGGTGATGGTTACTGTTAATAACAGCTGTTATAGTTTCTTCATGGTACATTACCCACAGTGGTCAGCAAAAATGGATAGGTGAGAGGTGAAATATAGGGGTCTGTGTGTCATGTTGGTTAGTTTGTTTTTCTTCCTATAATATGTTCAGTGTGAATAAAACTTTACATACAGCAAATCTGAGTGGACTCCATAGCTTCCATCAGTGGATACAACTTTGTAGTATGTTTTTTTACAATCAACCCCCAAATTCTTTAGATTTACCCTAAAAATATAGGGTGTGAATAAGATTAGACAGATAAGCAGATATATGATTTCAAATGCATGCATCAAATAGATAAGAACTGGAAATGACTTCAAATTCTGATGCTAGCCAAAAATGGACAAACTGGATATTGTTGTTGCATCTACTTCCTGTAATTTATAACCATATTTGTCAGGCTGAGAAGAGAGGAAGTCAAAGAAATTAATTCATCCTGCATAAACAGTTCATGATTTAGCATGATGTCTGAACCCTATCAGTTATCTGTGACTTAAGTAACCTCCTATAATACTTTTTTTAAAAGACAAGTTCAGACATCAAAGAGGTTAGGACACCTTTCCCAATATATTTCTCACATTAAATTACAGCCATATGCAGATATATTAGTTTCAATCACAAGCAACTCGTGCTAACTACGATGATGCCAAAATGTCAGTATAAATATTATGATGTTGTAAGGTTAATCCTTTGTCCTTGTGAATCATGCTGGCAAAAGTTTTTTTTTTTATTAAAGAGTTTTACAAAAACAAAATTTTACAATATATCCCCAAATCCCCCCCACCCCAAACCCACCCACTTCCCAGAGCTAAATACAGGATTATAGTTATAATAATCACATTCTAAATAAAAATTATGCATAATATACAATTAACCAAATTCATAATGTGCTTTAACTCCCCTTTAACATAACTACATACAGAGTACCAATAACAATATCCCACTAAAATCTACTCATAAGCTAAATGGAACTTTTTGGTCCCATATTTGTTCTGAATATAATCTATCCATCTCCTCCAAACTGAAATATATCTTTCCTGAAATGATCTTTCAAGTAAGCAGAAATCTTAGACATTTCTGCAAGATTCGAAACTTTAAACACCCATTCTTCTATAGTAGGCAAACTATCCTTCTTCCAATATTGTCCCACCAGTAACCATGCTGCTGGCAAAAGTTAATGAAGTTCTAGTCACGTAATTGTCTATGGAGATTCTCCATCATCCACGTCATGGTTGTCCCAAGAGGCAACTGGACTTTCTTTGTTTTTCCTTGAAGGCATTTTGCTTCTCACTGAAGAATGATTAAGATCTTAAAGTTCTTGAAGAACTGAAGAAACGTCTTGGATGAGAAGCGAAAAGGAAAAAGAAAAACAAAGAAAGTCCAGTTGCCTTTTGAAAAAAGCACCTTTGGGATTTCTAGGGCATGGACGGGAATAGCTGTATTACGTTAGATCCGTCGCATCTAAGCTCCTATTCAAATTCTAAACAAATCTTACCTGTCAGCAAAGAGTTATAAAAAATATCTCATAACAGATATTTTTGCCATTTGGGTATGACAGGGTTCAGTGTTCACTTTCAACCTTTGGAGACCCTTGGAGAAAGGTGTAACAAGGTGGATGGATTTAGTTACATTGCCTTTGAGTGCACCAACGGGAGACTTGAAAGTTTAGGTTAGAGAGGATCGTTATGAGGGGCGGGAATCTATGTGGTCGCTAGGAGTTGAGAATGACTTGATGGCACATAACCAAACTTGGGAAAAAGATCCTGCTTTTCTCTCAGTTTTAATCATTTGTATGAGAGGGTTTTTTTTTTTTTTACAAATACAAAACACACACACAAAGAAAACATTTATTCTCAAAGGGATACGGAACCTTTGGACTTTTATGAATGAAAGCAAATATACACATCCCAGGATAATGTTGCAGGATCCAATCTGGGTTAGTCACTCATGCTGGAGATCATCCTAAGGGAACTACTCTCTGCCAGAATGTATGTTACCAAGCGTAGAACAACCCAAAGGACTCATTCTGCTAGAGAGAGAAGTTCCCTGAGCGTGGGCTTCAGCACGAGTCCAAAAGCTCAGAAGACTAAACTTCTGGTCCTGGTGACTGACTCAGATTGGATCGTGTGGACTTTTTTTTTAAAAAAAATTGAACAACATTTTCTAGCATCTTTTCCTATTGACTGTCTTCATTAAAGCTGGTAAAAGTTGTAATTCAGCAAAACGGGTAGGCCAGAAGTTTCTCTTGACCTGGTGATAGAATGCAGCTATTTAAGGCATCAGAAAAAGCAGTCTCAAGGGATAAGTAAATATTTGTGTGAACCCAGTTGTTTCCTTTAGTGGTTCCTAGCTGCTGAAAATGGAGAAATAAATCCAGCAATGAAGACCTACTGATATATCCAATGATGATTGCAAACCATGCAATCATCCACCTACTCCAGATTCATGCCATTTGATTGCATCTGTTCATTGTTCACACGCATAATTGAACTGGAATGTAATCTTCCATTGTCCACATTCCACAGCATTAGCAGCATCATAATGAATGGGTGTATAGATGACTAAGTATATGGAAGAAGTCTCATACTAGGTATATGGAAGTCTCATACTAGGAGAAGGAGAGAGAATGAGAGAGAGAGAAAGAGAGAGGGATTAAGATTCATTCACAATCCACCAATGGCTTCTTGGTGACCAGCAGTTTGTGTGCACAACCTGACTTTTCTTTCTCTAGATTTTTCAATTACGAAGGAGTGAGTGAATAAGTGAATGAATGGGGAAAGGGACATGTTGCAGAGCAAAGCAACTGTCTCTAGCAACATATTTATTTTTGCAATAATATCTCTGGATCCCACATAGGTATTGTTAAGAAATAAAAATAGTCAATGCTAAAGGAATGCTTTACAGGTAAGTCTTCGACTTATAACAGTTCATTTAGTGACCATTCAAAGTTACAACAGCACTGGAAAAAGTGACTTATGACTGTTTTTCCCACTTACAACCCTGGCAGCATCCCCCAGGTCAGGTGATCAAAATTCAGATCTTAGAAACTGACTCATATTTATGATGGTTGCAGTGCCCTGGAGTCATGTAATCAACTTTTGCGACCTCCTGACAAGCAAAGTCAACAAGGTTGCCAGATTCACTTAACAACTGTGTCACTAATTTAACAATTAAGTGATTTACTTAGCAACTGTGGCAAAAAGGTGGTAAAATGGGGCAAAACTCATTTAACAACTGTCTTGCTTAGGAACAAAAATGTTGGGCTCAATTGTGGTTGTAAATTGAGGACTACCTGGCCTATCTTCCTCTGTCCAAAAGGAAGAAACTATGCTTGTGTTGCAGAGTACAGAGATGGCATCCAAGAAAATAGTTGGTAACTGCTGGGAAAACACAAGCTTAGCTCAAGAAAACAGGAAGGTGTGAGAAAGAAACTCAGGGCTGTTCCACCTTAATTCTCTTGAGTATAACAGGGAGGGAAGGAGAAATCTGTCAGGCTTTCAAAATTCTTTTGTTATACCCTGTATCAGGGGTCTTCAAACTTGACCTTTATGACTTGTGGACTTCAACTCCCAGAATTCCTCAGCCAGGCACACTGGTTGAGGAATTCTGGGAGTTGAAGTCCACAAGTCATAAAAGGGCCACATTTGAAGACCCCTGCCCTACATTAATAAGATAGAGATCAAGGATTTCTTGTGATATTTGTTTCCTGATCTGGCCTAACTGAAAGGGCTGACAGCTGGGATGATAGAGAACATCCGGGAGAGTTAAAGGGAGTGCTAGGATAACATTCCTTTGTTGATTTCTTGTTGTGGCCTCTAAGGTGGCTATTTTATAAATAGGCGATGCATTTTGTGGTCACATCTCTCAACACTGTAGCTTCAAATCTCCATTTATTTATAATGCCTTGGTAAGATCACACTTGGAATATTGCATCCAGTTTTGGTCACAATATAAAAAAAATGTTAAGACTCTAGAAAGAGAGCAGAGAAGAGCAACAAAGATGATTAGGGGGCTAGAGGCTAAAATATATGAAGAACGGTTGTAGAAATTGGGTATGTCTAGTGTAGTGAAAACAAGTACTAGGGTAACATGATAGCAGTGTTCCAATATTTGAGAGGCTGCCACAAAGAGGAGCGAGTCAAGCTACTCTCCAAAGCACCCAAAGGCAGGATAAGAAGCAATGGATGGAAACTAATCAAGGAGAGAAGCAACCTAGAAATAAGCAGAAATTTCTTGACAGTTAAAATAATTAGTCAGTGGAACGACTTGCCTCCAGAAGTTGGGGGTGCTCCAACAGTGGAGGTTTTAAAGAAGAGATTGGACAGCCACTTGTCTGAAATAGTATAGGGTTTCCTGCCTGAGCAGTGGGCTGGACTAGATGACCTCCAAGGTCCCTTCCAATTCTGTTATTCTGTTATGGCTGAAGGTAAGAAGAAAGGATTCTCTTCAAAGTAACCCTTTGCTGGTTCACACAAGCAGTGTAACTTTGGTCCAGGTGCTTTTCCTAAACTTGGATTCCTACTGTGGTTAAGGCTCTCCTCTTTGGGCATGTCTTGATCCAAGAGCCATATCTGTGCAACGTACCGCCTCTTGAAATCATCTGCCACCTTATGTAAAAATGCCTGATGGATGATGAAAGGCGTTGAGGATCTTTTCTCTACCAACAAGATGACTCACTGGCTTGAGTCACCCAAAATCATTTTCTCTAAATACTGTTAGATGGAGTTATGAAACATCTTTATCCAGTCGATACAAAATAAAAGGAAACAGACTTGCTTGCTCTTTTAACCTTATCATGCCAATTTCAGAGATCCTGAAATTTCTTCTGCTTTTGCTGGAAAAATTTGGTTCTGGGGTTGAGTTGACATGTTTTCAACTCTGATACATCTGACTGTAGCTCAAGCATTCCTGATAACCCGTTTTTGCCATATTAGAGAAACCAATTTGGTGTAGTACTTAAGGCACCAAGCTAGAAACCAGGAGACCATCAGTTCTAATCCCATCTTGGCATGAAAGCCGGCTGGGTGACTTTGAGCCAGTCCCTCTTTCAGCCCAACCTACCTCCCTGGGTCGTTGTTGTGAGGAAAATAGGAGGAGAAAGGAGTATTAGGTATGTTTCCTGCCTTAAGTTATTTATAAAAATACAGTAATAAGGGTGAGATCAACAAAATTCTAAAATGTAGTTCAACAAGACTGGAGGGCTGTTTCATTTCTTTTTTTATTATTATTATTATTATTATTATTATTATTATTATTATTATTATTATTATTATTATTATTATTATTATTATTATTATTTTCCATACAAAATATTTCCTCTGCTTTCTTCAAAATATGCCAACTTCCCCTAATTCCTTGTTTTTTCACTTAATGAAGCCTTTATTTGCTATTTGAAGTCTTTATTTGCTAAGTTGAAGAAGAAAGTTAAAGCAGCGGCATGTGTCATCAGTGCAGTGTTCTGTATAAAAATATGACGGAGTGGTTCCTCTGGGTGCAGAGCAGTGTGAAATGACAGTTTTCATCAGGTTTCACTGCCTGAGAACCTTGCCAAGATGGGAGTGGTAACAGGAAGATGAGTTAAGAATTGCTTTTATCCTGGGAAAGGATCCTGGGATGCTGTCCCAGCCCCTCTGCTCTAATAAATTAGGGGGACTCAGGAATGCTGCAAATAAAAACACCAGCCTTGTACTTCACACTTTCCAAACTCTTGTGGGTTTAAGACAGTGTTTCTCAGCCTTGGCACCTTTAAGATGTGTGGATTTCAACTTCTAGAATTAGCTGGGGAATTCTGGGAGTTGAATTCCACATATTTTAAAACCGCCAAGGTTGAAAAGCATCGGTTTAAGGAGTTGCAGCAGGAATGCCATGTGTGTACCAATCCAATGCACCTTTTTGTCTTCAACACTGAAGCATAGCACAGCCCCTCTGTCCTTACGTCCATCCTCCATCCAGTTCCCACATTTAGAAAAATTCTCAGATGAATCTGCTGAATTGACTAACTCAGGGTAAAGATCCAAGAATTCCCAATGCAACAGACCTTCCTCCTCCTATAATGCACTCCAGAAACACATTCGCTGATTCCAACACAGGCCAAGAGAATAAAAACGCTAAATTACTTCAAATGTTTTCTTCTGGAGGCACTGTTGAGGATGGTTGACAATTATAGCAACAACCCAGTGAGGTGGGTTGGGCTGAGAGAAAGTGACTAGCTCAGAGTTGCCCAGCTGGCCTTCATGGCTAAGGCAGGCCTTGAACTCACAGTCTCCTGCTTTCTCATCTAGTGCCTTAATCATTGGACTAAACTGGCTTTTAGTCTGGAAAGGAGGTGAATAAGAGGGGACATGATTGAGGTATACAAAATTATGCATGGTTTTGGATAACAACAACAACTTTATTGTTGTTGCATGGTTTTGGATATAGTTGGCAAGAGGAACTATATTCTCCTTCCCAAAACACTAGAACCGGAGGTTACCTAATGAAACTTCATGTTGAGAGAATCAGGAAAGACAAAATCTTTTTTTTACAGACACGATGAAATGTTGGAATTTGCTATCACGACACATGATGCTGGCTTGACTGGTTTCAAGGAAGGACTGGACTAATTTGTCTGAAATGGTATAGGTTTCCTGCCTGAGGAGGGGGTTGGACTAGATGACCTCCAAGGTCCCTTCCAACTTTATTTTATTTATTTATTTTTTTAATCCCATTTATAACCTCCAAAGACTCAGGGCGGCTTACAATCTAAAGCACAATGTGCTTAGCAATAGCCTTCATTCTATGTATATGCCTGCTTATTAGGGCTTTCACACACACCCCAAGCGGCATTATTACAAAGTCAGCTTATTGCCCCCAACAATCTGGGTCCTCATTTTACCTACCTCGGAAGGATGGAAGGCTGAGTCAACCTTGAGCCTGGTGGGATGCGAACCTGCACTAATTGCAAGCAGCTGGTGTTACTTAAGGAGGCATTAGCCCACTGCTCCACCAAGGGTATTATTATATTATTAATTATTATTATTATTTCAAAGGAAATGTGGCTATGCCTTGATAGCGACGTAGCTGCTTCTGAAAGCCCTCTGTTGGGAGGCTGCAGGTAGTCCTCAAGGTATGACCATTTGTTTAACAATCATTCAAAGTTACGACGGTGCTGAAAAAAAGTGACTTATGGCTGATCTTTCCACTCACAACTATTGCAGCATCCTGGGGGAAACACGATCACCATTTGTCTATGGAGGTTCTCAGTCATCCAGGTCAGGGTTTTCCCAAAGGTGCTTTTTCAGGAGGCAACTGGACTTTTTTTTTTTTCTTTGAAGAGCTTTCCCTTCTTGGATGAGAAGTGAAACGTCTTCAAAGAACAAACAAGAAAGTCCAGTTGCCTCCTGAAAAAGCACCTTTGGGACATGATGCGATTTATGATGTTCCCAGGGGGTTTCTGACAAGCAATGTCAATGGAGGAAGCCAGATTTGCTTAACAATCATATGATTCATGTAACAATTATGGTGATTTGCTTAACAACCATGTGGCAAAAAAAAGGTGGTAAAATCTGGTGTGACTCACTTAACAACAGCTTCATTTAGTGATAGAAATTCTGGTCCCAATTGTTGTTATAAATCGGGGATAACTTGTAGTTCCTTGGTGCAGTTGATTGGCTCCTATGAGAACAGGAGACTGGACAAGACAGGCCAAGGGCCTGATCGAACAGACCCTGATTAATGTGGTCTTATGTTCCCTGCCAGAAAAAATGTATGGCAATTTTGGGGGAGTTGACTGAAAACTGCAAGCATTAGTTAAAACTAATGTATTTATTTGATGAGTTAATATCAAACGATTATTTTGCTGGCTCAACAATTATTTTGTTGTAGGAAAATAAGATGGGGAAACAATGTCGTCATCAGCAGCAGCATCATTCTAGCCAGTGTCTATCCACTGCAGGATGAAGGCCTCTTCTGCATGTTTCCAACCGATACAGTCCTTGGCTTTCTTTTGCCAATTGGACCCACAATACTTGCTGATATTGTCGATCCATCTTGTTTTAGGTCTCTTTTGTGGACGCTTTTTATCAAGTGGGATCCATTCTATGACTTGCCTTGGTCCCCCTGCCATCAGTTCTTCTTGCTATATGACCAGCCCATTTCCCTTTCAATTTTTTTTTTACTCTCTTGATGATATTATTGAATACTTTTGTTTGTTCTCTAATCCATGTGCAGGTCTTTCTATCTTGTCTTGTGATGCTGAGCATGTATTTTTCCATGGCTCTTTGGGCCCCTCGTAGTTTCTATATCAATTGAAACAATATGTATTCCAGTACAGGGGTCAGCAACCTGACAACTTTAAAACTTGTGAACTTCAATTCTGGAAGCTGAAGTCCACAAGTCTTAAAGTTGTCAAGGCTGCAGACCCCTGCTCCAGTATGTACTTGAGTTGTACAAATAAAGGTGGGATTGAGTACCAAGGAATCATTTTTAACTCCTAGCAATCTCCTTCTCCATGACAGTAAGTCCTTAATCACTAACTGAATCCACCCACTTTGTCGCTGGGCTGCTTCTTCTCTTTCCTTCCACCTTTCTCAGCATTGCAGTTTTTTCAAGAAATGATGTTTTCACATGTTGAACTAACCAGCCCTTAGGTTTTCTGGCTGTCTCTCTCACCTGATTGGAAATGGGGGCTCCATTTAATTGTTAATTTGCATGATGATGTTTGATAAAAATGGCAAATCCAGTCTAAACATCTACCTGAGGTTGTGATAAACCACAATAATTGATTACTCTTGAGTTCAATAACGACTTAGGCTCTACTTAATCTTTCCGTGCAATGTCTTGGCTGCCTGAAGAGTTGACACTGGAGCAATATACTGCATTTAATATACTGCATTTAATGATTTTTTTCCAGTTCATAGAAGGAATTATGCTGTAAATAATAATAATAAACCTTTATTGTCAAAGTACAACATGTGTACATTGAGATTAGCTGAGACTCCCCCCTCCCCCTGCTCTCTCCCCCCAACACACAGTGATAACCCTCCATCCCCCACACTATGTAAACCAACTACACCACACACCGGCCTCCCAAGTCAATTCTGCATAAGATTATGTCCCATTTAAAAGCCTAACAGCCCACGGATAAAAGCTATTTTTCAGCCTGTTGGTACAGCTGGCAATATTCCTATATCTCCTACTGGACAGTAGGAGAGTAAAGAGATACCGTCCAGGGTGTGAGTCATCCCTGAGAATCTTCCTCACTCTTCCAAGGCAGCCGGCCCTGGCGATGTCATCCAGTGGTGTCAGGAGACAGCCCACAATGTCTTGTGCTGTGCTCACTACCCTCTGTAATACTTTCCTATCCACGGCTGTCAGACCAGCATAAGGTAAAGGTAAAGGTTCCCCCGCACATGCGTGCTAGTCGTTTCCAACTCTAGGGGCCGGTGCTCATCTCCGTTTCAAAGCCGAAGAGCCAGCGCTTGTCCGAGGACTTCTCCGTGGTCATGTGGCTGGCATGACTAGACGCCCAAGGCGCACGGAACGCTGTTACCTTCCCACCAGAGTGGTCCCAATTTTTCTGCTTGCCTTTTTACGTGCTTTCGAACTGCTAGGTTGGCAGAAGCTGGGACGCGTAACAGGCGCTCACTCTGCTACACGGCACTCGGGATTCGACCCGCCAAACTGTCAACCTTCAGATCGACAAGCTCAGCGTCCTAACCCAAGCACAATATCATACGAGAGGATGCTCTCTATAGTAGACCGGTAAAAGAGGGTCATAAGCTGTTGTTCTACCCTGTTCTTCCGCAAGACCCTAAGAAAGTGAAGCCTCTGTTGGGCCTTTCTAGCCACCTGAGTTGTGTTAACTTTCCAGGTCAGATCTTCGCAGAGGTAGACTCCAGAAATTTAAAGGAGGAAACTCTCTCTACACACTTCTCTCCGATGTAAAGTGGGGCAGGTTCCTCCTTTTTTCTCCGGAAGTCTAACAAGAAAATAAAGGGAAAAAAAAAAAAGGCTGACAAACCGTTACAGCAGCGCTGTGCAGCAGCACAACAAATCCGACAGCTTTTGAAAAGCAACACAAACACACACAAACAAACCCAAATTCATGGTGCCGGCTCCACTAAGAACAGTTTCCTGTTTCCGGTTCGCTTCCGGTTGCTCCTGAAGTCACTATTGCTGTCGCCCTTGTACCTTCCGCTAAGACCTACGTTTGCACCACGCATGCGCAGCCCGGGAAGTTCTTTTTTATTTTTTTCCTTCCCGGACCCTAGTTCTGCGAGTTGATCCACGCGGGGTTTTTGCTTCTGCTACGCGCAGCGACAAATATGGTGAGCGCAGCGTGGTTCTGTGTGGGGTGTTAGCTTGGCTTTGTCGGGGTGGGGAGGGACGGGAGATTTTAATCATTTATTTGGGAGATGCCTGGGTGAGTCAGTCTTTGCACTTAGAAATCGCGTGTGAATCCGATTTTGCAGCCCGGTAAACTTGTGTTGGGCATTGTTAGCTGGGATCATAACAACAGAGACTCGTCGCGCCAAATCCTAAATGAGGACGTATACAAAGTATCTGCAGGTGCTCAAATCGCCAATGATTTTTTTCCCCCCCGAGGCCGTAAAAACGTGTTTATTGAATGTCTACTTTTAAAAAGGACCTGCTTTTTAAGAAGAAGGATAGATTGTATATACAGCATGCGTGTGTAACACGTGGGTGTACATATGTAGGGCATGCATTAAAAAGTTAAAAAGAATCTAATCCTGTTGCTCACTGAGGCAAACCAGGAAACTAGTCACTTGGGAATTGCTTACTGGGTGCAGAGAGAAGTGGAGTCTTTCTGCTACAGAAACTGATACGCCATTTTTTTTTCCCAAAGAAAACCCCCAAATCCAGTTGGTTTTTGGAAAAAGTATCTTTGGGACAATCATGACCTGGATGATTAAGAATCTCCATAGACATGGTATTCCCTTTGGCATTCTTTTTCAACTTTTAAGATCTGTGGACTTCAAGTCCCAGAATTGCCCAACCAGCATGGGAATTCTGGGAGTTGAAATCAACATATCTTAAAAGTTGCTGAACTTGAGAATACTGTAGCTGCTGAAATGCATAACAATGTTTGCTAACTATGAATGTGTAATTTACTTTAATGAGGATTTGCACACGTTTGAACACATGTAGTTTCTGCTCAACACTGTTGTAGTATTTATTGGGCTTTAGAGTAGTGTGAGACTACACTAATTTTTTGTATGTAATAAACAATAGGCATGTCTGTAGATATGCTTTGCACTGGATTGTGAAATTCTTCTTAAAGCTTGCTGTATGTTAATTTGTTTTCCTTATCCTCAGCTCTTCTATTCCTTCTTCAAATCCCTAGTAGGGAAGGACGTAGTGGTCGAATTAAAGAATGACTTGAGGTATGTTTTTATTCACAGCTGTTTGGCTGCAAATGAATGCTGGTTTCTTTGTGACACTAGCCTTCCAGTTTTTAGCTGCTTTCTCCTTAATAAACCCATTCATTTTAGCTTTCATTCCCTCTTTATTTAATTCACAAGATTCTGTTGCGCTTTTAAAAAACCTTTGTCACCTTAACTCTGAATTGTGTTTCTTTTGTTTTTTTGTAGCATATGTGGGACCTTACACTCTGTAGATCAGGTATGAATTATTTCTAACCCTTTTTTTTGCAACCCTTCTAAAGAATGTTTTTTTTTTCATTCTATCTAAGTGGGTCTGTGTTGTTTGAAGAACTACGTTGGTGTTCCTATATCTGAAATATTTCTACACCTCTGCTATACATACAGTCATCCTTCAGTGTATTCCATTTTGTATTCTGTCTTTGCAGTTGTTCAGGGCAGCAAACAAATTTATTTTATCCCCACTCACATTAAAAACAAATCAGTGGCAATGACCTCTATCTTTGCACCTCTCAAAAGTAATAACTTTGTGGACAATGCCACAAACAATTTGGCTGTGGAAAATCTCCGAGATTGTCTTTCGCTGAGGTGAAAAGAAACTAGTGATGATTTTGGGTAGGCAGCCTCGAATAACTTGGAGATAAATCTCAGGATATACAAAATATCTTGCTTGTTTACTGAATTGTCTTTTCTTTTCCCCCGATTCCACAGTACCTGAATATTAAGCTCACAGACATTAGCGTGACAGACCCAGAAAAATATCCTCATATGGTAAGTGCTCATGTAACGGCCGTGGCAGGATCTGAAAAATATGGATAAATGGCAGAGTTTCAAAAGTATAGACAAATGCTAAGATGTTTATTAGCTTTTCACTTTCACCAAGAAGGCATTATTTCAGAGGTCTGCCTGGCTGAGGAATTCTGGGAGTTGGAAGTCCACAAGTCATAAAAGGGCCAAGTTTGAAGACCCTGCAATATATCATATATTACTTTTGAATATATTTTTAACTGTAGCTTTTCATGATCTATTTTAACTATCCTGTTTTTTAAAAAAACTTTATAATCAGCAATTTTGAGTGTAAAATTAAAAGGGCAGCATAAAAACCCCATCCATGGCCATTGCATGACTATTGGGGAGGGAGCAAAGTTGAGGTACCTTACTGAAATGGAATCAGAGCTTTTTTTGTCATAGAACTCTCAGAACGGAGTTCCGGCACCTTTTTTGGATGGAACCTTGTAGGGTAGGCAAGGCAGGTTGTATGACATGTGTGAGTTCTGGCACCTTTTTCTTTTACAAAAAAAGCACTGAATAGAATAATCCCATTTTATTAGCTGGCCCAGCTTTTATCTATTGATTTTTTAAAAAAATTAGTCAATTTACATAACACCCATCTTACAAATGTGGTCCTTGGTGTGACTAGCAGCACATTATGAACAATGCAAAAACATTCAATGTAACATTAAAAAAATGCCCAGCAAGAACAAGCTCAATAATTATAAGCAGTCCTTGACTTACAACCATTCCTTTAGTGACTGAAGTTGCAACGGCACTGAAAAAAGTGACTTATGACCATTTTTCGCATGACGCTTGTAACTTCCCCATGATCACAGGATCAAAATTGTGATACTTGGCTCATATTTATGATGGTTGCAGTATCCCAGGGTTCATGTGATCCCCCTTTGCGACCTTCTGACAAGCAAAGTCAATGGGGAAGCCAGATTCACTTAACAACCCTGTTACTAACTTAACAATGGCAATGATTCACTTAACTGGGGCAAGAAAGGTTGTAAAATAGGGGTGGGAAAAAACCTCATTTAACAAATGTCCCGCTTAGCAACA
>JAKJMR010000355.1:569652-602186 GCA_024449315.1 Daboia siamensis | reverse complement strand
CCTTTGGCATTTATCTAGTATTTGAAGAAAATAAGCAGGTTTCTCCTAAAGTTCTCTTTAGCAAGATTTATCAAGAATAAAAGGCTGGGAACAGTATCATAACTGTATAACTAAGGAATTAATGTCCTCAATAAATACACCCCAGAACAGATTTGTGCGTTTTACAGCCCGTGGACCACATCCAGCCCTTTAGCTATTGCTGTCTGGCCCATAGCAGCAGCGGAAGTGGTGATGGGGTGGTGGTCCCCCCCACAAAAGTCCCAGTTTTTCATGTTGTCCCTTGGGAAATTTAGTTGCCCATCCCTGCCCAAGAGTCATTATTGTTCCGAATTGATCTAGGCATTTGATTCAGATGTGGTTTTAAAATCAGGGGTAGGCAACCTTGGCTCTTTCATGACTCGTGGACTTCAACTCCCAGAATTCCTGAGCCAGCTGGCTCAGGAATTCTGGGAGTTGAAATCCACGAGTCATGAAAGAGCCAACGTTGCCTACCCCTGCTCTAGATCATAATGTATTTTTAATCCTTTGGGGATCACTTAGAAGCCACTTGCAGATCATGCCTTACTCTCCTCTCCTCCTCAGGGGCTGGATCGTGCTGTAGCAGAACTGCAGCATCTCCTTGGGGTACTGGACAGTCACCTGAAGCTTCGGACGTACCTGGTGGGGGAAGCCATGACTTTGGCCGATGTGACTGCTGCTTGTTCTATCTTGTTGCCGTATAAATATGTGAGTTTTCCTGTGTCATTGTTCGTTCTCTCTCTCTCTCTCTCACTCTCTTTTTTTTTTCTTTTCAGTATTTTGGCAGGACATTTTGTACCGTTATGTAAATTGACCTTTTCTTTCCACGAAGGGGAGAAAAAATCAACATCTGCAGTAAGGTCATTTAAACAATAGTAGGCAACTTTTTCACTTTCCACCTTTAAACAGAATTTAGTTTATGCCAGACATATCAAACACAAGGCCCGGGGGCCAGATTTGGCCCGCGAAGTGGTTTCATGTGGCCCGTGAAGCCATCCTGGAAACAGTGAGGGAACGGCCCCCACTGCCTTGGCCCTGGCCCAGAGACCCTCCTCCTGCCAGAGACCCTCAGATCTCTTCCACTCCTGCCCAGGCCCCCATAGGCACCCTTGATGCGAATGATGTAGAGCTGGCCACGCCCACCCAGTAGGCCATACGCACTCTAGCCATGCCCACCCAGTAGGCCACGCCCACTCTGGCCACACCCACCCGGCCCCCTGAGGGCAACCGCAATGCTAATGCGGCCCTCAATGAAATTGAGTTTGACGCCCCTGGTTTATACCAACACCATATCTTTCTGTCCTTGCAGCGTGGTTTCCTTCGACTAGTTCTTCTCAATCCTTTCATTTCTTCTCCTTCTTTTGAATAATTTTTTTTATTTTATTCGGAAAAAAGTTAAAATACAGACTAAACAAAAAAAAGAAAGGGAAAGGTTTTACGAAAACAAATCAAAGAGAGACAAAACATGCATCATTCTAGCCTTCGTCTATCTGCAGGATGAAGGCTGAATGTTTTGAAGATAAAAGATTAGAAAAGAAAAAAACTGTTGAAAAAGACAAAGGACAAAACCACATATACAAATACAGTGATGGTGGGGGAAGTATTTAATCCCTTGCAGATTTTGTAGGTTTGTCCTTTGACAAAGAAATGATCGGTCTATAATTTTAATGGTAGGTTTATTTTAACAGTGAGAGATAGAATAACAACTGCAAAAATCCAGAAAAATGCATTTCAAAAAAGTTATAAATTGATTTGCATTTTAATGAGTGAAATAAGTATTTGATCCCCTATCAATCAGCAAGATTTCTGGCTCCCAGATGTTTTTTATACAGGTAACGAGCAGAGCACTCTCTTAAAGGCAGTGCTCCTAATCTCAGCTTGTTACCTGTGTAAAAGACACCTGTCCACAGAAGCAATCAATCAGATTACAAACACTCCACCATGGCCAAGACCAATGAGCTGTCCAAGGATGTCCGGGACAAGATTGTAGACCTACACAAGGTTGGAATGGGCTACAAAACTATTGCCAAGCAGCTTGGTGAGAAGGTGACAACAGTTGGTGCGATTATTCGCAAATGGAAGAAACACAAAGTAATTGTCAGTCTCCCTCGGTCTGGGGCTCCATGCAAGCTCTGACCTTGTGGAGTTTCAGTGAACATGAGAACGGTGAGGAATCAGCCCAGAACTACACGGGAGGATGTTGTCAATGTTCTCAAGGCAGCTGAGACCATAGTCACTAAGAAAACAATTGGTAACACACTATGCTGTGAAGGACTGAAATCCTGCAGTGTCCGCAAGGCCCCTTGCTCAAGAAAGCACATGTAGAGGCCTGTCTGCAGTTTGCCAGTGAACATCTGAATGATTCAACTGGGTGAAAGTGTTGTGGTCAGATGAGACAAAAATCGAGCTCTTTGGCATCAACTCAACTCACCTTGTTAGGAAGAGGAGGAATGCTGGCTGTGACCCCAAGAACACTATTCCCACCCTCAAACATGGAGGCGGAAACATTATGCTTTGGGGGTGTTTTGCTACTAAGGGGACAGGACAACTTCACTGCATCAAAGGGATGGTGGACGGGGCCATATACTGTCAAATCTTGGGTGAGGACCTCCTTCCCTTAGCCAGGACATTGAAAATGGGTCGTGGATGGTAGTTCCAGCATGACAATGACCCAAAACAAAGGAATGGCTCAAGAAGAAGCACATTTATGTCCTGGAGTGGCCTAGCCAGTCTCCAGACCGTAATCCCATAGAAAATCTGTGGAGGGAGTTGAAGGTTTGAGCTGCCAAACGTCAACCTCAAAACCTTATTGACTTGGAGAGGATCTGCAAAGAGGAATGGGATGAAATCCCTCCTGAGATGTGTGCAAACCTGGTGGCTAACTACAAGAAACATCTGACCTCTGTAATTGCCATCAAGGGTTTTGTCACCAAGTACTAAGACATGTTTTGTGAAGGGGCCAAATAATATTATAGACTGATCATTTCTTTGTCAGTGGGCAAAAGTACAAAATCAGCAGGGGATCAAATACTTTCCCCCCACACTGTAGCAATAGAACTTAGACTTATATACCATTTCACAGTGCTTTACAGCCCTCTAAGCGGTTTACAAAGTCAGTATATTGTCCCCCAACCATCTGGGTCCTCATTTTATCAACCTTGAAAGGCTGAGTCAACCTGGAGCTGGTGAGAATCAAACTCCTGGCAGTGAGCAGAGTTTGCCTGCAATACTGCATTCTAACCACTGTGCCACCATGGTTCCTACATAATATATTACATATATTATCCCCCTTAGTTGGATACTGATAAATATGTCAGTGAAGCAGGCCTCAAATTTATAAACTTCTATTTGTAACCAATTTGACCTGTCATCTATCTTTTATCTATACCTGAAGGCAAGACAAGAAGCAACGAATGGAAACAAGTCAAGGAGAGAAGCAACCTAGAACTAAGGAGAAATTTCCTGACAGTTAGAACAATTAATCAGTGGAACAACTTGCCTCCAGAAGTGGTGAATGCTCCAACACTGGAAGTCTTTAAGAAGAGACTGAACAGCCATTTGTCTGAAATGGTATAGGGTTTCCTGCCTGAGCAGGGGTTGGACTAGATGACCTCCAAGGTCCCTTCCAACTTTTATTATTATTATTATGAAGACAAAATAGTTAACAGGTGAACCACAACAGCAAAGTTAAACCTTAAAGCTCTCTCTTAACATTTTATTATTGTATCTAACTCTTAGAAAGTCTGCAGTGGCTATCTACCATAAATCACCACAGTTATCCATCCGGGATTAAATACTCTGATATGATTATTAATAATAACACTTCTTAAGATTTTGGTTGAAAACTTTTCCCACAATTGTGTCTTATTCCCCGAAATCATAAACCTCCTTTGTCGATCCATTTTCCTAAAAAAGTTTAGTCCAAATCGTTTTCCAGTTAGATATACTAAGTCTATTCCAGTTAGATATACTATCACCGTCAATCTTCTTGAGAAAATCCAATTCATCATTGATTCCGTTAATTCCAAATTTGTAGAATCCATATTCCCCTTCAGCTTTTGAGTAGTCATTAAGGAACCGGACTACCTGTATATTGCATAGAGTCCCATGGATAATTATGACAGCTCATCAGTGGAATAAATAATATAGATTAATAACTTCCTTCTCTTGGATGCCCCTTCTAGGTCCTCAACCAAACCCTTCGCAGTTATTTTATCAACCTTACTCGATGGTTCCTGACGTGTATCAACCAACCAGAATTCCAGGCTGTCTTGGGCCCGGTGAGGTTGTGTGAAGAGGCCCCAGGAGGAGGTGTTTTAGAACTGGACTTTAAAGGTAAGCCTTGCGTCTGGTTGACCTCTTTTCAAATCCTCATTAGTTGGCAGAGTCACAGTCCAGCTTATGTGAACAACAACAGTTTCACCTAACGACCGAATTGCCGGTCCCAATTATGAACGCTAAATGAGAAAGGCTTGTATTTTTCAAATCGTTGTACCCAAGCTTGGATGATGTGTGGACTCAGCTCCCACTGTCTTCATACAGTGTGAAGAATCACAATAGTGACATTTGGAAGCGACCTTGGAAGTCTTCCAGTCCAACCCCCTGCTCAGGCAGGAAACCCTATACAACTGCACCTTGCTGAAGACAACCAGGTTTGCAGGCACAGTGGACTTTTGCCATGTTGCCTGCCTTAGAACGACTGAATGGAGGAAAGCTCTTAGTTCATCCATTGGTATTTTCCAATCAGTTTCCTCTGAAGCTGAGTTGCTGGAGAAGAAGCAGATAGAGGCTCCCCCTCCGAAAAGCGCGTCACAGCTGAAGAAGGAGGCCAAAAAGAAAGAAAAAATGGAGAAGTTTCTTCAGAAGAAGGAAAAGAGTCAGCAGCAACAGGGAGAGGTAGGCGTTGTGGAAGGAGAGCAGAGTCAAATAGGCCTGCACCCACAAAAGTGAGACTCAACCACTTTAGCTTGTGTGTGTGTGTGTGTGTGTGTGTCATGTGCTTTTGATCTTGAAATGCATTGTCTTCCCAGCAAAGCTGCAATGCTGGGGAGACATTCTGCTCCACTTGCTAAATTAGCTTTCATCCACCTTGGCAGTTTGCAGTTGTGTGGATTTCAACTGGCTGGGGAATTCTGGGAGTTGAAGTCCACACATCTTTAAGCTGCCAAGATAGAAAAAGGTTATGCTAGATCAGGGGTCTTCAGACCTGGCCCTTTTAAGACTTGTGGACTTCAGCTCCCAGAATTCCTCAGCCAGGCTTGCTGGCTGAGGAATTCTGGGAGTTGAAATGCAGAAGTCAATAAAAGGGCCAAGTATGAAGTCCCCTGTGCTAGATACATAACCAGCTTTGTCCATGTAGCCTATAATGGTAATAGTCATTCCCATTTATCTGACATAATAATATAATATTTATTTATTTATTTATTATTAAATTTGTATACCGTCCTTCTCCCGAAGGACTCAGGGTGGTGTACAGGGCAATAATATGTGAAGGAGAATGGATGAAGTGCTTTTTGACTTTGCAGCAGAGATGAAGAAATTGTTTTTTCCCAAGGATTGGGACGATACAGATAGTCCTTGACTTATGACCACAAGTTAGTTAGTAACTTTTTACTAACTTAACAACTGCAGTGATTCACTTAACAATTGTGGCAAGAAAGTTAGTAATATGGGTAAAACTCACTTAACGAATGTCTCACTTAACACATAAATTCTTGGCTCAATTGTGGTCGTAAGTCAAAGAGTACCATTATTTAATATTTAACTGTTTCAGGTCATTTTAGCAGGATTTTAGAGGTTGCAGATTGTATTTCCCTCCCCTAGAGAAATAATGCAGCTGAATAATAACATGGAATTTGAAGAATATTTTTCCCAAATGATCTTTAAGAAAAAGAAGTGTATATTGTATCAGATAAATAATTTTCTTAAGATAATGTGCCTGGGGGAAAAAAAACTCACACCAGAATATTGTTTGATCTTTCAGTGCTGCCCGCCGGTCTCTCTGGCTGGGTATTTATTTTGCAATAAATTCTCATTCTCGTGGATCAAATTCTGTTAGAGAAATTGTAGCTGAACTGATGTTCTTTTCCATCTGTTGTCTTTTTTTTTTTTTGCTGAGCCCAATTTTCTTTTGTCTCTTTTTGCTTTAATGTGATGCAACATCCTGATTCTTTACAGAAGAAGCCAAAAGCTGAAAAGAAAGACAAGAAGGATCTCGGGATCATCACCTATGATGTCCCCACCAAACCAGGGGAGAAAAAAGGTGAGTGATTGCAGATAAGGGATTGGAGAGTTTGCCCTTCACTCTTTGGGGGAAGCGTCTCTGAACCTATCAAATGACCTGTCTTGGAACTGTATGGTCAAAATAATTCAGAGCTGAACAAATTCCACTTGGGAAGAATGTGACCGTCTGAGCTTTCTTGTTTTCTTGCAGATGTTTCATTACCCTAACTAGGTAACATCATCAGTGCTAGTAAGGAGTTTGGTTTGCTGTCTGTTTATATTCTGGTGCCTGGCCTGAATATGAACGAACAGCAAACCGCACTCCTTACTAGCACTGAAGATCTAGTTAGGCCAGGGGTAGGCAACCTTGGCTTTTTTATGACTCGTGGACTTCAACTCCCAGAATTCCTGAGCCAGCCATGCTGAGGGAAAAGGGAGAGGTTTCCAAGCAGAGCCATGCTGGCTGAGAAATTCTGGGAGTTGAAGTCCACGAGTCATAAAAGAGTCAAGGTTGCCTACACCTGAGTTAGGGTAACGAAACGGCTACAAAAAAACAAGCAAGCTCAGAGAGCAGCAGAGCTCAGAGAGCATTTCAACCTTGAGCCACAAATATTCTCCTTCAGTGTGACTTTCATCTTCCAAAAGTTGATTGTGTTGTATAGGTAGTCCTCATTTAAGGACCATTCACTTAGTGATCATTTCAAGTTATGATGGACTCTCCAAAAGGAACCTGAATGACCCGGTGCTAGAGTTCCAATGGCAGCACCCTGTCCCTTTATGGTCACATGACCGCATGTCAGTTGCTTGGCAACCATCTCACTTTTACAGTTCCGCAATCACGTAATTATGATTTATAACGGGGGTGTTCTTTTTTGCCAGTTTCCAGCAAAAAACGGCCATAAGAACAAATGGACTCAACTTTACGATGGCTCACATTCATTTTACGATCACTTAAAAAAAAAGATCGTGAAATTGGGTTGATCACATGGGTTCCTCGACTTAGACTCTCATAATTTATGATGGAAATACCGGATTCCATTACAGTCATAAGTGAAGGATTATCTGTAGTCAGAATGATAGTCTGCATTGCTACATCTAGCCAAACCTTAAGGTGTTCAGACACACAACAGTTCTTTAGAGAAAAGAAGAGTGTTTTCCTGGACACGGAAGGTCAACTGACCATTGGATTAAGCCAAAGGAAAAAGAAATAGGGAAAATAATATAAAATATCCTAGGAAAGTATTCACTGGCCAGAACAGTGAAGAGAAGCATTTCACATGGCAGCATTGTGTTGCAGAATGCCTGTTTAGATTTCAGAGCTGCAAAGAAGACCTATATTGAGGGGGGTCAGTGTAAAAAAAAAAAGTAAAAAGAAATGAGACATGGGGAGAAAAATGTTCTGTTCCAGCCTACTACCGGCCCTGCAGAAATGTCAGGGACAACCCCTTTTCAAAAGTCAATAGGTTGGAAGTAAGCCCGCCAAATTTATTTACACAAAACAGATCCCAAACAGAGCAAAACAAATACGAACCACTAAATCAGAAGCTGTTCAAACGGTTGCCTTCAGCAACCAGCACCTCCCACACATTCCCCTTTTAAACAGTTTCAAGGCGTGGCTTCTCTTTGCCTCCTCCCGAGGTGCCCCATTGCCTTCCTTTGTTTACTCCTGCTTGTCTGCCTCCTGCTTCGGGCGTCTTTGAACAAGGCCAGCTGTGGGTCATCTTCGTCCAAGCTGTCAGGCTCACACAGCTGGGTCTGAGGAGGAACCAGACTGGAGGGGCCTGGCTGAGAACTCTGCGATGCCTCAGAACTGTCCTCTGCAGGCTCTCCAATCCCTTCCTCCTCCTCCTCCTCCTCCTCCTCCTCAGAATTGTCCGATTTAACTGCTGAACCCACAGGCTGACACTGAATCAAAACAAAAAAGACTGATTTTTTAAATCCAGGTTTACATGATTATTTCACAAATTGATCTTCAACGCTTCTAGAGCAGGGAGGCTGCTGTAGAGGTGGACAAAATTTAAATGCTCAGTTTTGTCCTTGGAACAACTGGTCCATCCTTATTGTATGTATTCCACTGCTTTCCCAATTCTTTCAGGAATGTTCCAAAATCAAAACGTAAGTTTGAAATAATTAATTTCAATTCAAATCAGGGGCATTTCAAGGTTGGGCTATTTCCAGAAGGGTCAAAAGACTTCATAGAAGGTCAGACTGTAGGTAGTCCTCGACTTACGACCACAATTGAGCCCAAAATTTCTTTTGCTAGGTGAGACAGTTAAGTGAGTTTTTTTCCCCACTTCACGACCTTTCTTGCCACAGTTGTCAAGTGAGTCGCTGCGGTTGTTAAGTTAGTCACACGGTTGCTAAGTGAAACTGGCTTTCCCGTTGACTTTGCTTGTCAGAAGGTCGCAAAAGGAGATCACATGACCTCAGGACAACTGCCACCCATCATAAATATGAGCCAGTTGCCAAGCATCCGAATTTTGGTCACATCACCCCGAGGATGGTGCAACAGTCATAAGTGTGAAAAGTGGCCATGAGTCACATTGTTCAGTGCCATTGTAAATTCGAATGGTCGCTAAATGAAAGATTGTAAATCAAGGACTGGTTCCAAACTTTTCAGATTCAGAATGCTTTACAACCATGGTTATTGGACCAAAAGGGTGACGAGACTTGTAGTAGATGACAGCCATTCTC
Source organism: Daboia siamensis (assembly GCA_024449315.1). NCBI lineage: Eukaryota > Metazoa > Chordata > Lepidosauria > Squamata > Viperidae > Daboia > Daboia siamensis. The sequence continues at coordinate 593,252 of JAKJMR010000355.1, read as the reverse complement.
CAGATCTGTGGCAAAAACCTTTGCTGTCTTCTGCATGAAATCTTTTCTCTTTCTCTTCTTTTGTCCCTGATGTTCCCCAAATGTTTTGGATTATGCTTTGTGGTGCCTCACAATGAACGGTGGGAGCATACACCCTACCTGTCTTGAGCTCAGAACCATTTTTGCTTTCTAGATCTGACGGGTCCAATGCCTGACTCTTACAGCCCACAGTATGTCGAAGCAGCTTGGTACTCATGGTGGGAGAGCCAGGGTTTCTTTAAACCAGAGTACGGCGTAAGTATGGGTTGGAATTACTGTAAACTGAGATCTCTTCATGAATTACTTTGCCCAGATGGCTTGGACATTTATTACAGAGATGAGCTAAGGTTCATTAGAGCTTCCCATGAGCACCAGCCAGAACATAATGCTTTGCATGTAGGCAGTATTCTTATGTTAAATTTCAACTGAAATTGTAGGAGAGGAGCAGGCAGAGCTGGAGGGGGGGGGGGCGGCGTTAAACAAGTCATTAGCCTGGAGTCCTTACGTTTCCACAAAAGGTCTAAGGCCAACCCCTCTTGAATTCTTACCTGATGCCAAATCAATGTTGAACTTTAGTTGACCAGATTGTGTATAGGCTTAAGTAATAAATCTTCTGAATTGCAGCTTAATGTAATGCCCTGGTTCTTTGCACCCGACAGCAATTGCCCAAATGGGGATCTTAGAAATATCTTATTTGTTTCTGAGCAGCACAGAATATGTGAGTTGGAGGGTTCTCTTGAGGCCATCTAATCCAAAGTTCTGATCATTATAGGGATCTCAGGAGTAGGCAGTCTTGGCTCTTTTATGACTCATGGACTTCAACTCCCAGAATTCCTGAGTCAGCAGGAAGAGCCAAGGTTGCCTACCCCTGTCCTAAACCATTCCTGACAGCTGGTTATCCAGCCCTCATGTAAGCACTTCCAGTGTTTGTGGGGGATTCCACCACTGTACTAAGACTCTGTTCCCCCAGGTAGCAGTTCTTACACCTACTGCAACCTAACATTATTCAGTCATGTAGTCAGGTAGTAGAGTCTTTAGTTTGGCAAGTTTTGGCCTGTTAGTGGGGAAACAATAAAGGACACAGCTTGGAAGAATCACCACCTGTTATTCTTGGTTCTGGGTCTGACAGAGTTATTATAATAATATACAACTAAATTCACACCTCCCCTGGACTTTCCTAAGGGAGGTTCTCCTCACAGTTCGGTAAACCGTGGTCTGGTCTAGAAGATGCCTCTTATCCCATCAGATAGCAAAATCTTGCAAGGGTTCAGCATTCTCACATATCTCTTGTGGTTCTGCTCATTTTTAATGTGCTAGTGTAAACATGCTTGGGATAAATGCATGCCCGTCATCCGGCAAAAAATTAAAAAATATAACAAAAACTCCCAAGGGCAGACTCGATGGGCCACTAGGTCCTTTTCTGTCGTCCTTTTCCGTGTTTCTGTTAACGCCTGCCCCTGTTCCCATGGGGTGCCTTCCCTCTTGTCAAGACAATTCTCCATTTGCAATCAATGACTGCGAAGCCAAATCTCGCCTCTAAACGACCTTTTCTTTCTTTCTTTCTTTCCCAGCGTCACAGTGTCTCCGAGCCAAACCCCAAAGGCATCTTCATGATGTGTATTCCTCCGCCCAATGTTACTGGATCGCTACATCTTGGCCACGCCCTCACCAACTCCATCCAGGACTCTCTGACAAGATGGTGAGATCTCTCTTGCCTTTCTGGGCGCAGCCAGTCCGCTGGGTTTATCTTGGGCCTTCTCCATCTTCTACTAGGTTTTCAGGAGCTCCTCAGTCTAAATATATCTTTTTTCAAGCACAGTTCTTGGAGGGTTGGTTCTCTGTGGTGAAATCCATAAGGACGAATAGAGGGGTTTACAAGAAGGATAGTAGCTGTACTGTTTTCTATTTTCTTGTACTCTTGTCCAGCCTTGGCAACTTTAAGACTTGTGAACTTCAACTCTCAGAATTCCTCACCCCCCCCCCCCTCCCAGCCCGCACCGCAGATCAGGCTATCCCCCGACTTCTCCCCCCCCCCCGCCCCCCCCCCCCCAAAAGTCATAAAATTGTGTCCGGTCACGTGTCTCGACTTACAACTATCACGACTTACAACCAAAATGTTGGTCCCAGTTGGGCTCGTGAGGACTACCTGTACATAATGCTGTAGTAGTATTAGTATTAATTTATTTAATATATAAAATACAAAGAAAAATAGAAATAGGAAATTAAAGGAAGGAAAAGGAGAGGGGGAAAAGAAAATGTGAGGTACAAGAAAAACAAGGCGTCCAACTTGATAAAAACTCTCCCACCTCAACTCAACGTAATACTGTCCTGAATCTTTTATCATTCTGGGAACCCACTTCTAAATCCTCTTTATTTTCTTTGGAATTATTTGGCCACTGCTTCAGACAGGAAGGCGGTGCAGAGAGTGGTGAGAATGGCCGAAAAGATCATTGGCGGTTCCCTCCCTTCCATCCGTGACCTAGCACAAAATCAAATAACTGAGATCACATCTCTGCACCACACAGATGTGTGTCTCTTCCTGAAGAGACTCTGGAGTGCCCCCCCCCTTCAAATCCCAATTTATATTTTAGACTGGCTTCATATCTATTTCCATATCCTCATTCACATTGATGCATGCAACCTCCGGTATGCTATACTTAGTTCAATTCCTATAAAGCTTGCCACTTGGCTGGGATTGATGGAAGCTAGAAGCTAGATTAATGTCTGCGGAGATTCGTAATCATCCAGTTTATGGTTATGCCTTTTTTTTGTCAAAAGGCAACTGGAAGAAGCTCCTTGGATAAGAAGTGAAACATTTTCAACAACAAAAAAAAGCCAAGAAAGTTCAGTTGTCTTTTATTGGACTGGTAGCTAGAGAGGAGAAATGCTTTGTTGGAGAAGGTTTATACCACTTCATACAATACACAGCTCCTGTGTTAATTATGAGCTAATGCTGTTGTCCTTGTTACCTTCAGCTCTGTGATATCCGAAGCAGAACATCCAGATTCGGTCACAGTTTTGTTCCATGCAGCATTAACCTTGTGAACTCTAAAGCTTCCTCCTTCCGTTATGTATTCAAGATGGACAGTGATTAATATTTATATGTTACTTATATCTAAGGGTGTAGGTCTATGCATATGTTGTGTGTAGTATGTTTAAATGTGTGTTGTGTATGTGTACACTTTGAGAGCAAGCAACTACATCTCGTTTTTAATGTGTGCCATTGTGCAACACAGTAAAAAAAATGACAAAGGTTATCTATCTATCTACCTACCTACCTACATGTATGATTTGATTCCATGGGGCTGCTGATAAGGGTGCTGTGTCCAAGATAAATAACAATATGATGATGATGATGATGATGATGATGATGGAAGCAACCTTGGAGGTCATCTAGTCCAACCCCCTGCTCAGGCAGAAAACCCTATACCATTTTGGACAAATGGCTGTCCAGTCTCTTCTTAAAAACTTTCAGTGTTGGAGCATCCACAACTTTTGGAGGCAGGTTGTTCCACTGATTAATTGTTCTAACTGTCAGAGTGTTTCTCCTTATTTCTAGGTTGCTTCTCTCCTTGATTATTATTTTTTTTTAATCCCATTTATATCCTGCCCTTCTCCGAAGACTCAGGGCGGCTTACAATTTAAAGCACAAATCAATGTGCTTAGCAATAGCCTTCATTCTATGTATACGCCTGCTTATTAGGGCCCCCCCCAGCGGCATTATTACAAAGTCAGCTTATTGCCCCCAACAATCTGGGTCCTCATTTTACCTACCTCGGAAGGATGGAAGGCTGAGTCAACCTTGAGCCTGGTGGGATGCGAACCTGCAGTAATTGCAGGCAGCTGGTGTTACTTAAGGAGGCATTAGTTTCCATACTTCTTGTCCTGCCTTCGGGCGCTCTGGAGAATAGCTTGACTCCCTCTTCTTTGTGGCAGCCCCTGAGATATTGGAACACTGCTATCATGTTCCCCCTCGTCCTTCCCTTTATTAAACTACACATACCCAATTCCAGCAGCTGTTCCTTATATGTTTTAGCCTCCAGACCTCTAATCCAGGGCTTTTCAAACAGTGGTACGGGTACCACCTGTGGTACATTGGCACCTGGCAGGTGGTACGCAACCATCCTAGAAAAGTGGTAGCGGGGGAGGGGAATGAACTGAACTGGTGGCAGCACCGAACAAGCCTGAGTGAGAGATGGCTGGAACTGCAGGGCTGTCAGGACTCAGCGGAAGCGCTAGGATCAGTGCCAGGCTCCAGCTGGAGCTCGGCGCTGATCCTGGTGCTTCTGCTGAGCCCAGAAGAAGCGCCGATCAGCTGGAATGTTGCAGCATCTCCAGGGTCTTGTGATTTACATTCAGATGCTTGGCAACTGATTCATATTTATGACGGTCACAGTGTGCCAGAGTCATGTGAAGTGACCAAAACCTGCTGCAACCAGCCAGCAGAGGGGGAATAAAAACCAAACACCCCCCACCCCACCCCCGCTGCCAATCCTGAACAGAAATGCTCACAATGAAAACCTCAGACAGGAGGAAGAGCGCTGCCAGGCAGGCGGGCAGGTGTCTTGCTCGGCTGTGGCTTGGGGGGCACTTTTTTCAATGCCATTGTAACTTCAAACAGTCACTAAGCGAACTGTTGTAAGTCGAGGACTACCTGTACTTCATCACTTTTTTCCTTTTCTGGGGGGGTCATCAAGTTTTTGACACCTTGCTAGGCGACTGGCGGTACTTGGGTGTTGCCATATCCTAAAAGTGGCACAATGGGCGAAAAGGTTGAAAAGCCCTGCTCTAATCATCTTTGTTGCTGTTCTCTGTACTCTTTCTAGAATCTCAACACCTTTTTTTACATCGTGGTGACGTAAAAGATCCTGGGTCTGACGAGTTTCCTGCTCCTATGCTTGTCTTGCAGGCACAGAATGAGGGGGGAGACCACCTTGTGGAACCCTGGCTGTGACCACGCGGGCATTGCCACCCAGGTGGTGGTGGAGAAGAGGCTTTGGAAGGAGCAAGCGAAGACACGTCATGACCTCGGCCGTGAGCCGTTCATTGAGGAAGTCTGGAAATGGAAAAATGAGTGAGTCTTTTTCCTGCGTCTCTTTCTTCAAGCATCTTTGGAAAGATGGGCGGCATCTTTGTGCCCTGTTCACCGCCCTGAGTCCTTCGGGAGAAGGGCGGTATACAAATATAATAAAATAAAATAAATAAATAAATAAATACACGTTTGATAGCTGATGAGGAAAGGAAAAAAAAAAGAGAAAAGCGAAGGAGGGAGGGAGATGAGATGAGATGAGATTGACAGAGAAATAAAATAAAATAGGATCTGGAGAAATGCTTGCCCCTGTGCTACTTGATAACCGTTTATGTATTACCATTATTTCTATTTTACCTAAAAGGTAAAGGTAAAGGTTCCCCCGCACATGCGTGCTAGTCGTTTCCGACTCTAGGAGCCGGTGCTCATCTCCGTTTCAAAGCCAAAGAGCCAGCGCTTGTCCGAGGATGTCTCTGTGGTCATGTGGCCGGCATGACTAGACGCCAAAGGCGCAGGGAACGCTGTTACCTTCCCACCGTAGAGGTCCCTATTTTTCTATTTGCATTTTTACGTGCTTTCGAACTGCTAGGTTGGCAGAAGCTGGGACGAGTAACAGGCGCTCACTCTGCTACGCGGCACTCGGGATTCGACCCGCCAAACTGCCGACCTTCTGATCAACAAGCTCAGCGTCCTAACCCACTGAGCCACCCTGCAATATTTAAATAGCTTTCAGTGTATGGTGTTCGAAACATCTCTAGAAGCAACTCAGCATTAAAGTAGAATCTATTGCTGTCCCAATAATCTTCCTGTCCTTAGTCTGATGGAGAAGACTTATCTTCACCAGTTTCTTGGTCCCAGGACCACATGGTGGAGACCCAACTGATCTCAGAGACTTCCTGCTGCCCAGAATGAGGGCACTGCTAGGTAGACTGCCGTTCTCTGGGTCCTGACCCTCAGCATCTCAAGGGTTGGCAACCAATGCATCATGTCCCTGCTAGACCATGCAGAATAGTTGTACGTTACATGAAAAAGACACTCACAGAAGTAACAAGGATCTGCATGGGGTTGTCCACTAGGAGCCACCCATGGCTACCATCAAAAAGAGAGGCAACTGGAGAAAAAAAGCTTCTTGGGTGTCCCTCCTTTGCCCTCCCATTTTGTATCCTGCATTCTGGCCTGCAATTATTTATTCAGGAAGTTGTAATATCAGTCTTGTGCCTTTTCGGTGGCTCTTCTCAGTCTGTAGACTTCTTTCTTCCTCCTTTCCAGAAAAGGGGATCGGATCTACCATCAGCTGAAGAAACTGGGTTCCTCCATGGACTGGGACAGAGCTTGTTTCACTATGGACCCTGTAAGATTTTGATCAAAGGGAAAAGGGATGTGGGGGTAACTCTTTAGAACTCCTGCTAGCATTATTGCTTCCATCCTATATTCTTACTTGAGTAAAGTCTCTGTGCTCCCTGAATAGGAGATGACAGATTTAAGATTACAATTTAGATTAATTACAGATAGCCCTCAGTGTAACAGCATTTCAAAGTTAGCAACAGCATTGGGGGGGGGAGAAAAAAAAGTAACTTATGAGTGGTCCTTGCACTTAATGACCATTGCATCATTCCCACAGTCATGTGATCAAAATTTGGTCAGTGTATATTTACGATGTTTGCAAGGGTCCTGGAATCATGTGATCACCATTTGCGACCTTCCCAGCAGACTTCCCAAAAAGGAAAATGGAGGGGGAAACCGTATTTTCTTAATGATTCACTTAACCATTGCAGCGAGTCACTTAACATGTGTGTCTCCTCCCCCCCCCCCCCAAAAAAAAAGGTCATAACATTGGCTGAGACTCATTTAATAATTTCCTCACTTAGCAGCAGAAATTCTGATCCCAATTACGGCCATACAGTTTGTCTTGGACAGATTTTTTTTTTCTCCCCCTGGGCCAAGAAAGGATTAAGGATGGAGGAGAAGGAAGATCTGCTAAAAAGTTTCCATCTGCTTGTTGCTGAATTTGGGAGTTGTTATAAGGGGAACAATAGGAGCGTTTTGTCACACAGAGGAGTTGCTTGGCCATTCCCACTCTCACATACACACCAAACAAATAAAAATTGGAAGTTGGCCTTTGCTATCAATTTTCAACAATGCCATGTTTGTGCTTTGGAAGTCACTGGAACTTCTATACCAGCGCGCCCCCCCCCCCCAAAACCTTTTGGGCACCAGGGACCGGTTTTGTGGAGAGGTTTTTCCATGGACCGGAGGGGGTGGGCATGGTTTTGCGTGCGTCTGCGTCCCGTGGATGGGGCTTCGCTTGTTTGCGTGGCCTGGTTTCTGGCATGCCACAGCCTGGTCCTGGTCCACGGACCAGGGGTTGGGGACCTCTGTTCTCTAAGGCCCATGAATGGTGCATTGCCACCCCACAATTCAGAGAACGGAAAAGAATAAATGCCATCCTGGGGCGGAAGGAAAGCCCAGGTATGGTAGCCATTTTTCAACACAATGCAAAAGCAACCCTTTTTTTTGCCATGTGGACCACAGGGAGAGAATGACATTTTTATGTGTTCTTGTATCGCCAACAGAAACTCTCCAATGCTGTCCAAGAAGCCTTTATCCAATTGCACGAGAAAGGGATCATCTATCGAAGCAAGCGTCTGGTCAACTGGTCCTGCACTCTCAACTCAGCCATTTCTGACATAGAGGTGATTAGGGTAGTGACCTGTTTCCTGTTACTAGCGTTTGGCTAAGGGACCCTGATCCGATGCAGCTTCCTGTCTCCTTCCTCCCAGGTGGATAAGAAGGAATTAACAGGCCGGACTCTCTTGCCTGTCCCGGGCTACAAAGAGAAGGTTGAGTTTGGGGTGCTGGTCTCCTTCGCTTACAAGATGGAGGACTCAGGTTTAGTATGAAGTTCTTGCCAGATGGTTGGAACAGTTTAGGACAGTGATGGCAAACCTTTTAGAGACTGAGTGCCCAAACTGCAACCCAAAACCCACTTATATATCGTTGGGTGCCTGGTGGGCGTGGCCCATTGTTTGGGTGTGGCCCATTGGGTAGGCGTGGCCCATTGGGTGGGCATGGCTGTGGTAGTAATGGCAGACTAGGTAAAGGTTCTCCCGCACATGCGTGCTAGTCGTTTCCGACTCTAGGGGCCGGTGCTCATCTCCGTTTCAAAGCCGAAGAGCCAGCGCTTGTCCGAGGATGTCTCCGTGGTCATGTGGCCGGCATGACTAGACGCCAAAGTGGTCCCTATTTTTCTACTTGCATTTTTACGTGCTTTCGAACTGCTAGGTTGGCAGAAGCTGGGACGAGTAACAGGCACTCACTCTGCTACGTGGCACTCGGGATTCGACCCGCCAAACTGCCGACCTTCTGATCGACAAGCTCAGCGTCCTAACCCACTGAGCCACCGCGTCCCTTAATAGCAGACTAGGTGGTACTAAAAAGTTCAATCAATCAATTCCAACTTTGCAAGATCTTTTTTTTCCTGCAAGAAGTTGAAATTGATTGAACCTTTTTTTTTTTTTTTTTGCACACGGTGGTGGAGGCCTAAAGCGAAAAGGTTTTATAAAACCCAGCTGAAGGCCTAGGACTGGGGTGACGGTGTGCGTGCCCACAGAGAGGATTCTGCGTGCCACCTGTGACACGCATGCCATAGGTTCGCCACCACAGGTTTAGGATCTGGAGCCTGACTCTTGGTTGTCGCTCGGTGGTCATCCGTCAAACCTTGTCCATTTTCTCTGATAGATGAGGAAGTGGTGGTGGCTACCACCCGTATTGAGACGATGCTGGGAGACACAGCAGTTGCAGTTCATCCCAAGGACCCCCGATACCAGGTATGGAAGGTGTAACACTGTACAGGTAGTCCTCGACTTGCAAAAGTTCGTTTAGTGACTGTTTGAAGTTACAGCGGCACTGAAAAAAAGTGACTTACGACCATTTTTCACACGATCGTTGCAGCATCTCTCTGGTCACATGATTGACATTCAGATGCTTGACAACTGACCCATGTTTATGACAGGTACACAGTCCCGGGGTTTTGCAACTTTCTGACAAGCGAATTCAATGGGGAAGCCTGATTCACTTAACAACCGTATTACTAATTTAACGGCCAGTGATTCACTTAAGAACCATGGCAAGAAAAGTCATAAAATGGGGCGAGACTCAACTAATTTCTCACTTAACATCATAAACGTTGGGCTCAATTGTGGTCGCAAGTTGAGGACTGTCCATAGTTTTGATTGGGTCCGGTGACTTCTCAAATGCTTTGAAGGACAGTCCCAAAGGTGCTTTTCAAAAGGCAGCTGGACTTTCTCTTTTTTTCCTTGAAAACAAATGAGGAACTGAAGAAGCTTCTTGGATGAGAAGTGAAATGTTTTCAAGGGGGAAAAAAGTCCAGTTGGCTTTTCAAAACCACCTTTGGGACAACCATGAGCTGGATGATTGAGAATCTCCATAGACCAGGGGTAGGCAACCTTGGCTCTTTTCTGACTCGTGGACTTCAACTCCCAGAATTCCTGAGCCACCATGGCTCAGCTTGGAAACCTCTCCCTTTCCCCTCAGCATGGCTGGCACAGGAATTCTGGGAGTTGAAGTCCACAAGTCAGAAAAGAGCCAAGGTTGCCTACCCCTGCCATAGACATTTGAAGAACAGTCATAAGCAGCTTTTTGGTGGTGGTGGTACATCTTAATATTGAATGGTCACTAGGTTGTAAGTTAAGGGTTACCTGTACTACTGTAGCAGAACAATGCCAGAATCAGATACAGCTTTTCTATCCAAGGGAACGGAGGACCATCTTGAATAAGGGAGAAGTGTCATCATGCAAGAGTAGAATTCAGATGCAGGACAGCTTGAGACTAAAAGCTTCTGAGTGGAGATTTGGTGTTGCAACAACAAGTGGGAGCATCAGCAAAGGTCAAGGATTGAGCCAGGGATATAGGATGCAATAATCCGGAAGCTGCAGTTGATAACTTTATCAGACTGTTGTCTATGGAGGTTCTCAGTCATCCAAGTCATGGTTACCCCAGAGGTGCTTTTTCAAAAGGCAACTGGACTTCCTTTGTTTGTCTTTGAGGACATTTCACTTCTCATCCAAGAAGCTCCTTCAGCTCTGAACCGAAGAAGCTTCTTGGATGAGAAGCGAAACGTCTTCGGGGGGGGGGGGGGGAAATCCAGTTGCCTTTTGAAAAAGCACCCTTAGGACTATTAGATGGTTGCTTATCTGGGTGACTTTGGATTCTTCATTAAGTCTCTTCCTTTGATCTGCTTTCTCTTCTAGCATCTGCATGGCCGTAAAGTCCAGCATCCTTTCACAGGACGCCTCCTGCCTATTGTCTGTGATGATTTTGTAGATATGGAATTTGGAACTGGTATGTTCTGGGCTACGGGCTAGGTCAAGGGTAGGCAAATGCAGCAAGTCCTACATGAAAGGATGGAATTGTTGGTCAAGAGCTAGAGTGGAGAGTCTCTGAAGAGGGTGGAAGATAACAAGAATCTGAACTACTATCCGCCAAAGCCAATTAGCGGGAGGTAAGAGTCAACGGAATTCAAGGAGGGCTGGACTTGGGGGTGCAAGGGGAATCCAAACTGATGATGCGCTCAGCCCGCTCATCTCCTACAGCAGGGGTCTTCAAACTTGGACCTTTTATGAACTTTAACTCCCAGAATTCCTCAGCCAGCGGGCCTGACTGAGGAATCCTGGGAGTTGAAGTCCACAAGTCATAAAAGGGCCAAGACAGCTTTGGGTCTTCAGGTGTTCTTTGAATCGACAGTGTAGGTGGGGAGTAACTCCCAAGACCATAAACCAGATTGTAGAAAGAAACAGCAGGGCACAGCATGAATTGAAATGATCTTCTCCCCTTATTTTTAGGTGCCGTAAAGATCACACCAGCTCATGATCAGAACGACTATGAGGTTGGCCTGCGTCACGGACTCGAGTTCCTCAATATTATGAATGAGAACGGCTATCTCATCAACGTTCCTCCACCCTTCTTGGTATTGTTGGGATGCGTTCGGGAGCGTGGGTAGAACTCAAGGGATCCCTTTGGTTCTTCTCCTGTCTTTTATCAGCTGGGACTGTTTTAGCATTAATTGGAATAGAAGGTCTTGTACAGGCATGTCCAACCTTGTTCATTTTTAAGAATTTTGGGAGTTGACGTCCACAGGTCTTACATGCCGGCCACATGACCACGGAGACGTCCTCGGACAAGCGCTGGCTCTTTGGCTTTGAAACGGAGATGAGCACCGGGCCCCTAGAGTTGGAAACGACTAGCACGCATGTGCGGGGGAACCTTTACCTTTACCCCGGTCCAGTATATAAGAGCTGTCTTTTAATTGGTACTGATGAATTGAGCATAGGGGCCTGCGGGGCCTATGGGGCCCCTCTGAGCTTAGTTGTTTTCTTGCAGAGATTCCTTTACCCAACTGTGTAATGTCGTCAGTTCTATTAGGGTAGACATGTCAAACACAAGGCCCGAGGGCCTGATCCGGCCCGCAAGTGGTTTCATGCGGCCCGCGAAGCCATCCTGGAAACAGTGAGGGAACAGCCCCCACTGCCTTGGCCCTGGCCCAGAGACCCTCAGATCTGTCCCACTCCTGCCCAGGCCCCCATAGGCACCCTTGATGCGAACGATGTAGAGCTGGCCACGCCCACCCAGTAGGCCATACGCACTCTAGCCACGCCCACCCAGTAGGCCACACCCACCCTGGCCATACCCACCCGGCCCCCTGAGGGCAACCACAATGCTGATGCGGCTCTCAATGAAATTGAGTTTGACACCACTGTATTAGGGAGTAGGGCTTGCTTGTGTTGTTGTTGTTGTTAGTCGCAAAGTCATGTCCGACCCTTTGTGACCCTATGGACAACGTTCCTCCAGGGCTTCCTGTCCTCTACCATCTTCTGGAGTCCATTTAAGCTCACGCCTACTGCTTCAGTGACTCCATCCAGCCACCTCATTCTCTGTCGTCCCCTTCTTCTCTTGCCCTCAACCTTTCCCAGCATTAGGCTCTTCTCCAGTGAGTCCTTCCTTCTCATTTGGTAATCATAATCATAATCAGTTGGAAGGGACCTTGGAGGTCATCTAGTCCAACCCCCTGCTAAGGCAGGGAACCCTATACCATTTCAGACAAATGGCTGTCCAGCCTCTTCTTAAAAACTTCCAGTGTTGGAGCATTCACCACTTCTGGAGGCAGGTTGTTCCACTGGTTAATTGTTCTAACTGTCAGGAAGTTTCTCCTTAGTTCTAGGTTGCTTCTCTCCTTGACTAGTTTCCATCCGTTGTTTCTTGTCCTGCTTTCAGGCGCTTTGGAGAATATTTGGTGGCCAGAGTATTTGAGTTTCAACTTCAGGATCTGGCCTTCTAAAGAGCAGTCAGGGTTGATCTCCTCTAGGACTGACTGGTTTGATCGCCTTGCAGTCCAAGGGACTCGCAGGAGTCTTCTCCAGCACCAGAGTTCAAAGGCCTCAATTCTTTGGCGCTCAGCCTTTCTTATGGTCCAGCTTTCACTGCCATACATTGCAACTGGGAAGACCATAGCCTTGACTCTACGCACTTTTGTTGGCAGGGTGATGTCTCTGCTTTTTAGTGGGCTGTCTAGATTTTTATATACTGGTGGCTTGTTCTGTCAGCGCTGGTAGGAGTGTTGATTTTTTTCTTGATTCAGCTGCAGTTCACTGTTAGCTTGTTTGTTTCAGGGCACCTTTCTGTGCTTTACAGCTTTCCAACTGCTTCACTTTCATCTTCTCCTTCTTCCCCTCCTTCCAGGGCATGAAGCGTTTTGAAGCCCGTCTAGCAGTGCTGGAAGCCTTGAAGGAAAAGAAGCTTTTCAAGGAGGTGAAGGACAACCCCATGGTGGTCCCAGTGTGCAGGTGAGTAGTAGCTGCAAAGTAAAAGCAGCCTTCCTCGAAGGTAAGGAACCGTGGTGGCACATGGGTTAAAAGTGAGTACAGCAGGCAAACTCTGCCCACAGCCTGGCCTTCAATCCCGACTGGCTCAAGGCAGACTCGGCCTTCCATCCTTCTAAAGTCGGTAAAATGAGAAGCCAGGTTGTTGCCAGGTTGTAAGCCACCCAGAGAGTGCTGTAAAGCACTGAAGTGGTAGAAAAGTCTCTGTGTAATTGCTATTGCTGTTCAAACCACAATTCCCAAGAATTCCCAGCAGCATGGCTGAAAACAAGGTGTAAGACCCACTGCTTCTCCTGTTCTCAGCGTGTGTGTGTGTGTGTGTGTGTGAGCCTTCATGTGAAAATGATGCCTTTTTTTGATCATTGCTTCTCCTGTTCTCAGCTTGTGTGTGTGTGTGTGTGTCAGCCTTCATGTGAAAAGTGATGCCTTTTTTCGATCACCACTTTAGGAATCTTTCGCGTGAAGCCTTGTATCCTCTGGGCTGTAGAAACAGTTGAAGATTTCAGACCCTCACCGGACCCCAACTTGTATATAAATAAGATCCTGGTTGCTAGTTTAATTCTGGGGGCAAAATTCTTGAGTTGAGTTGAGTAGGGTTGGTAACTTTGGAAGGAAGGAAGGAAGGAAGGAAGGAAGAGAGAGAGAGAGAGAGAGAGAGAGAGAAAGAAAAAAAGAAAGAAAGAGAAAGAAAGGAGAGAATAAATTTTGTAAGTAAGTAAGGAAGTAATAAATGTATGTACGTATGTATGTATGTATGTATGTAGTGAAAAATCTTGCTTTCCTAATGCAGATTGGATGGGTAAAAGGGGTTTCCATGTGAGGAAGGGTCCCACTGAGCCAGAAAGTAATCACCATGGAAGAGTCTTCACCATTCTATAAAGGGGTACAACTAGTCCTCACTTGTTGTTGTTGTTGTTAGCTGCGAAGTCGTGTCCGACCCATCGCGACCCTATGGACAACATTCCTCCAGGCCTTCCTGTCCTCCACCATCCTCTGCAGTCCATCCAAGCTCACGCCTACTGCTTCAGTGACTCCATCCAGCCACCTCATTCTCTGTCGTCCCCTTCTTCTCTTTCCCTCAACCTTTCCCAGCATGAGGCTCTTCTCCAGTGAGTCCTTCCTTCTCATTAGATGGCCAAAGTATTTGAGTTTTAGCTTCAGGATCTGGCCTTCTAAAGAGCAGTCAGGATTGATCTCCTCTAGGACTGACCGGTTTGATCGCCTTGCAGTCCAAGAGACTCGCAGGAGTCTTCTCCAGCACCATAGTTCAAAGGCCTCAATTCTTTGGCGCTCAGCCTTTTTTATGGTCCAACTTTCACTGCCATACATTGCAACTGGGAAGACCATAGCCTTGACTATACGTACTTTTGTTGACAGGTTGATGTCTCTGCTTTTTAGTGTGCTGTCTAGATTTGCCATGGCTTTCCTCCCCAGGAGCAAGCGTCTTTTAATTTCTTGGCTACAGTCCCCATCTGCAGTGATCTTGGAGCCCAGGAAAATAAAATCTGTCACTACCTCCATTTCTTCCCCATCTATTTGCCAGGAATTGAGAGGGCCAGATGCCATGATCTTGGTTTTCTTAATGTTAAGTTTCAACCCAACTTTTGCACTCTCCTTCTTCATCCTCACTTAGTGACCATAATTGCGACTGGCAACTCAGTGAAGCGAAGCAGTCACTAAATGGAACTGCCACTGTGCTTACGACCTCAACGATGGCAAAGGATTGGATCGGAAAAGTTACTTTTTCATCACCACTGTAATGGCGAACGGTCACTAACAAGGCAGTCGCTAAGTGAGGACTGCTTGTTCTAACCCTGTTGTTTTCCCAGGGTCTCAGCTAACTTTCTTTTCGGCTTTCTCTCCTGATCCTCTTAAAGTCGCTCCAAAGACGTAGTGGAACCCCTGCTGAAGCCTCAGTGGTACGTGCGCTGCGACACAATGGCCCGGGCTGCAGCCGAAGCCGTGCGCCGGGGTGACCTGCGCATTGTGCCAGACTTTCACCTCAAAACCTGGTTCGCTTGGATGGACAATATCAGGTGAGGCACGTACGGAACCCCTACCACTGTGACACTACCAGTTCACACACACACACCCTTAAGCCATTTTGTGATTGGTTTGGGTTTTTTTTTTTCCTCAGTGAGCTGTGTGAAACCCACCTGCTGTGTCTTAATATTGTGAGTGAGCAAAGCTATTCTTGAAGAAAGCAGTGATTTTGCAAATATTTTTTTTTAAAAAGTGGTTTTTAGCAATATACTGTATGTCAGGGGTGTCAAACTCAATTTCATTGAGGGCCGCATCAACATTGCGGTTGCCCTCAAGGGGCTGGGTGGGTATGGCCAGGGTGGGCGTGGCCTACTGGGTGGGTGTGGCTAGAGTGCGTATGGCCTACTGGGTGGGCGTGGCCAGCTCTACATCGTTGGCATCAAGGGTGCCTATGGGGGCCTGGGCAGGAGTGGGATAGATCTGAGGGTCTCTGGCAGAAGGAGGGTCTCTGGGCCAGGGCCAAGGCAGTGGGGGCCGTTCCCTCACTGTTTCCATGATGGCTTCGCGGACCACATGAAACCACTTCGCGGGCTGGATCTGGCCCCCGGGCCTTGTGTTTGACATGTCTGCTGTATGTGTGACTAATTGTAGCAAATTGGAGAGACAAAGACATCTGCAGGTTTGGATGCTTTTGCAGTGTAAACTCCACCTCTTGTATCCATCATCACAATGTCCTTGGTGGTGCAGGGGTTCGAATGCAGCATTGTAGGCAAAAACTCCGCTGACAATCTGGACTTTGATCCTGATGGGGCTCAGTAAGCGATAAAATGAGGACCCAGATTGTAACCACGAGTGCCTCTATTGGGGGCAATGTGCACATAATGCTTCTAAGTTGTACACCTCCCGGTAAAGTGCCATGGGGCATTATATAAGTCTAAATGCTACTGCTGTGTGCGTTCAGAACAGGCTACCTTGCATTGCACCACACAACGCCACTTTTGTCATTTTGACACTTCCCGAGATGCCCTGGGAACAGGGATGTAAAGCATTGGAGAGAACAAAGATTAAGGAGGAAATGAAAAGAGAAGAGAGAAAGTGCGGGATGGTGAAATCACTGCAAATAGGAAATGGGAGTAGGACAAGTGTGGCCTTCTAATTTCTGGCAGATGTCGGCTGTATCTTCTTCAGTATTTTGCTGTATTTTTTATAAAATAGAATGGAATGGATTAGAATAGAATGGAATAGAAAGAAATAGAATAGAGCTGGAAGGGACCTTGGAGGTCTTCTAGTCCAGCCCCTTGTTTGAGCAGGAGAACCTATCCCATCTCAGACAAGAGGCTGTCCAGTCTCTTCTTAAAAACCTCCAGTGATGCAGCGCCCACGATTTCTGAAGACAAAACTGTTCTACTGGTGTAACTGGCTTCATTGTCAGGAAGTTTCTCCTTAATTCTTAATTCTCTTAATTC
This sequence comes from Daboia siamensis, assembly GCA_024449315.1. Lineage (NCBI taxonomy): Eukaryota > Metazoa > Chordata > Lepidosauria > Squamata > Viperidae > Daboia > Daboia siamensis. The sequence goes on along the minus strand of JAKJMR010000355.1, from coordinate 576,861 downwards.
TCCTTGGTGGAGCAGTGGGCTAATGCCTCCTTAAGTAACACCAGCTGCCTGCAATTAGTGCAGGTTCGAGTCCCACCTGGCTCAAGGTTGACTCAGCCTTCCATCCTTCCGAGGTAGGTAAAATGAGGACCCAGATGGTTGGGGGCAATAAGCTGACTTTGTAATAATGCCGCTTGGGGGTGGTGTGAAAGCCCTAATATGCAGGCATATACATAGAATGAAGGCTATTGCTAAGCACATTGTGCTTTAGATTGTAAGCCTTCCTGAGTCTTCGGAGAAGGGCGGGATATAAATGGGATTAAAATAAAATTAAAAAAAATTCCAGGTTACTTCTCTCTTTGGTCAGTTTCCAACCTTTGTTTCTCGTCCTGCCCTCTGGTGGGGAATTCTGGGAGATGAAGTCCGCACATCTTAAAATTTGCTGAGGTTGAGAAGCACCAGTTTATACTTTAGCATGTCATGTTAATGCTATGGATTGCGACTCATTTTCTAATTAGTATAAATTATACGCAGGAGCCTCAAATTTCCGTTGCTAAGTGAGACAGTGGTTAAGTGACTTTTGCCCCATTTTATGAACTTTCTTGCCACAGTTGTGAAGTGGATCCTGCAGTTGTTAAGTTAATAAGATGGTTGTTAAGTGAATCTGTCTTTCTCGTTGACGTTGCTTGTCAGAAGGTCGCAAAAGATGATCGCATGAGCCACATGAGACACAGCAACTGTCGTAGGTATGAGCCAATTGCAAGCATCCAAATTTTGATAACGTGACCTGGGGATGCTGCAGTGGTTACAAGTGTAAAAAAAAAAAACCAGTCGTAAGTCACTTTTTTCAGTGCCATTGTAACTTCGAACAGTCACTAAATGAACAGTTGTAAGTCAAGGACTACCGGTAATATTAAATGTAATTGGAAATCGAATGGTAGTGATTTGGTTGTTGCTACAGTCTTTCCGAAAGGGACGCGGTGGCTCAGTGGGTTAGGATGCTGAGCTTGTCGATCAGAACGTCGGCAGCTTGGCGGGTCGAATCCCGAGTGCCACGTAGCAGAGTGAGCGCCTGTTATGCGTCCCAGCTCCTGCCAACCTAGCAGTTCGAAAGCACGTAAAAATGCAAGTAGAAAAATAGGGACCACTCCGGTGGGAAGGAACAGCGTTCCGTGCGCCTTTGGCGTCTAGTCATGCCGGCCACATGACCATGGAGACGTCCTCGGACAAGCGCTGGCTCTTTGGCTTTGAAACGGAGATGAGTACCGGCCCCTAGAGTCGGAAACGACTAGCACGCATGTGCGGGGGAACCTTTACCTTTACCTTTTACAGTCTTTCCAGCTTCTTTACTTTTTCATCCTGCCTAGCTTCTCTTCTCTGAAAGGAATTGTTTATTTTGTATGCTACTGGATATTGTTTTTTTTTTCCTTTTCACTTTTAATCTGCGTTTGATAAATTGTTAAAAGGTTGAGTAATTTTGGACTGGAGCTTTGCTAATTCTTTCCTTTTTTGTAGGGATTGGTGTATTTCTCGGCAGCTTTGGTGGGGCCACCGTATTCCAGCATATTTTGTGACTATTGATGATCCTTCGGTGCCGGCAGGAGAGGTAAGATTTCCTGGGCCACTTGGGATACTAACAGGTAGAAAGAGAAACATAATAATTGCCGGGAAAGAGAAACATAATAAATATTTGGGATACTGAAGTGTAAATACAGGTAGTCCTCAACTTACAGCAGTTCATTTAGTGACCATTCAAAGTAACAACGAATAAAGTGACTTATAACCGTTTTTCACTCTTAACGACCCTTGAGGCATCCCCATGTTCACGTGATCAAAATTCAGGTGCTTGGCAACTGACTCGTAGTTATGATAGGTATAGCATCCTGGGATCATGGGATCCCCTTTTGTGACCTCCTGACAAGCAAAGTCAGTGGGGGCAGCTGGATTCTCTTAGCAATCGTGTTACTAACTGAACCTCTGCGGTGATTCACTTAACAACTGCGGCAAGAAAGGATGCAAAGGGAGCCTTGGTGGAGCAGAGGGCTAATGCCTCCTTAAGTAAGACCAGCTGCCTGCAATTAGTGCAGGTTCGAGTCCCACCAGGCTCAAGGTTGACTCAGCCTTCCATCCTTCCGAGGTAGGTAAAATGAGGACCCAGATTGTTGGGCGCAATAAGCTGACTTTGTAATAATGCCGCTTGGGGTGTGTGTGAAAGCCCTAGCAAGCAGGCATATACATAGAATGAAGGCTACTGCTAAGCTTGTAAGCCGCCCTGAGTCTTCGGAGAAGGGCGGGATATAAATGTAATAAAAAATAAATAAAATAAAATAAAATGAGGCAAAATTCACTTAACATCCGGTCTCACTTAGCAACAGAAATTTTGGGCTCAGTTGCAGTCGTAAGTCGAGGACTGTGATTGTGCAGACATCCGCCGGTTTTCTGAACTCAGAGAGGGTAACAGTGGGTGAAATGGTGCTACGATTTTTTTTTTCATTCTTTTCACTTCGACTTCTAGAGGAGGCATTAAGAATTAACATAAAATAGTCAGTATTTGTAAAATTAATTTCTGATTTTGCATACAGTTAAGCCAAATATATATAAACCTTTTTATTTGCTTGTATCCCACCTTTATGATTTTTACAAATAACTCAAGGAGGCGAACATCTAATATTCCTTCTTCCTCCTATTCCCCACAACAACAGCCCTGTGAGGCGGATTGAGCTGAGAGAGAGAGAGAGAGAGGGAGAGAGACACACAGAGAGAAAGACAAAGAGAGAGAGAGAGACGGACAGAGACAGAGAGACTGGCCCAAAGTCATCCAGCCACCTTTCATGCCTACATGGGACTAGAACTCATGGTCACCCAGTTTGTAGCCTGGTGCCATAACCACTAGGCCAAACTGGCTCTCCTTGAAGAAGAATATTCGGGGTGACCAAGGACAATGAAATGTGATGGATATTAATCTTTTAGAGCAGGGTTTTTCAACCAGTGGTACGGGTACCACCTATGGTACATTGGCACCTAGCAGGTGGTACGCGACCATCCTAGGAAAGTGGTAGCGGGGGAGGGTAATGAGCTGGAGCTGCAGGGCTGTCAGGGCTCAGCGGAAGGGTCAGGATCAGCGCCAGGCTCCTACTGGAGCTCAGCGCTGATCCTGGCGCTTCTGCTGAGCCCAGAAGAAGCGCCGATCAGCTGGAATGTTGCAGCATCTCCAGGGTCTTGTGATTTACATTCAGATGCTTGGCAACTGATTCATATTTATGATGGTCACAGTGTCCCAGGGTCATGTGAAGTGACCAAATCTGTTGCAATCACCCAGCAGACAGGGGTGGGAAATAAAAACCAAACACTCCCCCACTGCCAATCCTCAACAGAAATGCTCACAACAATGAAAACCTCAAGAGAGGAGGAAGAGCGCCGGCGGGCGGGCAGGCAGGTGTCCTGCTCAGCTATGGCTTGTGGGGCACTTTTTTCAGTGCCATTGTAACTTCGAACAGTCACTAAGCGAACTGTTGTAAGTCAAGGACTACCTGTACTTAATCACTTTTTTCCTTTTTTGGGGGAGGGTGTCATCAAGTTTTTGACACCTTGCTAGGCGACTGGTGGTACTCGGTTGTTGCCATATCGTAAAAGTGGTACAATGGGTGAAAAGGTTGAAAAGCCCTGCTTTAGAGACTGCGGAGCTTAGAAAAATCCTGGGTAATTTTGATGTATTTTTTTTTTTAACATTGAACAAAACTTTTGTTAACCAGTTATTTACTTTCCCAAATTCTGCAGGATGTGGATGGCAAATATTGGGTGAGCGGTCGGAACAAAGAAGAAGCCAAAGAAAAGGCCGCCAAAGCCTTCAACATCAGCCCGGATAAAATCTCCCTCCAGCAAGGTAGGGAGATCGGAAATGGGAAAAGTGCGGGCAAGGGACTTAGGAAGGGGTGTCCGCCATCACATGTCCTGCATTGCAACCTCAAACCGCAGGGTCACCCCCTACTACATGCGCCCTTGTAAGAGGACGGGCAGTTTTCATTCTGTTGCTAATTCATTTAAGGCAGGGGTGTCAAACTCAATTTCATTGAGGGCCGCATCAGCATTGCGGTTGCCCTCAGGGGGCCGGGTGGGTGTGGCCTACTGGGTGGGCGTGGCCTACTGGGTGGGCGTGGCTACAGTGCGTATGGCCTACTGGGTGGGTGTGGCCAGCTCTACATCGTTCGCATCAAGGGTGCCTATGGGGGCCTGGGCAGGAGTGGGACAGATCTGAGGGTCTCTGGCAGAAGGAGGGTCTCAGGGCCAAGGCAGTGGGGGCCGTTCCCTCACTGTTTCCAGGATGGCTTCGCGGGCCGCATGAAACCACTTCGCAGGCCGGATCCGGCCCCCGGGCCTCGTGTTGGACATGTCTGACTTAGAGGTTACACATGGGAAACCAAACACGACTCTAATCTGTGTGCCTTTCTTGTGTCCTTCTTCCAGATGAGGATGTCCTGGACACCTGGTTCTCCTCTGGCCTGTTCCCTTTCTCCATCTTTGGGTGGCCCAATTCAGTAAGTGAATGTGAAATGAAGACGTACACGTGGATGTCTTTGCTCTTCAAATCTTGCTCACCTTTTCCGTCTTGTTCTTTCAAGAGTGAAGATCTTCAGGTCTTCTACCCAGGAACTCTCCTGGAGACCGGACATGATATTCTGTTCTTTTGGGTGGCCCGAATGGTTATGTTGGGCCTCACACTTACAGGAAAGTTACCCTTCAGAGAGGTGAGAAACAAACATCTGTTCCTGCTGGGTTGTTTGAGTTCTTCTCCACTTTTCTTTTTTTAATCTATCTATACTTACAAACACACACACACACACATATACACACACATACATATATATTTTATTTTTTTATTTTTATTACATTTATATCCCGCCCTTCTCCGAAGACTCAGTATATGTATATATACACATACATATATATATATATCCATACACATACATACACACACACACACACACACATATATATATATAACAAAGGGACGCAGTGACTCAGTGGGTTAGGACGCTGAGCTTGTCAATCAGATGGTCTGCAGTTTGGCGGGTCGAATCCTGAGTGCCGCGTAACAGAGTGAGCGCCTGTTACTCGTCCCAGCTTCTGCCAACCTAGCAGTTCGAAAGCACGTTAAAAAAAATGCAAGTAGAAAAATAGGGACCACTACGGTGGGAAGGTAACAGCGTTTCTTGCGCCTTTGGTGTCTAGTCATGCCGGCCACATGACCACGGAGACGTCCTCAGACAAGCGCTGGCTCTTCAGGTTTGAAACGGAGATGAGCACCGTCCCCTAGAGTTGGAAACGACTAACACGCACGTGCGGGGGAACCTTTATCTTTACATATATATATTAACATACATACACACACACACACATACACACACATATGTACACACACAAACACACACGTTTTCTAATCACAAGTGCTTGATATTTTATCAGCAACATATTGTCTGGGTTCCAACATTTAACTTACTAATTCTTGTTAAATTCCTTTCTCACTACCTTGTTTTCCTAGCCATTAATAAAAGGCGTCCCATATTCTAAAATATACTGAATCTTCTTTCTCTTTCATTTTTAATGTCAATCTATCCATTTCTGCACAATCTAATTTTTTTTTAAATAACTCTTCCTCCGTTGGTAAATCTTCATTTTCCCAATGTTGAGTGAATACATTTTTCGGTGCGGTTAATACATGTAAAATTAGATATGTCCACTCTTTCTCATAATTTCCTACAATTATGCCTAACAAAAATAGTTCTGGCTTAAAATCTATATGTTTTTTTAGTCATTTTCTCTAACCATATGTGTATTCTTAACCAAAAGAATCTTTTTGGCTTTGGGGCATGTCTACCAAAGATGGTAATAAGTGCCTGTTTTTCGTCTACATTTCCAACAATTGTCTGATATATTCTTAAAACATTTTTGCTAACCTCACCGGTGTTAAATAGTTCTCCACTTTTCCATCATCCCTTCTGCCTGTGGCCAAATCAGGGAACCTTTAATTGCAAGAAAGCCAATTTCACCCCCAATAGAATGGGATGTCTGGTCTAAAGAACAAGGGGCTACTCCTCCTTGAGACAGCATAAAAACCTTCAGTCAACTAAAGCTCAGAAAACCACAGAATTGAGTCTCACGAGTTGAACTTTGTGACTGTTATACTGTCCTGCTGCATGTACCGCAACACATCAACGTGGGCAATTGTTTGTAAATTTCATGCTTAACTCGCATGCTTGGAGCTAGCGCTTGAAAAATCAAGGATCGAACTTCCGAGATTGGTTTCCAAATTGCATTGGCTGTTTCCAGTCTACCTCAACATTTAACAATTTGCCTTGCTTCCTTTTCAGGTTTACCTTCATGCTGTCATTCGGGATGCCCACGGCAGGAAGATGAGCAAATCACTGGGAAATGTCATAGATCCATTGGATGTGATCACCGGGATTACTCTGCAGGTGACCCATTGTTGGTGGGCTCTCAGCTGGTAGCCCAGAAGATGGAAGCTGCAAGATGGTTTAGATTCCTGTCACATTGATAAGAGGAGAATATTTGTAGCTGAGAGTTGAAATAATGGGTCCTTGCTACAGGTACACCCTGAGCTTGGTTGTTTTCTTGCAGACGTTTCATTACCAAACTGGGTAACGTCACAAGTGCAGTGGTGACGTTACCTAGTTTGGTAATGCAACGTCTGCAAGAAGACAACCAAGTTCAGGGTGTACCATGGATCCCTTGATTTCTGATGTGGTTGGCAGCCCTGAGCAGGCCTGTCTTTCCCCTGAGAATCGGGAAACTTGATTCTTTTTCAGATCAGCTAGGAACGTATGAGGAAGCTTGGCTTGGGCTGAAGGCAGCAGTAGTCAGCTGTAGTTAACAGCCAGGCCTGCGTTTCTACTTTTCACCCCAGTTATTGTGGCTTCTGTCTCAGTTGCTGCAAGGGCTGGGGTGGGATGTGGTTGCCTTCAGCTTTGTCACAGTTGAATATCACAGATGTATTTTTCTTGAGGCTACCTTGTTTGAGTTCCAAAGGCTGCAAGGAGTGTGGGGAGGGATATCCTGACATTACTAGGGAAACAATCTTCTTCTTCTTCTTCTTCTTCTTCTTCTTCTTCTTCTTCTTCTTCTTCTTCTTCTTCTTCTTCTTCTTCTTCTTCTTCTTCTTCTCCTTCTTCTCCTTCTCCTTCTCCTTCTCCTTCTCCTTCTCCTTCTCCTTCT
>JAKJMR010000355.1:554647-569642 GCA_024449315.1 Daboia siamensis | reverse complement strand
CTTCTCCTTCTCCTTCTCCTTCTCCTTCTCCTTCTCCTTCTCCTTCTCCTTCTCCTTCTCCTCCTTCTCCTTCTCCTCCTCCTCCTCCTCCTCCTCCTCCTCCTCCTCCTCCTCCTCCTCCTTCTTCTCCTCCTCCCTCTTCTTCTTCTTCTTCTTCTCCTTCTCCTTCTCCTCCTCCTCCTTCTCCTCCTCCTCCTTCTCCTCCTCCTCCTCCTCCTCCTCCTCCTCCTCCTCCCCCTTTCCCTCCCCTTCCTCCTCCACCTCCTCCCAAATCTGGAGAAAGATTGCAAATGAGGTTTCTCTGAGTATAGCCTTACTAAGCAAACTTTGGTTTTACCATTTGGTTGCTACATCTTATGAAAGACCACCATTTTTCCCTCTGTCTCTGTAGGGTCTACATGCTCAGTTATTAGACAGCAATTTGGACCCAGTTGAGCTGGAGCGAGCCAAAAAGGGACAGGTATATCTATATATTTGTTGTCTCAAAATTTTCTTTCATGTTGATAGACAGCATAGATATGTTCTTTGACTGTATTGGGTGTGGCATAGTTTGGTGTTTCTCTATGAATGTATTCCCTCAGTTTCTCTATGAATGTATTCCCTTAGTACAGGGGTGTCAAACTCAATTTCATTGAGGGCCACATCAGCATTATGGTTGCCCTTGGGGGGCCGGGTGGGTGTGACCAAGTGGGCGTGGCCGGGTGGGCATGGCCAGCTCAATGCTGCTCACTCAGCACAGCTTACTCGAAATGCCTGGGTCAGGAGAGAACAAGTTGCACCAGCTAATTTCATGTGGGGAAATCTCATTGCCCCACAAGCTCTTCACCTCCCCAAACATCTGCAGCCAAGCATGTGCAGAGGATGGAAAGGGCCTTCTTCCCAAGCCTAGGCATGATTGGTAGTTTGTTAGCTCAGATGTAGATAGCCTCCTAGTCTCCAAGCTGAGAGAGAGAGGGGGGGGGGAGGGAGAGAGAGAACCTTCTTCTGCCTTGACAGATCTCTGGAGAGCAAGAGGAGGCAGGGAGCAGCACTTCCCAGTCCTGCATGAGGGAGGCTGGCCCTTCTTGAAAGGGAATCCCCATTTCCACTCATCCATGGATGGAGGAAAAAATCAGCAATCCACCATCACTCAGAAGCTGGTCTAGCAGCCACAAGGACTACTCAGCCTCCATTTCTGATCAGATTCTGATATTTTCAGAGCTGCCTTCCAGTCTCTCATTGCAAGGAGGGGGGGAGAAATCAAGCTTTCCCAAATAGGAAACAAGGAACCACTTGCTCCATTTTTTCCCAACAACTCTCCTATGTCCATGAAGCCCAGAAATAGAGTTCAAAATCCCTGAAATATCCATCCAAAATTTAGCTTTTGCAAGCAATGCTGGTTAGTTCTTTCAAGGTCTGTCAGTCTGTCCTTTGGGGGAGACCCAAAACATCCCTCCATTGATTTCAACATATTTTCCACCAAGAATCAGACTGAGCATAATGTGGTTTGGGGACCTAGGGGGCAAGGGGATGGGGCTCATGGGGGCACTGGCAGGGATGGCCCATGGAAAAGGAGGCCAGCGGCATGTGATCCAGGCTGGGAACATGTGGGGGGGAGCAACTCCAGGACAGAGGGATGGAGCCAGTCTGGGCACTGCCCAAAATTGCAGGAGCGTGGCTGCTGCCTCACTCTTGTGGCTCCAAAGGGCTGCCCAGCATTCTGCCTCACCCTCCCAACTCTCCGCAGCCCCAGGCCTGCTTGCACTGAAGGGCACAAGGAGACTTTGAAACTGACAGCACATTTTCTCCTCCACACAAATCTGGAGACATTCCCAGGCCACCAAGGCCCAGGGCTGTGGTGTTCACAGAGCCAAGGGTGGCACCTACTCTGGAACAGTTGAGGCGCAAAGGAGCATCTGGGTATGCCCCAGCATGACTCCTGCTGAAAGAAACTTGGCAGTAGTGTCCCTGAGGGGCAGGCAGGGTGGCAAAAACAGTTTTTAGTGCTCAGCTCTACTATACCACCCAGACCCAGCCTGTAAAATATCCGGCTGCAGCTTCTCCTCCAATTGGTCCCGCTTTCCCTGCACAGATCAAATGGGAGATCCGCTCCAGGTTTTCCAGCCCGCCCACCCGCCCAGTTCCTGAGTCCAAGGCATCCTTAGAGCTAAGGAGCTGCTCTGGCTACTGCGTTCCCCGCCTGCCTTTCAAGTTGGGATAGACTGCTGTTCAACTTTAGAAGGAAAGACACCCAGACCCCAGCCTGTAAAAAATCACACTCTACCTCCGGCTGGAGCTTCTCCTCCAGTTGGTCCTGCTTTCCCTGTGCAGACCAAATGGGAGATCCGTTCCAGCTTTTCCAGCCAGCCCGGCAGAGGAGCCATCTGCGGCTCTTTCTCTGGCTGCCTCAAGTCTGTCTTCCTGCCTGGGCACTTCTCCCCCTCACCGGCTGGGTGTTGCTCCCTTCCCCCCCATCCTACCTCACTCCCTCCTACCTACCTGGAGACTAACAGCTGCAAATGGTGCTGGGCTCCACCAGCCCACGTGCACTTGCCTCCTACTGAGCAAGTGCTCAGCCGGGCCGGCACCAAGGTGGTGGGGGCCGGACCTTTGTAATTTCCAGGAGAGTTGTGCGGGCCGGATTCAATCATGTGGCGGGCCGTTTGTGGCCCGCGGGCCTTGTGTTTGACATGTCTGCCTTAGTAGCTTTAGGTTTAAATAGCATTCATACGTCACACTTATCCAAAGTATGTTATATGTATCTCAACAAGTTAGTTGGAAGCCCACTGAATTTCCTGTTTTGGGTTTGACATTTTGAATGTAAGGGTTTGTACAGGTAGTCCTTGACTTAGAACTGTTCGTTAGTGACCATTTGAAGTTACAGCGGCACGGAAATAAGTGACTTAGGACCATTTTTCCCATTGACCATTTTTCCCATTGACAACTATTGCAGCATCCCTGTGGTCACATGATCAAAATTTGGATGCTTGGCAACTGGCTCATATTTATGACAGTGTCCTGGAGTCATGTGATCACCTTTTGTGACCAAAGAAAGTCAATGGGGGAAGCCAGATTCACTTTACAGCTGTGTTACTAATATAACAGCTGCAGTGACTCACTTAACAACTGTGGCAAGAAAGGTCATAAAATGGGACAAAACTTACTTAACAACTCTCTGGCTTAGCAGTGGAAATTGGGACTCAATTGGGACTCATTTTTGGTCAAAATCTATGACTGTCTGTGTACATCTTTAGAGAAAAGGCTTTGAAACTGGAGCAAAAAACTTACAAGATCAAGTGTGTATCTTGATACTTGCTTTGCAGAAATCAGATTACCCCAACGGGATCCCAGAATGCGGGACTGATGCCCTTCGATTTGCTCTTTGTGCTTACACAACTCAAGGTACATTTCTGGCCTCCACTTGAGAGCCTGACTCAACATTGTGACATTCCTAATTTTGTTTTTATGTTGGCTTCTCTCATAATGTCTGTCTGTTGCCTTTCTCTCTTCAGGCCGGGATATAAACCTGGATGTGAATCGGATTCTGGGCTACCGCTATTTCTGCAACAAACTCTGGAATGCCACCAGATTTGCCATCCGTGGTCTTGGGGAGGAGTTCAAACCACCCCCCAGTCCAGAGGTAAGCCTGTTCTTCTAGATTCTCCTTTCCATTTTTGTAGAAGAGTAGGTGATGCTCTGTGTGTGGGGGTCATCAGGTTAGAATCCTTACATTGCCACAAACAATCCAAGTCCAGCCTCCCTTAAATTCTATTGACCCTTATCTAGTGCCAATTCATATTGTGCTTCCCCAAAAGTAAGCCTTACCCCCCAAATAAGTCCTAGTTTTGGGGCAAGGCACATGCCTAAAACTCAAGCTAGGGCGGGAGTGGGGAGGGGTGGAGCTACCCCACACACCCACTTACCATTGCAGCCTCTCCTCACCAGCCCAGTTCTTCTGCAGCGTCCCCCCCGCCTGCATTTTGCAGTCAGAGGCCTTTCTGGAAGGCCTCTGCAGCCGAGAAGGATCCATAGCTCGGTTTGAGGCTGCAGAGGCCTTCTGAAAAGGCCTCTGACCAAGAAATGCAGGCCGGGAGACGCTGCAGAAGCGGGCCGGCTGGGCGGAGCTGTCAGTGCCGGAGGTGAGTGGAAAAGACACCCCCGAAAATAAGACCTGGTGCCTCTTTTGGAGGAAAGGAAGGAAGGAAGGAAGGAAGGAAGGAAGGAAGGAAAACAGGATCTTATTTTCAGGTAAACATGGTATTTCAACTCAGTTGATGAGATTCTGATCTGTAGGCTTGAATGATAAATACAGGTAGTCCTCGACTTACAACTATTTAGCAACCAGTCAAAAGTTACAATGGCACTGAAAAAAGGAGACATATGATTGGTCTTCACACTTAAAACCATTGCAACATCCCTACAGTCAGTGATCCGAATTCGGGCACCTGGCAACCAACAGGTATTTATGATGTTTGCAGTGTCCCAAGGTCATGTGATCAGTATTTGCAATCTTCCCAGCCAGCTTCCAGCATGCAAAGTCAATGGAGAAAGCTGGATTCGTTTAATGACCAAGTGATTCAGTTAATAACTGTAGTGAATCGCTTAACAGTTGTGGCAAAGGTAAGACTGGGTGCGGCTCACTTAACAATCACCTTACTTAGCAACAGAAATTGCCCCAGTTGTAGAGGTAACTCAAGGACTACTTGTAGTTCTGAACTGCTGCTTAACTTTCATGCTCCTGATCTTTTACACCTGACAATTTTCCTTAGATATTCTTAATAGACTGATCATCCGTAATACAGAGCAAGACCTTGGTGCTCTCTGAGCTTGCTTGTTTTCTTGCAGAAGTTTCATTACTCAAACTAGGTAACCTCATCAGTGCTAGTCCTGATGATGTTGTAGATGTTGAGACTAGCACTGATGATGTTGCCTAGTTTGGGTAATGAAATGTCTGCAAGAAAACAGGAATGGAATGGAATGGAATGGAATGGAATGGAATAGAAATAGAAATAGAAATAGCATAGCATAGCATAGCATAGCATAAAATAGAATAGAATAGAATAGAATAGAATAGAATAGAATAGAATAGAATAGAATAGCAGAGTTGGAAGGGACCTTGGAGGTTATCTAGTGTTCTGTCCCAGCCTACGTACCTCTTTGTTACTTCACAAGGCAACCCCTAATTTAGCAGTAGACTGGATAAATAAACCCCTTTTATTGAAGTTACAGACCTTGTCCACAAACAGAACAGAGCATGAGCCAAAACAAGAAATAACTCACTGGTAAAATAAACAGTGATGAGCAGGAAGGACTCACTGTAGAAGAGCTTAATGCTGGGAAAGATTGAGGGCAAGAGAAGAAGGGGACGACAGAGAATGAGGTGGCTGGATGGAGTCACTGGAGCAGTAGGCGTGAGCTTAAAAGGACTCCAGAAGATGGTAGAAGAAAGGAAGGCCTGGAGGAACGTTGTCCATAGGGTCACGATGGGTCGGACACGACTTCACAGCTAACAACAACAACAACAAACTAAACAGACCATCGTCTCTGGACACAGAAGTTCTTTGCAAACGGTTACCTCCAGCAACCAGCTCTGCCCACACATTCCCTTTTTGTTACGCAGCCCCCAGGGCGTGGCTTTTCACTGCTTTCTCCTTCTCCCCTGGAGTCGCCCCATTGCTTCTCTCTCATTTATACTGTCCACATTTACCTGCGGTGCGTCTCTTGAGGTCTTTCAGCTGTGCTGCCTCTGATGACTCATCCACCCAGCACAGCTTTCGGCTTGACCACGAGTGGAGGGGCCAGGTTCCCCCTCACTTTGTAAGTCTTGTAACTCATCAGAGACTTCTTCTGACTCTGATGGCTCCCCCCGGCTCTTTCTCCTCCTCCTCCTCCTCCTCCTCCTCCTCCTCCTCCGATTCCCCGGACTCAGCTGCCGGGATCACAGGCTGGCATGGAATCACAACATCTAGTCCAACCCCCTGCTCAGGCACGGAACCCTATACCAGTGGTGGCGAACCTATGGCATGCGTGCCAGAGGCGGCACTCAGAGCCCTCTCTGTTGGCACACGCGCCACCGGCACCAACAGCAGGCCCATCAGGCCGCCACTGCCGCCCAGAGCAGGAGCCCCGCCCAGCACAAAGGAGGCAAAGCGGCCGAGTAGCAAGCTCGAGTTGAGGTGGTAGAACAGAGGTCACCAACCATTGTCGATTGGTGGACTGGAAGAAAAGGAAGGGGGAAGCATTTTACATGTGTGTGTGCGCGCGCACGGGGCTGTGAGCATGTACGCGCTGCAAATGGGGTGGGGCTAGTGCCTGCACGATACTCACTAGCCCTGCCCCATTCTTGCATGGTGCAGCGCCTTGTGTCTGCACCCTGCGGCATGGCGGTGGCTGTTTTTGCGCCTTGCAGCACGGTGGCACGTTTTTGCACCCCCAGTTTTTGCATGCCAGAGGCAGCACTCAGAGGCGCCTCCCTGGGTCCCCCCCCCCCAAGTGCACCACAATGCTGATGCGGCCCTGGCACTTTGCGATAAGTAAGTGGGTTTGGGTTGCGGTTTGGGCACTCGGTCTCTAAAAGGTTTGCCATCACTGCCCTATACCATTTCAGACAAATGGTTGTCCAATCTTTTCTTAAAAACCTCCAGTGTTGGAGCATCCAGAACTTCTGGAGGCAAGTCATTCCACTGATTAAGCAAGCATAATTAATTAAGCAAGCAAGCAAGCTCAGAGAGCACCAAGGACCCCGCATTCCAACCCTGGACTACAACTATTTTCCTTCAAGGGTACAGAGCGTTTGTTATTCTGGATTTAGCAGAAGTTCTTCTTTACTAATCAGATTTGTTTGTTGCAGCTCAGTGGCCCCGAGAGCCTGGTGGACCTCTGGATCTTGAGTCGCCTGAGCCACGCTGTGGAGTTGTGCGATGTGGGATTTCAGGCCTACGACTTCTCTGGCATCACCACCGCAGTGTACAATTTCTGGCTGTATGAGCTGTGTGACGTCTACCTTGTGAGTGAGACCTCTGAGCCACCAAACTCTCATCGCGGGAGGCGTAATATTTCCGATAACATCCAGTTGCAAATATTGCACTACTACACCCAAGGTGTAATAACGCCTAGATCAGCGACGGCAAACATTTTAGTGCTTAAAAAAAAAATTCAGGAAAGGCCTGACTTGACTCAGCTGGTATGTCCCGTCCCTCCCAAACAGAAGAGAAACAATTCTTTACATATTTATTCATCTCTTTAAAAAATACCATCCAATCATGTCTATATAAAGAATGGTCAAGATAATTGCAAAAAAATGAAGTATGAGTAAAACAGATTCGCTTTCGGAGAGTCCAGAGGCTGCATAAGAGCACACCCCATTCGTATGCAGCTTTGTGGCCCCCGAAAATCATGTGAGAATGGGGTATGCTCCCGAGAAGAGTTGGGTGTTGGTAAACACCAGCGTGTTACCCAAAACCTCATGGTGTGTCTCCTTTGACACATGTGTCATAGGTTTGTCATCACTGGCCTTGAGTAATTTCCCCAGTCTAGTGTGACTGGATGGGATCAGCTGCACCTGAGGGCTGAATAAGAAGTCATGGGCAGAGGCTTCTTAAAGAGAGATCCAGCCTAGAAGTAAGGAGGATTTCCCACAATGAAAACAAAACAGTGGAATAGCTTGTCTCCTGGAGTTGTGGGTGTTCCAACTCTGGAGGTTATCAAAAATAAACTGGACAACCATAAGACCTCCTGTCTGGAGCAGAGGGGTGTACTTACAAGACCTCCAAAGTCCCGGCCAATTATTCTGTGCTCTTTATCACTCCCAGAATTCCTAACTAGCTGGGATTCTCTCAGTCACTGTCCCGATATATTCGGGAGACCCCTGGTTGGAGGAAGGCTGATTTTGATTTTGCTACTGAGCCAATTTCAGTACACAAGCTCATTCATTCCATTGTTCGGTTTAAGTTGCAACAACTGATAGAACAGGTAGTCCTTGACTTACGACCACAATTGAACCCAATTCTTTTTTTTTGGTTAAGCAAGACCGTTGTTAAGTGAGTTTGGCCCCATTCTGTGACTTTTCTTGCCACAGTTGATGAGTGAATCACGGCAGTTGTTAAATTGGTAACATGGCTGTTAAGTGAGACTGGCTTCCCCCGTTGACTTTGCTTGTCAGAAGGTCACAAAAGGTGATCACGTGACCCTGGGACACTGCAACCGTCATAGGTATGAACTATAAATTTGATCAAAGGTCATAACTCAGTCATAAGTCACTTTGCCATTGTAACTTTGAACGGTCACTAAACGAATTGTTGATGACTACCTGTACAAACTCACTCGAAGCCACTCCACAGAGTAGTTCTGAGTCCAGTAACACTTTTATTGAGTTCCTCAATGCCAAATCTAGTAAACGCTTAAAATGCATCATGAAACAGATTTGAATTTGAATCTCTGCCTGGTTATCATAGGGGACATAAGCATTTTGTGAAGGTGAGTTTAAAAAGTGGCAAAAAGCTTGGTTCACTTTGGCTTTTGTTCATGTAAGACTTCAAAAAAAACAAAACAAGTCTGCTAATAAGTTAGTAGCCAGTGTTTCAAAAACGTAAAGTGCAAAGGAATGGACTTCCGGAAGTGACATCCACACAGAGAACCAGTTGTTCACATACTTGAATCCCATCACTGATTATAAGTTACTGATCTCTGACTGGAATAGTAAAAGATACACAGCAGAATTGGTTGGCTAATAAATTCAAATAAATACAAATAGTCCTCAACCTATAACCGTTTGTTTCGTGACTGTTCAAAATTACAGTGGTACTGAAAAAGTCACTTAACAACCATTACCTGCACTTACGACCATCACAGCATCTACAAATCCACGTGATCAACATTTGGGTGCTTGGTCAACAGCATATATTTATGACAATTGCAGCATCCTGTTCTGACAAGCAAAATCAATCAGGGGGGGGACTGGATTTGCTTAAGGACCATGTGATTCACTTAACAACTGCAAATGTTTGCTTAAGAACCGTGCCAGTAAAGTTGGTAAAATCAAGTGTGACTCACTTAACAACCAAACCTCCTTAGCATGCGGTCATAAGTCAAGGGCTGCCTGTACCTGCGTACAGCTTGACTGAATTAAGGATCACTTTCTATGTTTTTATTTTCTTTTTCATTTTCCACTTAGGAGTGCCTAAAACCTGTGTTTGCCGGATCAGACCAGGCTGCGATTCAGACGGCCCAGAATGTTCTTTACACCTGCTTGGATGCCGGCCTTCGTCTCCTCAGTCCTTTCATGCCTTTCGTTACCGAGGAACTCTTCCAGCGTCTGCCTCGACGGTCTCCTTCCTCTGACCCTCCCAGCATCTGTGTCACTCCTTACCCCACTACTGAGCAGGTAAGGGGGTAGCAGTATCAGAAGCTTGAGTCTGGCAACATATACTGCCTTGGTAAGACCACACTTGGGCTACTACGTCCACTTTGGGTCACCACGATACAAAAAAAGTTGTTGAGACTCTAGAAAGGGTACAGAGAAGAGCAACAAAGATGATTAGGGGGCTGCAGGCTAAAACATATAGGGAATGGTTGCTGGAATTAGGCGTGTCTAGTTTAATGAAGAGAAGGACGAGGGGGGACATGATAGCAGTGTTCCAATATCTCAGGGGCTACCACAAAGAAGAGGGAGTCAAGCTATTCTCCAGAGCGCCCGAAGGCAGGACAAGAAGCAATGGATGGAAACTAGTCAAGGAGAGAAGCAACCTAGAACTAAGGAGAAACTTCCTGACAGTTAGAACAACTAACCAGTGGAACAGCTTGCCTCCAGAAGCTGTGAATGCTCCAACACTGGAAGTTTTTAAGAAGATCCTAAACAGCCATTTGTCCAGAATGTTTTAGGATCTCCTGTTTGAGCAGGGGGGGTGGACTAGAAGATCTCCAGGGTGCCTTCCAACTCTGTTATTCTGTACATAACATTGTTGGATGAGATCTATCTAGTACACTCTGGAGAGGAAGCCAAATGTTATCACAGAAGCTCCTTTTGAAGTAAAGCCAGACATTCATGTAACAAAAAAGGAGACAACAAATTGGTTTCCAACAAAATCATAATCCAAGGTATAATCATAATGAAATAGAACATTAAGACTGCTAGCCTTGGCTTTTCATCAGTATAGTACCGAAACAGGAAAATTAGTACAGGGAATGCTCAACTTAACAACGATAATTGGGATCACAATCTGGTTGTAAGTTGAGGCACTATGTGACCCAAAGTAATTTTTTTACAGTGGTGTTTAAATGCTTAAAGCCTTTTTTTAAAACAGTGGTCATTAAGTGTATGCTGCTATCATTAAGAAAACCCAACAGTAATTAAGTGAATCCATTCTGTCAGAATCCATTTATATCACATTCATAAATGTATGTTTAAAACGTTATTCCCCCCCCCCCCCTTTCCTGGATTCTGCCATCTCCCGAGGAAGGAGGAGCGGATGTGGATTCAGCCTGCCTTAGGTTATTTCAAAGACCAAGGGAAACCTTTTGAACTGGGGGAACAAAGGGGAGGGCTAGGGAAGAAGGCATCTGGCCTGTGTCTCCATTTGAATCTGTAAAGGAAGAAGGCAATGACCGTAAAGAGTAAAGATTCGAAGTTCCCTTTTTTCCCATGAAAGGAATGACACGAAGTAAATGATGGGGGGCTGACCAAATGGGGTTGAGGGAAGGGGGGTTGAACTGGGAACTCTTTATAAAGTTTCAGTCTGTAAAACAATATCAGGTCCTGTCTTGTATTTCCACAACCAAACATGTCCTAGTAAAAATTCCTTTTGGAATAGAACTGACTCCCAAGAGTTTTTGTTTTCCTAAGACGTGAATTGGGGTGGGTCCTAACACATTCATCTGAATGATCTTTTTTTTTTTTACCAGAAACTGGCAAAAAATGCCAGGAACCATCCAAAAACATTGGATATCATGATCATGAGACCCCGCAGAATGCCCCGATGGGTAGTAAAGCTGACCCACCCAGCATGCGGTCACATGACCGTGGTGGGGCAGGACAACCCTTTACGTGGCCAGAGTGCTTTATAGGCTGTCATAACCTTCAAAAGATCGTAAAATGACCAGTCGTAAATGGAGGACTAGCT
This sequence comes from Daboia siamensis, assembly GCA_024449315.1. Lineage (NCBI taxonomy): Eukaryota > Metazoa > Chordata > Lepidosauria > Squamata > Viperidae > Daboia > Daboia siamensis. Next base: position 558,546 of record JAKJMR010000355.1, on the reverse strand, counting down.
CTTTTGAAACTAAAGAAATTCTTCTCTTAGCCCATTTTCATTTTGGTCTGATGTTGAACTTAAGAATTAAATCGAGCAGCTCATACTTCTGCCTCCTTTCAGTTCCATTGGAGGAATGAAAAACTGGACCACACCTTTGACTTCATATTGAACATCATCAAGGCTGTGCGTTTTCTCCGGGCGGACTACAACCTTACCAAAACCAAAGCTGACTGTGAGTTTTCCACTAATGAATGAGAGGCTATGAATCCGGGTCTTGAGCTGGCTTGAAATTCCAGAATTTGCCATCCTGCCAAATCTGGAGTGGCTTAGTTTGGAGAAAGTTGCCTACCTGAACAATTAAAATATGTTAGCAAACCAGGCCAACTTTTGTAGTCACTTGGCTTGAAGATCTATTGATGGAGGTGGAAGATCTTTAATATCCCTGCAGCTACAAATCTTTTCCCCAATATTGGTCTTAGCTTGGCAGTCGGAGATAATGATGGTTTTAGTGATTTTGTAGACTTGAGATGGACCGGTAGTTTGCAACATCTCAGTTCGGTATCTGGAGCCACCAATATTTCTCTCCCTGCCAGAACATGCTGCTCAGAATTGCTAGTTTTCCATGGCGTGTTTTTGGGTGGTCTCCCCACCTCTGAAAAATAACTGCTAAATTAATGTCAAACCTCTGCTAGCTTAATACCTTTTTGCATAGAGAGCTAGGAGCCTTTGTGTCAGATGTCACAGATGTCAGAAGACGGACACCGGAACCCAAAGCAGCAGAGAAAGGGATTCAATTCTTCATATTTGCCCCTTTGACACTGTGTTCTGTTGAAGTATTCCATGAATTGTTTTGCATCTAACTAAAGAGAGAGACAGGGACGCGGTGGCTCAGTGGGTTAAGACGCTGAGCTTGTCGATCAGAAGGTCGGCAGTTTGGTGGGTCGAATCCCAAGTGCCACGTAGCAGAGTGAGCGCCTGTTACTCATCCCAGCTTCTGCCCACCTAGCAGTTCGAAAGCATGTAAAAATGCAAGTAGAAAAATAGGGACCACTACGGTGGGAAGGTAACAGCGCTCCGTGTGCCTTTGGCGTCTAGTCATGCCGGCCACATGACCACGGAGACGTCCTCGGACAAGCACTGGCTCTTCGGCTTTGAAACGGAGATGAGCACCGGCCCCTAGAGTCGGAAACGACTAGCACGCATGTGCGGGGGAACCTTTACCTTTAAAGAGAGAGACACCTGACATTTCTGATTTTGGGCCTTGGAATCTCCTCTTTTTTTAGGGAATGGGTCAATTCTCCATTAAGGAAATTAGCTATTTCATACCTGGGCTTTTTTGAACGGCTGGGTGAGTTGAACAGATGTACTTAGAGAAAGCCAGTGGCAGTTTCTTCCACCTTTCTTCCTTTCTTTTGAGACATCAGCTTGAATTTCTTCTCTTTCTCTCATCCTTCCTTTTTCCCTCTCTCCTTGTAGCCGTTAAGGCAGAGTTCCCCAATCTTTCTGGCTTTGTGGATCGGTGGAGGGGTGGGTGGGGAGAACATGGTTCTGCCCAAGTGGTCAGCAAATCTGCGCGGGCAGCTCCATTTGTCCAAGCGGCTGGCACCTGCGCCTGCTGCTCATGCAAACATAGTGTGCAAGTACGTGCTTGCCTGCTGCTTGCAGGAATTTCTGCGGCCCAGTTGCAAACACCTCATGGCCCACTAGTGGGGCTGCGCCACAGAGGTGGGGGACCCCCGCCTTAAGGCATCAAGCAGTTGAGTCTGAAAATGCAACCTCCCATCCCAGACCGGCTGCTTGTCCTTGATCTTAGAGGTCATGACTAGACCAGGAAATTAACTCCCTAGGAAGGCTAAAATAACTTTTATTAAGATTGGCTATCATAGTAGAACCTTGCAAATCTGAACCCCTTCCTCTTTATACTTCTGTGAATTAGGAAGGTGACCGAGCTGCTTCCAAATGTTATCTGTTAGTTCTGAACTTTTTTTAAAAAACAATGTTTCAGCCGCTTTGTCTAGGCCAGAAGTGTCTGATTTTGGCAACATTTAGATTTGTGGACATGAACTCCCAGTATTCTGGCAGCTACACTGGCTGGGGAATTCTGGGAGTATAGGTCTTAATGTTACCAAGGATGGGCACCCCCGATCTAGGCCGTAGCTTCTGCATGTTTCTGTTGTGATCTTCCTTGCTCTCTAGAACGAGGCTGACAAGAGCTCCCCTCAGCTTCCCTGATGGTCTTCCTCTGTTCATCTGTCCCTAGGTTACTTGCAGTGTTTGGATCTTCCGACAGCAGAGACCGTGACTCGTTGCTCTGAATATATCTGCATTCTTTCCTCCTCCAAGCAAGTTTTGGTACTAGAACCTGGGCAGGTTCCCCCTTCTGGCTGTGCTGTAGCTATAGCTTCCGACAAATGCATTGTCCATCTTCTGTTGAAGGTACTAAAAAAATAAGCAGGCCACAAAATGTTGACCGGCAGTAAAGAACCAGTGGAGCCCTTAGTTTTGGGGACCAGATTTCCATATATATATATGTATGTGTGGAAATGTATGTATGTACATGTGTATGTAAGGGACGCGATGGCTCAGTGGATTAGGACGCTGAGCTTGTCGATCAGAAGGTCAGCAGTTTGGCGGGTCAAATCCTGAGTGCCGCGTAACAGAGTGAGCACCTGTTACTCGTCCCAGCTTCTGCCAACCTAGCAGTTTGAAAGCATGTAAAAATGCAAGTGGAAAAATAGGGACCACTCCGGTGGGAAGGTAACAGCGTTCCGTGCGCCTTTGACGTCTAGTCATGCCGGCCACATGACCACGGAGACGTCCTCGGACAAGCGCTGGCTCTTTGGCTTTGAAACGGAGATGAGCACCAGCCCCTAGAGTCGGAAACGACTAGCACGCATGTGCGGGGGAACCTTTACCTTTTTATATGTGTATGTATGTGTGTATGTATGTGTGTGTGTATGTATACATACATACATACATACATACATACATACATATATATTACAGACAGGGAATTCTGAAGTGGGTGACTCACATTTGCTCTGAAGGCAAATCTAGAAGATTCTGATGGAGCTCCGGACCCCCAGGTTCCACTCTGCCCCACACCAGTGTGAGCCCACCCTCTTCACCATCGCACCAAACATTAACATAATCGGGTCTCCCTCAGGAATCAGCCTTTTTTTCCCCATTTTCTTCTTCTGGGGTCCTATCTTACTTTATCTTCCTTAGCAGTTAGAGCAACGAGACTCACGGTGAGTAAACCCAGATCCAATTATTCACTTTTGTAAACTTGTGGAAAGACGAGGAAGTATTCTGGATTCTGCCAGCCTACAAAAGGAACACTTCCCCGCATCATCCAAAGGCTAGGAAGCTAATAGATTTTGTTCTGTAACGGAACATCAGATCACCATGTCTTAAAGATAGTCTTGCATACCATTAAGACATAGACTTCACCGCACCGCCCCCCCCCCCCCTCATAACACTTTATTCCATCATCTGCGATGCGGTAGGTGATCAGTCACAAGGTGGTTCTGAGGGCCATTAATCACTTTTAGGCACCCAAATGATTGACTGACTAGTTTCATGAGGTAAAAGAATCTGAGGGGGTCATATACAGGAAGTCCTGTATATGACCCCCTCAGGAAGTATACAGGAAGTCCTTGATTTAGGACCACAATCGAGCCCAACATTTCTGTTGTCAAGCGAGACAATTGTCAGCAGAGTTTTCTCCCATTTTACAAACTTTCTTGGACCTTTCTTGCCACAGTTTTTGAATGAATCATTATGGTTGCTGGATTAGTAACGGTCGTTAAGTGATTCTGGCTTTCCCATTGACTCTGCTTGTCAGAAGGTTACAAAAGCTGGTCACATCACACACACACACACACACACACACACACACACACACACACACACAC
>JAKJMR010000355.1:524047-534999 GCA_024449315.1 Daboia siamensis | reverse complement strand
ATAGATAGATAGATAGATAGATAGATAGATAGATAGATAGATAGATAATTTTTATTGCCATTTTTTACTGTGGGCCCAACGGCACACATTAAAAATGAAATTTAGTTGCTTGCTCTCACAGTGTACACATACATACCACACATTTAAGCATACTATACACAACATATGCATAGACCTGCACCCTTAACATATAAGTAACATATAAATATTAATCACTGTCCATCTTGAATACATAACGGAAGGAGAAAGCTTTAGAGTTCACAAGGTTAATGCTGCATGGAACAAAACTGTGACTGATTTACTTACTGACTGGTAAAAATGGCCACAAAATTGGGGTCTGATGTCCTATTGTCTCAACTTATGACCACACTGGCATATGACCAAAATTCCAGTCCCAACTGTGGTCATAAGTAGAGGACTACCTGTATGTGTTAAGAAATGAAGCTAGCAAGGCTGGGTAGAACAGTCTCTGGCCAGAAAGAGAACCACGATCCATGTGGTACCTTCCATGGCCATCAAGAACAAGGATCTGTTGACTTGGAAAGCCAGTGGAAAAAAGTCTAGAATTTAAACCCGGAACTTTAGATCTATTATAGGGACTTTGATTTCTACACCCACCAATGGATAATTCTGTGACTCTGTGGCTTCATTCTTATCCAATGAATAGACTAAGTTTGCTGAGGAAAACTTTATGCCAACTATCCCATTCCTGAGTAAGGGATTAAATATCCGGAGAGGATTAAAAGTTCTGCCTGGAGGAAGCATAACCAATTACCAATTCACTAACTCCCTTATATTATGAGTCAGCATACCTTCATCTTTCTGCCTTTTCAAATTTAATTTTGCTGTTCTGCAAAAAGTACCGGTAGTCCCCGACTTGCAACCATTCATTTAGTGACTGTTCAGAGTTACAACGGCACTGAAAAAAGTAACTTATGACTGATCCACATAGGACTGTCGCAGCATCCGCATGGCCATGTGATCAAAATTCAAGCTCTGCATGTAGTTGCAATATTTGCAACGTCTCGAGATCCTGTGATTCCCCCTCTGTGACCTTCCCAGATGGCGAAGTCAGTGGGGGAAACCAAATTCGCTTAACAGCCATATGATTCATTTAACAGCTGCAGTGATTTGGTTATCAACCAAAGATTGTAAAATCCAGCAAGACTCACTCAAATAATCATCTAGCTTAGCAATGGTAATTCTGGCCCCAATTGCTGTTTTAAGTTGAGGACTGCCTGTACAGAAAATTACACAAAAAGACAAAGACGCTATAGAATAGAATAGAGCTGAAAGGGACCTTGGAGGTCTTCTAGTCCAGCCCTCTGCTCAAGCAGGAGGTGCAGCTATACCATTTCAGATAAGTGACTGTCTAGTCCAGGGGTAGGCAACCTTGGCTCTTTTATGATTTGTGGACTTGCAACTCCCAGAATTCCTGAGCCAGCATGGCTCAGCTTAGAAACCTCTCCTTTTCCCCTCAGCATGGCTGGCTCAGGAATTCTGGGAGTTGAAGTCCACGAGTCATAAAAGAGCCAAGGTTGCCTAACCCTGGTCTAGTCTCTTCTTCTCAACTGGAATTTGCTAACTTTTAAATCGAAATGGAGGATCGCAGTCCATAATTTAACAAAATAATAATACAGGAGCTGCTCACCATCTTTCTTTCTGGGCAGGATTTCTACAGCCACAGTAACTGGGTAGAACTGGGAAATGAAGGAATACTTCTGGATTTGGTTCAGCCGGGCCACGAAATTCAGTCTGTCGCTGAAGGTATGGATGGGATGCAATTTTTCTCTTTTACCTGAGTTTGCCTCAACGTGAAATATAGTATTGTTAGTGGGAATCAGCCCCTGATTCACTCAGAGGAGCCCGTTCCTTGCAATATTTAACATAAAATAATTACCAAGCTGCCCAGAGAAATACAAATAATCCTTGACTTACAAGCATTCACTTAGCGACCGCCTTGAATTTAACAATGACACTGAGAATTTATTGATTTAGCCTGTTTGTTTGTATATTTATTTGGCCAATTTATGTAGTTGCCCATATCAACGAATCATTTGGGGAGGTGAACAATATTTAAAATAAAATTAGAATCCCAGCTACAAAAACTGAAATACTTAGGAGCCGAGAGAAATGCATTAATTTAGTGACCGTTGGAAGTTAACAATGACACTGAAAAAAATTGACTTACGAACAGTCCTCACGCTTAAGACCGTCGCAGCGTCCCCAAGGACATGTGATCAAAATTCAAGCATTTGGCAACTGGCGTGTATTTATAATGGTTGCAACATCCCGAGATCACGTGATCACCATTTACGACCTTCCAAGCTGGCTTTTGACAAGCAAGTCAATGGGGTAAAGCTGGATTCACTTAATGACAACATTCTTCACTTAACAACTGCAATAATTTGCTTAACAACTGTGGCAAAAAAAAAAACGATTTTAAAACTGGTCATGACAAAACTTGGGGAAAGTTGGCATAAAGAGCCCCGGTGGGTGCAGTGATTAAAGCGCAGTTATTGCAGCCAAACTCTGCCCATGGCCTGGAATTCGATCCTGACAGGGCTGCAGGTTGACTCAGCCTTCCATCCTTTTCTGAGGTCGGTAAACTGGGGACCCAGATTGTTGAAGGCGATGTGCAAATAATGCTTCTATATTGTAAACCTCCCAGAGAGTGGAGTAAAGAACTGTGGAGGGATAGACATGCCTGGTTTGATGGGTTAAGGCACGGGTCTTCAAACTTGGCCCTTTTATGACTCGTGGACTTCAACTCCCAGAATTCCTCAGCCAGGCATGCTGGCTGAGGAATTCTGGAAGTTGAAGTCCACAAGTCATAAAAGGGCCAAGTTTGAAGACCCCTGGTTAAGGGATGGGGTTTTAAAATAATTGTAATTACTGTTTATTGTTTATATTGGGCATTATATTTAATTGTTTTTTAACTTTTGTATTTCGTTTTTTAGATATTTATTGCCCTGTTCACCGCCCTGAGTCCTTCGGGAGAAGGGCGGTATACAAATTTTTGAAAATAAATAAATAAATAACGCTATTGTTATTGCTATTCCAAGATTTTGTAAAGGGAAAAAGAGGAAAAAGTGGGACTTGCATTCATCAGTCCATTTTGCTGAGACCGAGGAGGGTCTCGGTACCCCCCCCTTCTCCCCTGCCTTTTCTCCCCCCATTTTTTTTATATTCCATGGTATTTCTCTTATGCCTTCTCAGCTGGCATCCAGACTTGCCACGACTGCTCTGAATGGACTTGCAAAGGAAATCTCCTGGACAATCTTGCTGTTCTCACCACGGGTTACTATGGTTCCCATCCCGAAAAGCCTATTGGTATGTTTTTGTTGCCAACGGAGGGAGAGAAAAAAAAGACTCTGGAAGCCAAGGAGATTTTTTTTTTTTTCCCCTTAATACTATCAAAGCTGAAAGTCTCATTTGTATTCTTCTTGCATCCTTAGAGAGTTGATGCTAAAATCTGTAAGAAGGCGAAAATAAGCTCTGAGAATTTTTTTCCCCCCCAAATGTGTTTCTTTGAGATGTTGTCTCCATCATCTGCCTGCTTTATTTATTTGGTGTCTGGTTTGTGTGTCTGAGAGAGAGAGAGAGAACACTTTTACAGCGTTCCACTTATTTCTGTGGAACTGGAGAGAATCGGAAGGCCTTTTCATAGTTAATTGATGGGGAGATGAATCTTTTCTGCTTTAGGATTTGGAGATTATTTTTTTTTTGTCCTGTAAAAGCCTAATGGAGCCTTCCATATTGTTTCTCTGACACAAGAAGAGAGAAAAAATAAAATAATGGAAGCCCGTAGCCATAAAGCTTTCTGGATCAGTCCAAATAAATCAGTTTCTTTATCATTCCATCCTCACAAAAAATCTGTGGCGTCTTTTTTTTTTTTTAGTGCAACAAAATCCTTTTGTTTGTTTGTTTTTGCACAAAGCATATGCACCTTGTGCAGAATTGTTGAAAGGTTTGGGCAGGCAAGATGAAATTATAGAGCAGAGAATACCTGTGGCTAACAGACCCCCTAAAGATGATGTGACAGAGCTCATATTGGTAAGAGTCTGGGAGGTTTAAAACAGCATTAAAAAAACAACAACAACCATATAAATAGTTTTATAAAAAGCAGAGTTTTCTTCAGAAATGGTATTATTCCACCCTTCTCCACCTCTCAAATGAAGATGCCAGGCTGACACTCTTTTTTTTTTTTGTCCTTCCTGCCTGCTCAGGGAAGTGCAGTCATGGCGGGAGGTTTGATGAAAGCCGCCATCAAGAACCTCGAGGTGGCATTAATAAGGACAGTGCCTCCTTATTCTTCTCACCTCACCATTACCTTCACCAGAAGGCAGCTCGGCTGGCCCAAGAAGCTTCCATACACTTCCTGGAGAAGATGTGGCGAGAAATAGGGAGCAGGCAATTTATGAGGTAATATGGTCCATTCTTTAAGGTTCTTACAGTTTTCACCTGTGGAAATGTTCTTAATGGAGGCTGGCCATAGGCAGCCCCATGGCCATTTTTAATGATGTCTCCAGAATTCCCTCTGATTCATTAGTCCTGAAATTAGGAATAGGACCATTTTACATTGATTTTACACTGCTCCAGATTGGTGCCACTGGAGAAAATTAGAAACGTCATAAATGATGAGATTTATACTGTATGCTGCCTATCTCACAGTAGAGTGACCCTAAAGAAATTAAAAGACCACATGTATCTCTCTTGTGGTAAGCAGCATGATGTAAAGTGGCCGAAAAGAATTAAGGAAAAGCAACCCAAGGAAATTGCAGGGGTGAAATGAGGCAAGAGAACCAGAATATATAGTTAAAATTAGTTTTCGCCAATTTCACCTGCCATACATTTCTATATTTGCCAATTATCCTTGATTCTAGTATGTCTGAAGACTTGATTCATGCATTTCCTTCTCCATCATATTTTCTCATCTCCTTCCTCACAACCCATTGGCTGTTCTTTTACTTGTTTGTTCTGTGTTTTAATTCTCATTTGCTTTCTCTGTGTGACTTAAACCACATGAATGTTCCTCTTTCACCCTTGCTTTTGTATGAATCCACATTCTTTCATCACTCATTCATTTTTGAGCCTTTCTCTTCTCGTTTCAATAAGCACATTTCTTAACTACTCCTCTCCCACTGCATTCAAATTACTTTCTCCCGTCAATCTCAATTTTCATTTACACATAACAAAGCAAGCAGAAGTGTCCTTTTATATCCAGCTGTCTCAGCTTCTTTAAACAAACATTAATTACTCACATTTTCACTTCTCTTGACACTCATTAATTCCTTATGATAGGCCACATGCTGCCTAATGCTCTAAAAATTCCCTATTCATTAATTCCAAGTAACTGTCAAACAAGCCCATCTTGATCTTCTGGATATTAATTTTCAAATCTCTTCTTTGCACTATACAGTTTAACAGTTGCTGTAAGTCAATAGAGACAATATCCAACAAGATAGCATTGACTGAATACAACAATACACACAGCAAAACACAGACGTACATGTTCCATTTTAAAGTGTAATTTTTACGAAGTGTTATTACAAAACATGTAAGAACTAATGTAAACTAATAAAGAGCAGAAGCAGGAAATGAAAAATACAGAAGAGGAAAGAAGGAAGGAAGGAAGGAAGGAAAGAGAGAGAAAGGAGGGGAAGTAAGGAAAGGAGGGAGGAAAGGAGGGGAAAAGGAAGAAGGAAAGGAAGGAAGGAGAAAGAAAAAAGAAAGGAGAGGAGAGAGAAAAGGAAGAAAGAAAAAAAGAAAGGAAAGGAAGAGAGAAAGGAGAGGAAGGAAAGGAAGCAAGGAGAAAGAAAAGGAAAGGAGAAGAGAGAAAGAGAAAGAGAAAGAAAGAAAGAAAGAAAGAAAGAAAGAAAGAAAGAAAGAAAAGAAAGAAAGAACATTGAAGGCCTTCCCACTCTAAATTTCCAAAGATCCATACTGGTTCATTACACTAAGCCACACTTTGTTGTATAAAGCACAATTGGTTGTTTTTCCCTAGCCTGGTAAGCTGTAATCCTTATTTTACAGAACAGAATGATTAAGCTTACATAACATGCTAAGCCTACATAACATACATAACTTGCTAAGCCAGCCCCAAATAAACCACATTATCTCTTAGCATCATGTATGAATTTGTCCAAAAGAATCATTGCTAACACATAATTCACACTATTTTGTTTGAAGGTTGCTGGATATCAGCCCCACCACAGGCCTGAGCTTCGTTGTGGATACCACAGGAAGTATGGGGGAAGAGATCAACGCTGCTAAGTTTCAGGCACGGGAGATCATTGAACGGCGCCAAGGCACCCTTCAACAGCCAGATTTTTACCTCTTGGTGCCTTTCCACGATCCCGGTGAGATTACGAAGATAGTCTCTTTTTTAGTTGAATTTCATTTTTTATTCTACTGCAGACATGTCAAACACAAGGCCCGGGGGCCAGATCCGGCCCGCGAAGCCACCCTGGAAACAGTGAGGGAACGGCCCCCACTGCCTTGGCCCTGGCCCAGAGACCCTCAGATCTGTCCCACTCCTGCCCAGGCGCCCCCCATAGGCACCCTAGATGTAGAACGATGTAGAGTTGGCCATGCTCACCCAGTAGGCCATGTGCACTCTAGTCACGCCTACCCAGTAGGCCACGCCCACCCAGGCCACACCCACCCGGCCGCCTGAGGGCAACCACAATGCTGATGCGGCCCTCAGTGAAAATTGAGTTTGACACCCCTGTTCTACTATATTTCTTGCTTGTTAACTCTGTCCCCCAGCTTTAGTAGAATACAGTTAAAAGTGCAGAATGCAAAATAAAGCATCAAAGGAGACACACTGAGAAAAAGAGCAAACTGCCACAGATAAATAAGGATGACAGAACTTCTGGTTATCTAACTGCAGACGTTGGTGAATAAAAAACATCTTTGCCTGCTGGAAGATAAGACTTTGGAGATGAGACTCTTGTTGCAATGATTTGGGAACCCTTCTGGGATTTCTGATCAGAATTGTCCCGACGATCTAAAATCTCAGGGAAGCTGATATGAAAAAAAATATGTGGAAGGGGGAGGGGGGGAGTTTCCCTGCAAGATTCTAATTCAGCGTTTCTCATTAAAAACAGCGTAACACATCAGTGATGATATTACAATAAATGACTGCAAAACATCAGGATAAGAATTGAAATTCTAAAATGGTTTTCCAAAATGTCTTGGAAAATATAAAGGTTTTCACCTAGTACTAGATAAGTTATAATATACAATAGTTGTGTGTGTGTGTTTTTCTGCAGTGGACATTCAATCAGTGTTTCATATACTGAAATACTAAGAATTAATATCAGATCTTTTGATCTGATACTGATCTCTCCCCCCTGTCTCTCTCTCTTCCTCTTCCTCTCCCCATCTCACTTTCTCTGCCTCCTCTCTCTTGCTTTTTCTCCTCCTCCTCCTCCTCTCTCTCTGCTTTCTCTCTCCCTCTCTCCTTCTCTCTTCCTGTCTCTCTCCCTCTCTCTTCCTTTCCTCTCCCTCTCCTTTTTTCTCCCTCCCTCTCTCCTTTCCCTCTTCCTTTTTCGATCTCTCTCTCTCTTTCTCTTTCTCTTTCTCTCTTTCTCTTCTAGGTTTTGGACCAGTCAGTAAGACCAGTGACCCTGAAGAATTCTGGAAAGTCTTAGACACCATCAGCCCGTTGGGTGGTGGAGATGAGCCTGAAATGTGTCTGTCAGCCTTGGAGGTAGCATCCATGAAACACCCCTTATTGCTGTATGATTTTATAAATCAGAAGTTCTCAAACTGCCATCCCTACAAACTCCATTTAAGAAAACCCAGAGAAAGATTGCGGATAGGGGGTGGTGGTGGGTGGGAAATCAAAATATTGGATCTCTACTTGATTGATGGATTTCTGAGGATGGGGTTTTTAAACTGTTTTGACCAGGACTGGATTATTAAATGCATGGTAAAAAAAAAAAAAAAGAGAGAGAGAGAATCTCTTCAATCTTGAAATAAGATTTTTTTTTTTTCCTGACACTGAGAACAATTAATCGATGGAACGATTTGTCTCCTGGAGTTGTGGGTGCTCCATCACTGGAGGTTTTTGAGAATACACTGGACAACCGTTTGACTGGGATGGTATAAGGGTCTTGCCTTGAGCAGGGGGTTGTACCAGAAGACCCTCAAGATCCCTTCCAGCCCTATGATTTTATGACTTTAAGCGATCCTAATTGGATGAGTGTGCCCCTTCCATAATGTAATTGAGGCGCAATCTATTCTCTTTAAAAAAAAAAACAACAGCTGAAATAGGTTTTTCAATAGCTCATCCAAGCAGGGAACTTGATTTTCATAATGTTTGGTTGATGATTGATTAATTGTGCACCATCAGGTTGATGTTGACTGTTAACAGCCACATAGATAGGCTTTTTCCAGAACGATCTTTCCCCACCCAGACCTTGAAGTCTCCCAGTAATGTATCCATCAACACAAGCATGCTGAAGTCCGTCTACCTTGCTGCTGCTGGTCCTTTATCCTGTCTTCCTATCAACAATGTCAAGCATGTTCTTTTCAAAACAAATCTTATCTGCCAAAGTAGCAGTCTTCCAATATCTAAAGGGCTAAAGAAGAAGGAGTCAAGCTATTCTCCAGAGCACTGGTGGCAGGCCAAGAAGGAATGGATGGAAACTAATCAAGGAGAAAACCAACCTAGAACTAAGAAGGAATTTCCTGACAGGGAGAACCATCAACTTGCCTTCAGAAGTTGAGGGTGCTGCAACACTGGAGATGTTTAAGAAGAGATTGGATGGCCATTTGTCTGACATGATCTAGGGCAGTGATGGTGAACCTTTTAGAGACTGAGTGACCAAACTGCAACCCAAAACCCACTTATGAATCGTTGGGTGTCAGGTGGGCGTGGCCCATTGGGTGGGTGTGGCCTATTGGGTGGGTGTGGCTGTGGTGGTAAAGGCAGACTGGGTGGGACTAAAAAGTTCAATCAAGTCCAACTTTGCGATATCTTTTTTTTTTTCCTGCGAGAAGTTTAAATTGATTGATTGATTGAACTTTTTTTTTTTTTGCATACGGCGGTGGAGGCCTAAAGCGAAAAGGTTTTATAAAACCTTCAGGCCCGGATACAGCACGGAGACGGCATTGGTCGCGCTGGTGAATGATCTCTGGAGGGCTCGGGACAGGGGTTGTTCCTCTGTCCTAGTCCTATTAGATCTCTCAGCGGCTTTTGATACCATCGACCATGGTATCCTACTGCGGCGTCTCAGGGGGTTGGGAGTGGGAGGCACCGTTTTACGGTGGTTCTCCTCCTATCTCCTGGGCCGTTCGCAGTCGGTGTTGACGGGAGGGCAGAGATCTGCCCCGAGGCCTCTCATTTGTGGAGTCCCTCAGGGGTCGGTTCTCTCGCCTCTCCTGTTCAACATCTATATGAAGCCGCTGGGCGAGATCATTCGTGGTTTCGGGGTGGGGTATCATCAGTACGCTGATGATACCCAACTTTTTCTTTCCACCCCGAACCAACCCAGCGATGCCCTCTCCGTGATGTCCCGTTGTCTGGAGGCGGTCCAGGTCTGGATGGGGAGAAACAGGCTTCGTCTCAATCCCGCCAAGACTGAGTGGCTGTGCATATCGGCATCTCGGGTTAACCAAATTATTCCATCTCTAACGATGGGGGGTGAGGTGTTACCCCCCCGTTGATAGGGCTCGCAACTTGGGCGTCCTCCTGGATTCACGACTCAATTTTGAAGATCATATAGGAGCCGTGACCAGGGGGGCTTTTGCCCAGGTTCGCCTGGTGCGCCAGTTGCGACCCTATCTGGACCGAGATGCCCTACGCACAGTCACTCATGCGCTCGTGACCTCCCGTTTAGATTACTGCAACGCTCTCTACATGGGGCTGCCCTTGAGGACCACTCGGAGGCTTCAGCTGGTGCAGAATGCGGCCGCGCGAGTTGTGATGGGGGTTTCCCGATACTCCCATGTAACACCTCTACTCCGCGAGCTGCATTGGCTTCCGGTTGCCCTCCGGGTGAGATTCAAGGTGCTGGTGATGACCTATAAAGCCCTAAATGGCTTGGGTCCGGGATATTTGAGGGAACACCTGCTGCCGGCATCAAGCTCCCTTCGTCCAGTGCGCTCCCACAGGGAGGGTCTTCTCAGGGTGCCGCCGGTGAGAGATTGCCGGCGGATGACACCTTCTCTGTGGGTGCGCCTGCCCTTTGGAACCAGCTGCCGGTGGAGTTGAGGACTGCCCCCGACCTCCGTTCATTTCGTCGGGACCTGAAGACCTGGCTCTTCGAGCTCTCTGCCCCAGGCTGAGAATTTTTAATTTTAATTTAGTCCAATTGGGTTTTTTAATTAATACAGGGATTATTATAATTTTTTTAAATTTGTTTTTAACTTTTATATCTGTGTTTTTAATTACCCTGTAAACCGCCCTGAGTCCTTCGGGAAAGGGCGGTATATAAATGTAATAAAATAAAATAAATAAATAAATAAAACCCAGCTGAAGGCCTAGGCCAGGGGCGACGGGCCATGTGCCAACAGAGAGGGCTCTGCCTGCCACCAGTGGCACGCGTGCCATAGGTTCGCCACCCCAAGGGTATAAGGTGGTCTGCTTGAGGAGGGGTTGGACTAGATAACCTCCAAGATCCTTTCCAACTCTTGTTACTCTCTCCTGTTAAATATCATACTTGGTGGATATAGGTGAATCTTCCTTGTCTTTCTCTTTTCCACATAGCTTGCCCTGCAGAACTCGCCACCCTATTCTGAGATCTTTGTCTTTACCGATGCATCTGCTAAAGATGCTCATCTGAAGAACAGCGTGGAATCCCTCATTCAGGAAAAGAAGTGCAAGGTCAGCTGAGCCTCTTACATTTATCCAAGTTCCCTCTTGGGTATATTTTTTTCCAGTTGCGTAGCATACCAGTGCAAACTATGCCAGCCTCTTCCGCCTAATATCCTAGAAAAGT
>JAKJMR010000355.1:494219-508273 GCA_024449315.1 Daboia siamensis | reverse complement strand
AAGGAAGGAAGGAAGGAAGGAAGGAAGGAAGGAAGGAAGGAAGGAAGACAGGAAGGAAGGAAGGAAGGAGTCTACTCAGTGTGAAGGAAAAATCACTAAAATCCTCTAACCTGATTGGAAGAGCTGAGTTAGAGAACAAGAATCTTTTTTTTTATGGGGTAGAGCATCCATTAACACAACCTTGTAGTGAACCTGGCTTTTGACCAGGTAACTAGGACTCTTAATCTATCAGGTGATGTTTTTTTAATACGAGCTTGCCCTCTAGTGTGAGATGGGCTCCTTGAAAATTTTTTTAACTGGACATGATAGCATAGTTGTTCCGATCTGTATGCACAGGATAGACTATGGGATATGATTTCCCAAGAGGGATTGTCCGAAGGCCCACGTGGGTCCTGAACCCACAGTCTTGCTGCTAGTAACCATATGCTTTGATGGACAGCACTACTTTTGGGGTTGCTAATCCCATGGACTGACATTGCTGACCCCCACTTCTTGCATCATTCCACATCCAGACACACTGCATGGTGTCTGCTGCAGTTCTTTCAGCTTCTTCAAATGTTTCCGGACTTCATTGCAGGGAGTTTACTCTTTCCTGATCATAGGCACATGCTGCCAATTGCACCTCATTGCTCTTAACTCCCTAGAAATGGGATTAATTTTGTTTTGGAGAATCTTCTATTAAAACAGCCTTCCCCAACCTGGTCTCTTTGAGATTTGGTTGGAAGTCCAACATCCCCGCTGAGCATGAAAGGAATATAACTGAAAGGCAGAAGGGAAAATTTGGGGAAATTTGACATGAAGGCTCATGGAAGGTAGAAGTTCAACCACAGCATGCTCTGGAAAGCTGGTGGATATTCCCTTGTGGTACACACCATTCCTAAATGCAGATGCATCTCAGTTTTACTCCATAATAATTGTGCTATTGATGTAGAAATGATTGCAGGTAAGTCAATGACACTGTAATGATTAAACTGTGAACAGATAGGCATATTTTAACATTTACAGCATTTTTACACAGGCAACCAACGTGCTCTGAAGGGTAGAGAGCATTAATTCAGAATGTCTATAGTGCCACTTTGTAGCATGCTTTAGGAAGAAAATGTTGTAATATTGAAGAGAGGGCATGATTTGGATTGTAAAATATATCTAAGTGTTAAGGCTAACACTAAGTGCTATTGGTAGCCTTCCAGCTTCTCTATATAGAGAAGTAGATCCAAGGGGATTCTAGGGGAAAGGTTTTTGAAGTGGATAAAATACTATTTTTTTTTTCAATTCAGTGAATTTTGAATATTCTTTCTGAGAGTGAAAAAAAAAGCATTATTTTTAGAACATAGAATAATAGATGTCTGTAGAGATTCTCAGTCATCCCGGTCATGGTTGTCCCAAAGATGCTTTTTCAAGAGGCAACCGAACTTCCCTGTTTTTCTTTGAAGACGTTTCACTTCTCATCCAAGGAGCTTCTTCAGCTCTGACTGGATGGTGGGTAATGGTCAGCGTCGAAGAAGCTTCTTGGATGAGAAGCGAAATATCTTCAAAGAAAAACAAGAAAGTCAAGTTGCCTCTTGAAAAAGCACCTTGGGGATATAGAATAATAGAGTTGGCAGGGACCTTGGAGGTCTTCTAGTCCAACCCCCTGCTCAAGAAGGAGATCCTATACCATTTCAGATAAATCATCATCCAGTCTCTTTTTGAAAGCCTCCAGTGATGAAGCACCCACAACTTCCAAAGGCAATCTATTCCATTGGTTGATTGCTCTCACCATTAGGCAATTTCTCCTTAGTTCTAGGGTGCTTCTCTCTTTGGTTAGTTTCCATCCGTTGCTTCTTGTCTTGGAAAATAGTTTGACCCTCCCCTCCCATCTTGGTAGGAGCCCGTCAAATATTGGAACACTGCTATCATGTCTCCCTTAGTCCTTGGTTTCATTAGGTTGGACATACCCAATTCCCGTAACCGTTCTGCGAACGTTTTAGCCTTCATCCCTCGAATCATTTTTCTTGCTCTTTTCTGCACTCTTTCCAGAGTCTCTACATCTTTTTTATAATACGGTGAGCAGAACTGGATGCAGTATTCCAAGTGTGGCTGTACTAAGGCTTTGTCAAGTGGTATTAATACTTCTCGTGATCTTGATTCTGCCCCTCTATTAATGCAGCCTATGATTGCATTGGCTTTTTTGTCTGCTGCTTCACACTGGTTTTTTTTTGTTTGTTTGTTTTTTGGCGGCAGCTGTACACACCCCTTTTGATCCTTCTTATCTTCGGAGTAGCCAAAAGAGCTTGCTAATTTAATTCAGGAAGCAATATTGCTTTTCCAGGTCAGAATCCTTAGCAGTTACAAGTAGTCCTTTCATGTGTTGTGCAGGCCTCACTTTGTATTATTCCACTCCACAGCAGAATCCAGTAATAACCCCTTTTGCTTAATTTTTACCTGAATAAAGATAAAATTTTGTATGTCTTAAAGCGTCTCCCAGGTGATAATGGGGCCATTAGTCACAGACAAATCTAATAATTCACCCAGTCCCTTGCCCACTTTGAATCTCCATTAATTTATCATCTCCAGATAATGTTATTTCACATGATGTACATTCATTCCACTAAGCCCTGGAGAACCTCTTAAGCATTCCCCTTCTCCTGGTCAATGCACCAAAATTCAAAGATGGTGCAAGATCTGGACTAAAAGGAGAGTATTTGCAGGACCATCTGCTGCCAGGAACAACTGCCCATCGCCCTGTGCGCTCACACAGGGAGGGCCTCCTCAGGGTGCCGTCGGCCAGACAATGTCGACTGGCGACCCCCAGGGGGAGGGCCTTCTCTGTGGGGGCACCTGTTCTTTGGAATCAACTCCCCTTGGAGCTCCAGATGGCCCCGGATCTCCGTTCCTTTCGTCGCGACCTTAAAACATGGCTTTTTCAACAGGCCGACCTGGACTGATGGAAGGGAGGTTTTCTTAATTTTGTTTTACTGTGTTTTTAATTGGACTATTTATGGGATAATTTGATTTAATACCT
The DNA here is from genome assembly GCA_024449315.1 of Daboia siamensis. NCBI lineage: Eukaryota > Metazoa > Chordata > Lepidosauria > Squamata > Viperidae > Daboia > Daboia siamensis. Next base: position 505,269 of record JAKJMR010000355.1, on the reverse strand, counting down.
TTTAATGTTTGTATTTTGTGTCTTTATCGTCGTTAGCCGCCCTGAGTCCTTTGGGAGATAGGGCGGCATACAAATCCCATAAATAAATAATTAAATAAATTCCATTATTGTGGGAAGTAAGCCAGTAGTCTTTATCCGTTAGATCTGGGGTCTTCAAACTTGTCCCTTTTATGACTCCTGGCCTTCAACTCCCAGAATTCCTCAGCCAGCACGGCTCAGCTTGGAAACCTCTCCCTTTCTCCTCAGCATGGCTGGCTGAGGAATTCTGGGAGTTGAAGTCCACGAGTCATAAAAGGGCCAAGTTTGAAGACTCTTGCGTTAGATCTCTTGTTTCTCAACCTTGGCAGTTTGAAGAGGTGTGAAGTTCAACTGTGCTGTGCTGGCTGGGGAATTCTGGAAGTCCACACCTCTTCAAATGCCAAGACTGAGCAACATTGTGTTAAGATAAAATAATGTACTGCAGGATGAGTTATCTCTTCATTTCTTCTTTAGCCAAGAGATCGTTGAGCAGGACTTTGAATCACAGGCCTCTTTTTTGTTGCTGGTGCTAGGAATTAAGTCCTGGAATGCCTTTCTTAGGTTTCTTCTTAGACCTGGCCTTGGCTAAATGTGCTCCAGAGGCTTTCATGATCTAACTTTTCTCCAATTTCCGTGACCGGCTACTCCAAAGTGCCTCTGAACTACAGCCCCTCTTGCCTTTTGATCTTTCTTATCTCCGGAGTAGCTGGAAGAGCTATTCAGAAAGCAAGATTGCTTTTCTAGGTCAGAATCCTTAATGGTTACAGGTAGTCCCTCACATTCGTCCCCAATGGAGCCTGTCCATTACAATCATAAATGCTGTAAAAAAAAAAATGGGTGGGGTCACATGACCGATCTGATATTGCCACCATGCTTTGCCATGGGTGCAATTTTCCCCAAACTCGGAAGTTAAGTGCTGGTTTTCAGCCAAACAGTCGTAGAACGTGGTCACGTGACTGGGGGATGTTGCAAACAGCTGTAAAGGCAGCTGTATTGCCGAGCATCCAAAGTTAGGTCATGTGACCACAGAAAGGGCCTGTTGGAACTTTAAATCTGGGTCGTTAAGTAGCCCCAAGATAAGTCCATCCTAATTTTGAATGGTCCTAAGCAAACAGTCTTAAATCGAGGATTTAAGCAAACAGTCTTAAATCGAGGATTTCCTGTTTCTCCACAGGCAGTGCCAGTGGAAAGAGAATTCAATGGGAGCTTTCACCCTGAATCTCTTTCAGCACCTCTGAATTAATAAACAAGTCTTACACCAGATCCTATTCTGGACTTTTTAGCCTTAATCTGGATGTTTATGTAGTCTCCAGCTGATGCCTGTTTGCACAATTCTATTCCCGTTCCCTGAAGCCTTTCCTAATAGATCTGATCTATATATTTTTGCTTAGCGACAAATCTCTTTATATTTGTATGCAAATTATTTTTTTATTTCTATTTTGGTTGTTCTGAATATGGTAGGAACCTTTTGTGGATATCGAAATAAGAGATTTCTGTAAGCCGCGTTTTGGGAAGTTGAGCAGGAGTTCAATAAAGTGAATTCAAGGCAAACCATTTGCTTCATTAGCGTTTATTGTTCTCCCAAGGAAATTTGCAGGAGAGAAGATGTTTTCACTGCCCATTCTTCCTTATGCAGCCCTAAGACATTCAAATACTTTCAACATTTTAATGACACCTTTGTTTCCATGCATTTCAAGAGATTAACCTCAGAATAAATACAAAATGATTTTTTTAAAAGATGGAAATAGCTCAATAGAGGATCTGGTGGAAGGGAAAGGGGAAAGCACGAATAATGCAGTACTGTGCCATAACTGGTTTGGGATTTGTCTATCGTGGTTTATTCAAGCCAGCAAGAGGGGTGGGGATGGCAGCAACTAATGAAGGAGAAATCAGCTAGAAAGTTACCAAGGATTGATGTTAAAATGACTCGCTCGGTCCTCCGAGCCTGATGGTGAAACAGGCCAGTGGTGCAGAACGTAGAATCGATAGACAAATAATTGCCTCTCTTCAAGTTTTCGAGTCACCCAGCCCAGCGAGGAACCCCAGTTTAAAGCATGGTTGACAGGCGGCTGTCGGACTTTCAACAAAAATAATGAATCCCATTAAGCAGGAATTCTCCATGATTCACACAGAAAGAAGCTAGGGTCTTTTTTTTTCACTTGCACAGCGCAAATAAGTGCTGGCAACTGTTTAGTTCTGCAACACTCCTGTGATTTGATCACCTGTCCGCAAGAGAGAGAACTTTTCAATTGTCCTTCATTCTACCAGAGTTAAGTAGTCTTTCTCACCGTTTTTGACAGGATCAAAAGGCCACTGGCAAGGGTCCAATTTGTGGGGCTATCGCCCATTATGCCTGAAGCAACTCAAGTGGACTACAGAAAAACCAGGACACGGTCAGGCTAGGAACTGACCCTGGGGGACAACAGACATGTCAGGAAGGTTTTTGTTGAGTCAAGGAGAGTCGAATTGCACTTCAAATCAACCGTGGAGAACAAGAACCAATTGTACGCTAAGAGAGTTCCACCGCTGAATTGTGATTCAACCCTTGGCATTGAGATCAGAGAAAAGGATAGGATAATTTAGAATAGAATAGAATAGAATAGAATAGAATAGAATAGAATAGAATAGAATAGAATAGAATAGAAGCAAGAAGGGACCTTGGAGGTCTTGTAGTCCAGCCCCCCCCCCCCACTTAAGCAGGAGAACCTACACCAATCCAACAGAAAAAGTCACTTTTTAGCACTTTGAGACCATAAGGGAGCAATGGGACATAGAGACTTCATGATTCACTCTGTGTACCACTTTACCTAAGACGCTGCTAATCTGAGGTCACTTCGTTTTGCCTCCGTTCCTAGCACAGGCCCCTTGAGCACAAGCTCCCCGATTCTCCTCCTGGTAGGATGTAGCTAAAGAAGTGCTAGGCTCAGCCTATCTTTATAATTTATTTCTTGTAAATACAGGCAGTCCTCAACTTACAGCACTTCATTTAGTGACCGTTCAAAGTTGCAGCGGCACTGGAAAAAGTGACTTGCGACCATTATGCACACGTACGACTGTTGGAGCATCCCCATGATCACGTTATCAAAATTTGGACACTTGGCAATTGGCTCATATTTATGACAGTAGCACATGATCCCCTTTTGCAACCTCCCAGCAGGCAAAGTCGATGGGGAAGCCAGATTCACTTAACAACCGTGTTACTAACTTAACAGCTGCACTGATCCACTGAACAATCGTGGCAAGGAAGGTGGTAGAGTGGGGCAAATCTTAACAAATATCTCACTTAGCAACAGAAATTTTGGGCTCAATTGTGGTCGTAAGTTGAGGATTACCTGTAGCTCTCTTTGCTGTTAAAATATAAAACCAGCTCCGCTAATGGTTGCTCTGGCTAACCTGACTGATCCTTGCTCTCCAGCTGCTTACAGGGTGCAGGTGAGGTTGGGGTTCTACCTGTTAGATTATATTTAATCCTAGTAGTTGGGGATGTCAGTAGAAGGGGTTTTTTTTTATATAAAGCTAGGCTCCCTTGGCAATCAGAAGGAAGGATTCTATATAATTCTTTTTTCTTAGTTTCATGGCTGTCCTTATTTTATATATCAATTGAACTATCTCCCACGGCTGTCTCCTGTACAAGCCCTAGTTTCAATCTGCCCATCGCAAAACGTCTGGGAGAATCTAGGAGTTTATCCATTTGGGGAAACTTGAGATGCATACAGGCTCACCAATGCAATTTCTCTGTTGCAGCACCAGTACTTTGAAACCCATTTCTCTGTGAAACTCAAGAAGCCCTCATCTCACTAGGTTTTGGGAATTTATTAGAAAGTCAACTGTGTAAGGGGAATGTTGTGTTTGAATGCAAGCTTCTAGTTATTAACCCCTTGACAATTTTATTTCATCTCCTTGCAACTCAGGTTTTAGAAAACGATCTTGTGGTTTTTAGATTTTAACCACTTACTTCTGAGCGTACCCTGGATTTTTTATTGCAAATTATTGATTGTGACCCATAGAGAGTAAATATGTTGCAGTGGTCTATGACCATAGAAATAACCAAATAAGCTGAATTTTTAGAAGGTCATGAGAAAGGAATTGTTTCCTTTACAAGCAAAAGACCATTTGAAAGAGAACAAAAGAAAGAAGAAAATAATAGAAAAATATCAAACGGAGTCAAAAAAGCAGAAAGAAAATGATTCGTCGGGAAACACACCCCACAAGTGCAGGATATTCTAGATTCTATCAGAGTATTTCTCAACTTTAGCAACTTTAAGATGTGGCGACTTCAACTCCCAGAATTCCCCAGCCAGCCTGCTGGGTTGAAATCCATCCCTCTTAAACTGCCAAGTGTAAAAAAATACTAACCATTTGGATCATAGAAACAATATTCCACAACGTGGAAAGGAAACACAGCTATACACAGGGTGCCATGCGCCCATGCTTCATCGTCCTGTTTTTAGCCATAAATATCTCTTGGTTTCATTTCCCTTAGCTACAGAAAAGTAATACTGTACTCACTCAGCCCCACTCAGGTATAAATATAAAACTGAAGAACCCAGAATTACGGTTAAGATAGTGGCAGGTTATATCAAAGGAGAGATTGCAGCATTTGTAAACCTAAGAAATCATCAAGGTATCTGGTCTCTGAATGAAAAGGCCTTTGATGGATATAGGCTCTTTTTCTGGGTTGGGAAAAAAAAATAACAGAGGGAAGATACTTCAGCATAGGTATCCCAGGGAAAAACGTGCTGCCATGATATGAATTCTGGGTGCCTGCATCTCTGATCCAGAGCTACAGAGTGCAAAGTCCTGAAACTGTTACAAGAGAAGGTTTTCAACCTCATGGTTGAAGTAAGAATCTGAAATATGTTGGAACCCAGGAGGGTAAGAAACCAAGACAGTTTTATGAGCCTTGTTTGGCTTGCCCAACGCCTCTGATTCATCTCCTGACCCATTATTTTTCATGAACCTCAAGAGCCTCATGTTCACCTTTCCCATTCTAACAACCATCAACCATCTCAAGATGTTTCTCCCACAAACTTGGCCCTCTGCAAATAGAGGGGGAACAGGAACAGGAATGCTGTTGGCCTCTTTCCTAAGAAAAGGCTTGACGTGGTCCATTATTTGGAGTCCCCAAAGAACGTGATATCCCAAGCAAGCCCAACTGAAGCAGAAGCGTCATAAGAGTTTATGGTTGCCCGTCCCGAGCATCTTCTCAGATGAAGGTGAACTCCTTGTGGCTGGGGAGTTTGTAACCCCAGCTCTCCTTCAGCTGCTTGCAAAGAGATGCTTTTTCTTCCTCCAGTTGTGCAATGCGGTGGCATTTTTGGGACACCTCCTGTTAGTCAGGTAAACATCAGTGATTATGACACAAGTAGCAACATTTCTCCATCCATCTGACATATTTTGAGCCTTTCTGCTCTCGAAAGGAGCTTGTAGTTGGTTACTTCCCAATTTTAGGGCTCCCTTCAACCTGCTTTGGGGCCATTTTTACTGAGCAACCAAAGATGGACAAATAATGGTCCTTCAAGAATCGATGAACTCCAACTCCCATCAATCTTACACAGCTGATACAAGGAGGATGGGAATGTCAGTTCAGTAGCATCTGGAGAGCCACAAATCTCCAGCCTGTACTAAGTTTTCATGCCATGAGGTGTGTGAGGGTAGACAGAATGGAGTGCAACCTTTGTTGCATGCTTCTCTTTTCGACCAGATCAGGAGGCCCCACTGAGGTGCATGCAATTATTTGTGATTTTACATAAAGATTATATTTTTTAAAAAAGATGTATCTTGCCAGAGGATCTCCCAAAAACAATCTCACGTAACAGATGCAAGCTGAAGTTTTAAATTCTGCAAACAGTCAGAATCTGTTTATTATAGACTATAGGTAGTCCTTGACTTTTACAGCCATTAATTTGCAGCAAATTAATTGTTAGCCATGAACCATCCATGTTCAACCGGACCCCCCCCCCCTTATTACTATCATGGATTCCAATACAAAATGCAGGACAGCCCGTTGAGTGGTTCAAACTTCATCTGAGATGACTAATTAATACTTCGAAGGCAAATCATACTACAGGAGAAAAATAGATTGTCTGAAATAAACCTATAAATCAGGGGTGTCAAACTCAATTTCACTGAGGGCCGCATCAGCATTGCAGTTGCCCTCAGGGGGCTGGGTGGGTATGGCCTACTGGGTGGGCGTGGCTAAAGTGTGTATGGCCTACTGGGTGGGCGTGGCCAGCTCTACATCGTTCGTATAAAGGGTGCCAATGGGGACCTGGGCAGGAGTGGGGCAGATCTGAGGGTCTCTGGCAGAAGGAGGGTCTCTGGGCCAGGGCCAAGGCAGTGGGGGCTGTTCCCTCACTGTTTCCAAGATAGCTTCGCGGGCCCCATGAAACCACTTCGTGGGCCGGATCTGGCCCCCGGGCCTTGTGTTTGACATGTCTGCTATAAATGATTTTCAAGGAACGCTTATGATAAAGGGAGATATTAAATTCTACCTGCTATTGCTAGATTACTTAGCATTACAGTCCATCAAAGATTTCTCAATAGGTTAAAATAAAATAAATAAAATAAAATAATAAAATGAAATAAAATAAGATATAAAATAAAATAAAATAAAATAAATAATAAATGCTCCATAGCAGTTCTTCTATTGTTAGAGTTATTCACATCACGCCAAAAACCCCTTGTTCATTTTACCAATGAAGAACTATTCTGAATTCTCAAACACTAAGACGTGAATTACAGGGTAAGATGATTCCCTTTAATACTGTACAAAGTGTGCGTCCTAAAACCCACAAGCATACTTGTTTGCAGGATAGTCTGGATCTCTGGATTCCACTTCTAGTAGATCAATCTGGCACATTATAAAGTCCCAAAGGTGTTTTTATCCAAAAGACAACTGGACATTCTTGGGTTTTTTTTTCCCCTTTAAAAATGTTTCATTTCTCATCCAAGAAGCTTCTTCAGTGAACTGAACTGAAGCTTTTGAGTGAAAAGTAAAACATTTAAAAAAACAACAACAACCAACAGCTCAAGAAAGTACACTCACCTTTTGGAAAAAGCACCTTTGGGACAACCTTGATTTGCATGATTGAGAATTTCCATAGACACATTACAAATGCAATTTAAATCAATTGTCCCCTTTTCCATCCAAAGGAGATCAGCCAGGCTTTTGCAGTTACCTTGGTCAACAGGTGGTTCTGTTCCTTGAGCACAATGATGGCTTGCTGGTGAAATGGATTTTCTGGAGAGGATACAGGAACCCCCCTACTTTTGAGTGGCACTTCAGGCTGCAAAGAAGGAGGGGGGGAAAAAATCACAGTTTAAGTGTGACTCACCACCACACTTGTATCTAGCATGAACAAGTGCTGTTTTCCTGGCCAAATTCTTACCCTATTCATACAAAAAGCTTGCAAAAAGTTCTAAGAACATGGTACAATTAAAAAGTCATTGGGAGCCATCCAGAGTTGCCTGAAAGATGGGCAGCTGGGAACATTGCCTGGGTCATGAATGTGAGGATCAGTCATAAAGTTACTTATTCGGCGCCATCATTACTTCAAATGGCCATTAAACAAGGTGGCTGGTAAGTGAGGTCTGTTTGTATCAGTCACCCGGCATATACCGTAGGTCTGCCTTGAATACCACAATTCTGAACCGTACGATGAATGGTTGCGTAAATTAGTCTAACAAAAAAAAGGACTCGGTGTGACATAATATTAGTCTTCCAATATTTGAGAGGCTGTCACAGACAAGAGGGGACCACCCTATTCTCCAAAGCACCTGAAGGCAGAACAAGAAGCAACGGATGGAAACTAGTCAAGGAGAGAAGCAACCTAGAACTAAGGAGAAACTTCCTGACAGTTAGAACAACTAACCAGTGGAACAACCTGCCTCCAGAGGCGGTGACTGCTCCAACACTGGAAGTTTTTTTAAGAAGAGATTGGCCAGCCATTTGTCTGAAATGGTATAGGGTTTCCTGCCCGAGCAGGGGGTTGGACTAGATGACCTCCAAGATCCTGCTGAATCTGTTACAGGTAGTTCCCAACTTACGACTGCAACTGAGCCCAAAATTTATGTTGCTAAGTGAGACATTTGTTAAATGACTTTTGCCCTATCTTACGACCTTTCTCGCCACAGTTGTTAAGTGAATCGCTGCAGTACTTAAGTGAGTAATACATTTAAGTGAATCTGACTCCCTCATTGACCTTGCTTGTCCGATGGTCAGAAAAACAAATCACAGGACTTCGGGACACTGCAACCATCATAAATATGAACCAGTCACCAAGCATCTGAACGTTGATCACATAACTGTGGGGATGCTGCTATGGTTGTAAGTGTGGAAAAACAGTCACAAGTCACTTTTTTCACTGCCATTTGAATTTTGGACGGCCACTAAACAGAATGTTGTAAGTTGAGGACTATCTGTATTCTGTGATCCCACCCCTTCAGTCCTACTGACCTTTCCAGAACAAGTGAGCAAACTTTTCAAGCACAGATTGACTTCCTGGATCTTGGCCAGCAGCAGGCTGCTCTGCTTAGAGTAAGAATCTCGGCTTTCATTCTGCAGTGGTGCAAGACAGGGCAACAAATCTCAAAACTGAAAATCCAACGTCTATCCCAAATGTTCCAGTTCAAGAAATAAGAAAAAAAAAAAAGAGAGAGAGAGAGAGAGAATTTCTTGCATTTAAGACATCCACCACTTCAGGCGGTCCTTGACTTACGACCACAACTGAGCCCGAAATTTCTGTGGTTAAGTGAGACGTTTGTTATGTGAGTTTTGCCCCATTTTGCAACCCTTTCTTGCCACAGTTGTTAAGTGACTCACCGCCGTGGATATGTTAGCAACCTGGTTGTTAACTGAATCTGGCTTCCCCATTGATTTTGCTTGTCAAAAGGTCGCAAAAGGGGACTTTGGGACACTGCAATGGTCATAAGTATGAACCAGTGGCCAAACGTCTGAATTTTGACCACGTGATCAAGGGGATGCCACAACGGTCGTAAGTGCGAAAAATTGTCATAAGTCACTTTTTCCAGTGGTGTAACTTTGAATGGTCACTAAATGAACTGTTGCAAGTCGAGGACTACCTGTACTCTCTCCATGAAAGTCTGAAGACTTAATTACATATAATTACTTATAATTTAATTGCATATTCCCTTCCTGCTTTAATTTCTGATTCCACTATGGTACAGTTGCTTTCTTTCCATGGAGTAATAAGCGACTGTAAGATTAGGTATCCAATAAAGGACTGTAGCATAAATTATGCCAACAATAATTTAGTATAATTGTTTGCTTCAGGCAAATTTCATTAATGATTTTCTGCTTTTCTTAAAATTACAAATGTAGAGTAGAATTGTGAATACACAATTCACAATTGTGATTTAGTTACTTGCAGCCCTTCCCAAAACTGGTCTTTTTTTATTTATTTGAATTTATTAGCCACACAAGCTTGTCCAGATGTCTTAAAACATCTCATTTATTCATATATTCATCTTATTCAACAGTATTCATAGATTGCCCCCAAATGAATGACTCTTACACAGTATCAATTTAGAAAGCAAGTGAAAACATAGTCATTTAAACAAGCTTTCCAGGACTGAGCTATATACTATATAGGTAAGAATATGCATATGGATGAAGAATATATGTATTGTAGGTAGAATCAAGGTAGTGTTAGCAACTTTGCTGTTAACTGTGATTTTATTAAAAAGTCAATTTAGTAACATTAGATATATTTAGAGGCATTTTTCCCCACTATAATTGTTTTTGTAAGCTGATTAGATTTATTCTTAATTGAAATACGTAGGACTAGAGACATTTGCCAGTAAATAAATGAATAAATTTGAAGGGAAGAGAGGAACACAACAGATGGTGTTGGATCATGCCTAAGTCTATTCAGGAGTGCTTATGGAGCTCTTATGAAGTCATTTTGAATGTTATTGTGGCTGTTTGGTTTGAGGGGTATATTTTCAACTCCTGTCAAATGATATGTTTGAAATGTAGGGAGTCCTCGACTTATGATCATCATGGAACATGCCTATCATGGTCATTAGTCATGACGATCGTAAAATAGGTCAGTTACATGACTGACCAGATTTTATGACCTTTTTTTTAATGGCAGTCATTACACGAATCACCACGATTATTAAGCAAATGTTACAGTCGTTGGACCATAAGAAAGGCTGAGGGCCAAAGAATTGAGGCCTTTGAACTATGGTGCTGGAGAAGACTCCTGCGAGTCCCTTGGACTGCAAGGCGATCAAACCGGTCAGTCCTAGAGGAGATCAACCCTGACTGCTCTTTAGAAGGCCAGATCCTGAAGTTGAAACTCCAATACTTTGGCCACCTCATGAGAAGGAAGGACTCACTGGAGAAGAGCCTAATGCTGGGAAAGGTTGAGGGCAAGAGAAGAAGGGGACGACAGAGAATGAGGTGGCTGGATGGAGTCATTGAAGCAGTAGGCATGAGCCTAAATGGACTCCAGACGATGGTAGAGGACAGGAAGGCCTGGAGGAACGTTGTCCATGGGGTCGTGATGGGTCGGACACGACTTCGCAACTAACAACAACAACAGTCGTTAAATGAACCAATAATTCACAATGGGTGCGGATTTGCTGAAAAACCAGAAGTAAGTACTGAGTTTTGGCAAAACCCTGGTAAAACACAGTCTCGTGACTTCAGGATGTGAAATGGCCATAAATGACCGATAAAAAGGCTGCCCACCCTGACTTACTGCCTGGGCTCCCATCTGCTTCTGCCGTTTTTGAGCTTCCAGCAGGTGGCGCTGTAACCAGTCGCGTATCTGGTTAACCATTTCCAAGCCTTGTAGCAAGGCATCGCGCTCTCTTTCCAGCTGTTGCATCTGCTTGAGCTGCAGAGAGAGGGAGGGAGGAAGGGAGGGAGAGAAAGAGAGCAAGAATGAGGGAGGGAGGGAGGAAGGAAGGGAGAGAGGGAGGGAGGAAGGAAGGAAGGAAAAGAGGGAGGGAGGAGGAAGGAAGGAAGGAAGGAAGGAAGGAAGGAAGGAAGGAAGGAAGG
>JAKJMR010000355.1:446112-466112 GCA_024449315.1 Daboia siamensis | reverse complement strand
AAACTGTGGATTCTAACAACAGAAGCCTGGGACAACCCTAATGGAGTCAAACAAGTATAAACAGGAGGTTTTGACCATGTGATCAAAAGCCCAATGCTTTTTAATATGCATTTTGATGCATATACAGGTGGGCCTCAACTTACGACCCCAAAGGCGCCCTGAATTTTGACTGTCAGTCATTGCAGTCTTAAAGCGAATCACCATGGTCGTTGGAGAATGGGCTGGCAGGGGAATTCTGGGAGTTGAAGTCCACAAGTCTTTGATGTTGCCAAGTTTGGAGGCCCCTGCTTTAAGATAAAGAGGAGGACAGTTTCAGTGTGAGACAGGAAACTGCACAACATCTTGTTAAACAAAGCAACCCAGGCAGGTGTCAAAGAATGAGAAGAGGAGGGTGGACAGAACGGGACCCCCCCAAAATGCATGCTTTAGTGTCACCCTCTAATCCAGGGATCTTCAAACTTGGCCCTTTTATGACTTGTGGACTTCAACTCCCAGAATTCCTCAGCCAGCAAGCCTGGCTGAGGAATTCTGGGAGTTGAAGTCCACAAGTTATAAAAGGGCCAAGTTTGAAGACCCCTGCTCTAATCGCTCCTCGCTTCTTCCCCCCTCCCAACTTTCTCTTAAATTGAACCATAGAGTAAACAGGGAAATATGGGCAGAAACCTCTCAGCTCCTCGGAAAACCTGGCCTGGATCCTTTTCTTCTTTCTCTTGGTTTCTGCGTGCCGGTGCCTCCTAGTAGTACTGTACCAGGGGTGTCAAACTCAATTTCATTGAGGGCCGCATCAGCATTGCGGTTGCCCTCAGGGAGCCGGGTGGGTATGGCCAGGGTGGGCGTGGCCTACTGGGTGGGCGTGGGTAGAGTGTGTATGGCCTACTGGGTGGGCGTGGCCAGCTCTACATCGTTCACATCAAGGGTGCCTATGGGGGCCTGGGCAGGAGTGGGACAGATCTGAGGGTCTCTGGCAGAAGGAGGGTCTCTGGGCCAGGGCCAAGGCAGAGGGGGCCCTTCCCTCCCTGTTTCCAGGATGGCTTCACGGGCCTCATGAAACCACTTCACAGGCCGGATCTGGCCCCTGGGCCTTGTGTTTGACATGTCTGTACTGTACTATGTAAAATAGGAGGATGTTTTGAGAAAGCCGCGCCTCACAATATCTCTGGCCAGAATTTCTGGGCCACTTTTGGTCTTCCGCTCCACGTTTCTTCTTTCTCCTGCAAAAGCCTGGAAATGAATGATGGGTTGTTTTTAAAAGGTTGTGGCTGCTGGCCATCAGTCTTCCATTCATCGGATGGGATAGAGGGGTTTTTGTGTTCCCAATCCAGGCCTGGCTCTTTTTGAGAGTTTCTGACTTTGATCAGGGCGTCAAGAAGGTTGAGAACAGAATCTGCTGGAGTTTGGACCTTATATAATACGTGTGTGTGTGGGTGTATTAGACCAGTGCTTTTTTTGTAAAAGAAAAAGGTGCCGGAACTCACACATGTCATACAACCCACCTTGCCTACGCTACAAGGTTCCATCCAAAAAAGGTGCCGGAACTCCGTTCTGAGCCTTCTATGAGAAAAAAAGCCCTGATTACAACCATAATTAATTGACCTCCACCTACCCGCTCCTCCTCCACTCATCTTTTTAATTTTACATTATTTGTACTTCCATTGTTTTATTTCTTTACTATTACTTTACATTTTTTATCATTTATTCGTTTATTCATTATTTAACATGTTATTTTTGTAAGTCACCCAGAGTAGCCCCATGGCAAGATGGGGATAAAAGAATCTTTTCAAATAAATTTAACAAATAAAAAAAAAATATTTTAGTACCTTAATGAATCTTGCTGATTTGTTATCTTTTAAAACATCATATCTATCCCCACTTCAGTATATGGAGGAGGAAAGCTAACTCTACAAGGAGGAAAATGCACTTTGTACATATTGGCATTCTCAATTGTCCCTATAGCTTTTGTTTGTGTGCGTGTGTGTTTACATCAATGCTGATTCCCTGAAATTGCCTGGACAAGTCCCTACACTTTTGGGAAATGTTCTGCCCTTGTCTTCTTCTGGAACTGAAAGAAAGGGACTGGCCCAAGGTCACCCAGTTGGTTTTGTGCCTAAGGCAGGACTGGAACTCTCAGTCACCCAGTTTCTAGGTTGGCGTCTCAGTCATAACACCAAGTGGCTCCTAGAAGCTGAATGAGTGACATTTCAGGAATGGTAGAAACATTAATTAGAACCTGTTTGGTGTAATGGTTAAATGAATTAGGTTTTTTTTAAAAATGGAAAATGTGAGTTCTGATCCCGCCTTAGGCACAAAGCTAGCTGGCTGACTTTGGTCCTGTCACTCCTTCTTAGCGCTAGCGAGAAATCAATAGCAAATCACTTCTGAAAAATGTTGCCAAAACAACTGCATGGAGTTGTAGTCAGCAGGAATTGAGACTGACATGAATAGTAGAGATGGAGTCTGGGCTAATTAACCTCTAATTAAAACTCTAATTCTCTGAGAAACGTGAATTTCTGAGTAAGGCAGACGTCCATATCAGGAGGAAGCATAACAGATTCATTCTCTGGTACGGGCTGGTCCAAGTCAAATTTACATATTTTGTGTAGGAAAAGCATTAAACATTTATTTATACAAATGATTTGTGGTGTAAGTGTAGGAGTAGATTAAAGATGCCAATGCTCCTCCAGACACGTCCCTTGGTCTACCGAGACCGGATGACCCATGTAAGTTTTAAAAGCTTTCTTTTAATAAAATAAGTTTAGGAAGCATAGTACTGGCATCTTAATTTCAAAGATTGCCGTTGGGTTCCACAAAGTAGCATTTTGGATGACTAAGTTAGCTTTCTGAAAAATGGTCAATCTAAACAATAATATCTCCCATGGCAGCTATTCTGTCTGAAGCCACCAGGCTGTTCAAATTCTCAGTGGACTCCTTGCCTGAAAACTGACTTCTTCCTGTCCTAACACACTCAGCTAACTCAATAACAAGAGTAACACATTTTTTTCCTAGAGGACTAAGCTTTTTACAGTAAAGTAGCACAGAATTGTATCTTCTCTCTTAAAAACTAACTACTGTATAAGCTTTTGTTAAACCCTAGTCCATTTTATCAACTGCATTGAATGTAGCCTTTTGAGAGGACAATTATCATATCTGTATATCCACCATTAAGTTTCCAGAATTGAATAATAGAATTCAGAAGCATTGAACCTAATGCACTAAATCTTTTCTGCTCTTCATTCAAGGATCCCACCTTCATAGTTGCATTCACCTTAATGAGTAGATTCCTTAAAGCACCACTTTCCCTCCCAATGGGATTGTTGTTGTTAATTGCGAAGTCGTGTCCGACCCATTGCAGCCCCATGGACAATGTTCCTCCAGGCCTTCCTGTCCTCTACCATCTTCTGGAGTCCATTTAGGCTCACGCCTACTGCTTCAGTGACTCCATCCAGCCACCTCATTCTCTGTCGTCCCCTTCTTCTCTTGCCTTCAACCTTTCCCAGCATTAGGTTCTTCTCCAGTGAGTCCTTAGGTGGCCAAAGTATTTGAGTTTCAACTTAAGGATCTGGCCTTCTAAAGAGCAGTCAGAGTTGATCTCCTCTAGGACTGACCGGTTTGATCACCTTACAGTCCAAAAGACCTGCAGGAGTCTTCTCCAGCACCAGAGTTCAAAGGCCTCAATTCTTTGGCGCTCAGCCTTTCTTATGGTCCAACTTTCACTGCTATACATTGCAACTGGGAAGACCATAGCCTTGACTCTACGCACTTTTGTTGGCAGGGTGATGTCTCTGCTTTTTAGTGTGCTGTCTAGATTTGCCATGGCTTTCCTCCCCAGGAGCAAGCGTCTTTTAATTTCTTGGCTGCAGTCCCCATCTGTGGTGATCTCAGAGCCCAGGAAAATAAAATCTGTCACTACCTCCATTTCTTCCCCTCCAATTTCCTTGAAAGAACAGCACAGGGAGGGCTATAATGAGGCAGAAGAGCCAGCACTTCTCCGAGGACGTCTCCGTGGTCATGTGGCCGGCATGACTAGACGCCAAAGGCGCACGGAACACTGTTACCTTCCCACCGTAGTGGTCCCTATTTTTCTACTTGCATTTTTACGTGCTTTCGAACTGCTAGGTTGGCAGAAGCTGGGATGAGTAACAGGCGCTCACTCTGCTACACGGCACTCGGGATTCGACCCGCCAAACTGCCAACCTTCTGATCGACAAGCTCAGCGTCCTAACCCACTGAGCCACCGCATCCCTTACAAGTACATAGATATTAATGTTTATATAAGGTTGTTCTACAATGTTACCAACCAGGAACTAGCTTTCCAGAAACTTAACTCCCAAGTTATGACCTTGTAATCCCTAAATTTGGGGGTAGAGTCAGGGCATGACTGGATGGAGTTGAGGGTTTACTGGCAACATGCCCTTCCTGATGCCACATGGAGTTCACAGCAGATATTTTTACTTTGCACCCTAGGAGAGAAACATCTGCTACAACCTAGGGTTGAACTCTCAACCTTCTGAATTGGAGGCAAGCATTTTCACCACTAGGCTACCTTAGATAAACCCCTCTAGGAACTAAATCTGAATTTATACTGTTGGTACAGCGTCATAACCAACTGATGACAGCCTCTGAGCAAGGTGAAAAGTAGGCACAGAATTTTTATCCAGCCATAGTTCAAGTCCCGCACATTTTTGAAGCCTGCTTATTTCCTTTGTGTTTGCACTTCCTTATTCTGCTGAATGCAACTCCATGTTTGCATTTTCTCCATTCTTATCCTGCTGAAAGGCTGAAGGCATAGTAACTTTCACAAGGATGATGGGATGAAATAGAAGAATAGAAGACAGCCTCTCCTCAAAAAGGTGGATGGGAGAAAAGGAAAACTGGAATAAAAGTCCAATGGAAAACCTGGCTAGACACCACAGAAAATCCATAAATAAGTATGCTTGTTGTTTATGGTCCATGGTATTTTTAAAAGAAGAATGTAGATGGCCTTTGAAGGTTAGTGTTTCATTTAACGGAGACTGGCTAACCATTCAGAAATAGGCCCTCAGTGACAATGCAACATTTGGCCAAACTGTTCAAGAAGGAATGGCATATCAAATTTAGTGTCATATCAAGTTTATTCGTGGGGCATTTGGGAAAACATCACTTGCCATCTGATACAGATCATTACAAAATCCTCTCGTGCAGGTAGAGGTGTATAAATCTAGTTTTCAAAACATAGTTCTAAAATTGTTAATGGCATTTACATTATGACAGCTACAAGGTTTTCTAAGCAGGTACAACCTCAGCTGTATTGGAATTGGGACTGTGAGCCATAGCTGAACAGATAGCCCTTGACTTACGATCATAATGCAGCCTGCCCATTATGGCTGTGAGTCATGATGGTCACATTTGTCTGAAATGGTATAGGGCAGGGGTGTCAAACTCAATTTCATTGAGGGCCGCATCAGCATTGCAGTTGCTCTCAGGGGGTCGGAGGGGGGGGTATGGCCAGGGTGGGCGTGGCCTACTGGGTGGGTGTGGCTAGAGCGTGTATGCCCTACTGGGTGGGTGTGGCCAGCTCTATATGGTTTGCATCAAGGGTGCCTATGGGGGCCTTGGCAGGAGTAGGACAGATCTGACGGTCTCTGGCCAAGGCAGTGGGGGCTTCGTGGGCCACATGAAACCACTTCGTGGGCCGAATCCAGCCCCCAGGCCTTGTGTTTGACATGTCTGGTATAGGGTTTCCTGCCTGAGCAGGGGTTTGGACTAGATGACCTCCAAAGTCCCTTCCAACTCTATTATTATTACTATTATTATTACTATTATTATTATTATTATTATTATTATTATTATTATATTATTATTATTATTTAAACATGAACTTCAGTCAACTGAATATTCAAATTGATTGGCGCTGACGGTTGACACGGGTTGCTGCCAGCATCCTAGATATCAACCTGTTACCTCCTTAAAATGTAAGATGTTCCAAGTAGTGCAGGGGTTTTTTTTGCAACATTGCTGGAGCTGAGTTTCCAAAATGCAGTCAAGTGACCATGGGCAGGGGAGACATTTTCAGAACTTCAGAATAAGGTCACAAGTACCTTTTCGGAGGGGGGGATCCTAACTTTGGCCGCTTAATTGACCAGTTGTACGTTGAGAACTATAGGTATCCGGAGGAAAAAAAATCCAAGTTTCTAGCCCTGTGTACTACATGAAATGGCCTACTAGCTTTGATCTACAACTAGCAATAGCTCCTTTGAGTCCAAGCCATATAAGCCTCCAGGTGGGTCTTTCTGTAACCCTTCCAAAACTGGAAACAGATTCTTGGCGCTCTGCTTTTAAAGGCATATCCATCATCCACCTTGGCCAAACAGGTCTAGCGGGTTTGAGTCTTATTGCTAGTGCTTAAGAAACCTGTTTGACGGGAAAGATTTGGCAATACCAAGGAGCATTGGTTGGTGAAATTGACAGAACATGCCCAGGTGGACAAATTGATTTCCCTGATTAGAAAAAGGACAATATTTGTATTCTTCTTTTGGGGTGGGGTTGGTGAAGAAAATCCCTAATAGACTCTTGCATTAAAATGCAAAAAAAAATAAAAAAAAATAAAAAAAAAATTAGTGACTTATGGTTTGGATAATTAAACAAGATAGATTACAGAAAGAAGAAAGCCACGATGTAACTTTAGAGAGAGAGAGAACGTTCAAGGATAATTCTACTTATAATTAGTGTGAAGAATATCGGAAGCCCCTTCTTTGTATCTTTCTCTCTTTTTTTTTTACTTTCTTCTATTCTTTTTCTTATCGCACCTGGGAGCCGTTTCTTTTCGATTTTTTTTTCCCCTTTCCCTTGTTCTACTGTAGATCGTATTAGTTCCTATTGCTGCTACAATATTGAATTAAGAAAAAATGTGCAAGAAAGGAGAAAAAAGAGAGAGAGGCAGAGAAAGAGGGGGGGGGGGAAGAGAAAAGGGGAAAAAAGAGAAAGAAAAAAAGATGAAGGGAGAGAGAAAGAGAGGGAAAAAAGAGAAACGGGAAAGAGAGAGAAAGAAGAAGAGAAAGGGGAAAAAGAGGAAGAGAGAAAGAAAGAGAAAGAGAGGGGAAAAAAAGAAACGGGAAAAAGAAGAAGAGAAAGGGGAAAAAGAGAAAGAGAGAAAGAAAGAGGACGCACAGAGAGAAACGGAAAGAAAAAGAAAGGGAAGGAAGGAGAGAGAGAGAGAGAAACCTGCCGGATGGGGACAGGTCCTCTGCGGCCCTTACAAAGGCTGGGCAAAGAACCGCAAAGGCCGCCTTCTCGCCGCTTTCCAGGAAAGCCGAGAGAGCGAAGCGCACCGGCGGCGTCCGGGCGCGCCTCCGAGCCGCGGGGCCCGAGCCGAAGCGCCTCGGCCCGAGCCGCGCGGCCGCCTTCTTCCTCGGGCGGGCGGGGGGGGGGGCCGAGCCAGCAGGCCCCGCTGGCTGGCCGGGCTCAGTTCCTGGGCGTGGCCGGAGTAGCGGAGGGAAGTTGAGGCGAAGTTCCTCGGCGCTGCTCCAGGGTCCCCGCCCGCTCGCCCTTCCTCGGGTCTCCGCGAGCCTCCCCTTCCTTCGCAGTCCGCCGAAGCCTCCTCCTCCTCCTCCTCCTCAGCCATGGCTGAAGAGAAGCCGCAGGTCGAGCTGTTCGTCAAGGTAAGCCGGCGGAGAGGTAGCCCCGGGGAAGGGAGGGGGGGGGGGAGAACTCGTCTTGCGCTTTACCGCGGGAGGCGGGCGGGCTGCTCCTTTTAACGCGAAGGAATCGGACGCCGTGAGAGACGAAAGGGAGCCTTTCAGTGCGTGCGTGCCTGTGTGCGTGCGTGTGTGGGGGGGGTTATCTCCAGCCTCCCCCCTCCCTCCGTTTCCTTAAAAAAAGCACGATTAACGCGCCTTTCTATCTTGGGGGGGGGGGGGGGGGGGCGAGAAGCGGGAAACCTTGCCCCGCCCTTCCCCCCCCCCCCCCCCCCGCTCCCCCCCCGCGGGGGGGAGGGGGGGGCAAAAACCGGGGGGGGGGGGGGGGGCGGATGGAGAAGAGAAAAAGTTAGCAGGCGCGCGTCTCTTTCTTTTTTCTTTTTCTTTTAAGTCTCTTGGGCAGGTTTCAACCAAGACGATTCGCTAGCTTGCTTGGGATGCTTTGGTTCGGGAGCGCGATCCGGGTTCCGGGGGTGGGGGGGAGCGGATGGCGGGGTGGGGATCGATGGGGGGGGGGGGGGAGGGCGGGGATCGATGGGAAGTCAAAGGAAGAAGTCCAGAGGACCCGTCCGTTGGGCCCTGATCCCGGGGAATCCTCAGCTGGGCGTGATCGGGTCGGAATTCGACCCGACGCTCCTTGGACTCCCACTTCCGATCTGTCAAGTCGTGGCACGGGCGACCGGCGTCGGTGCGATGCCGGAAAGACACAAAAGTGAAACAAAAGCGGCGTCTTCAGAACGGGGTCAGTTCAGTTCAGTTCAGAATAGAGCTGGAAGGGACCTTGGAGGTCGTCTAGTCCAACCCCCTGCTCGAGCAGGGGACCTTGTACCGTTTCAGACAAAGGGGTGCTCAGTCTCTTCTGAAAAACCTGCAGTGATGTGGAGCACCCGCAACTTCTGAAGGCAAACTGTTACAGCGGTTTAATTGTGCTCACTCTTTAGGAAGGAAGTTTCTCCTTCGTTCCAGGCAGCTCCTCTCCTTGGATCAGTTTCCATCCGTTGCTTCTTTGTCCTGCCTTCAGGTGCTTTGGAGAATAGGTTCACCCAGTGCTTTTTTTGTAAAAGAAAAAGGTGCCGGAACTCACACATGTCATACAACCCGCCTTGCCTACCCTACAAGGTTCCATCCAAAAAAGGTGCCGGAACTCCGTTCTGAGCCTTCTATGAGAAAAAAAGCCCTGGGTTCACCCCCTCTTCCTTGTGGCAGCCCCTCAAACATTGAAATGCTGCTAACATGTCACCCCTAGTGCTTCCTTTTTCTGGATTAGCCATATCCAGTTCCTACAACCATTCTTCACATGTTTTAGTCTCCAGGCCCTTAGTTGCTCTTCTCTGTACTTTTTGAGGGTGCTTCAACATCTTTTCTGTAATGTGGTGACCACAGCTGGATGCAGTATTCAGGTGTCCTCAACCCCGCCCTAACTGTTAGTCCTTTTCTTGCTGGTGGTAAAAATATCTCTTTTAGCTCATTTTCGACACCCCAAGTGAGCTAAAAGAGATATTTTTACCACCAGCAAGAAAAGGACTAACAGTTAGGGGGGGGGGGGTTGAGGACACCTGAGTACTGCATCCAGCTGTGGTCACTAGCTTAGCTGAGAGAGTAACTTTGGGAAGTAACTAGCGATGATTTTAAAAATTCCCCTTCTAAATCCTTTGGTTCAGCTTGCTCCAAAAGGATGTCTCCCGGATGTGGTGGACTACAACTCCCGTCATCTCATGCCATTAATGGAGGCTGATGGAAATTGTAATTTAACACATCTTTCCTAAGCTTGGCTGGGGTATGCAATGGGTTGGTGGGGGCAGCAGTTTTGACATTTACTTGCTGGATTTGCACTTTTATTGAGATGAATTTATCCTAAGTCTCTTTATTGGAATAAAAGGAGTTAAGTTTTAGGATTTGGCAAGCTTCACTGTGACTTGTTAAAACAGCTTCTGGGGACTTGAGGCAGTAAAGATGCCCTCCAAGAAATGGAAAGGGACAGGATGAAAATGGAGACTAGAGAAACGTTCAACTTTCTTTTAAACCTCAGTAAACTTCAATAAATTAAGTGCAGTTAAGACATTTTTTCCTTTGTTTTTAATAATTTCCTTTTGCCAAATAATTATTGGCAACTTGGCTTCTGGAAGCTGAATTCAAGGCTTGGCAGGCAGCCACCTATAACTTGGCCTTCTTCATTTCTGTTCTACAGCACTACAGAAAATTTTTTAAGTCCGAATGAATCATCTACTCTCAAGCCTTGACATTTTTGCTGTCTCTCAGACTTCATTTCCTTCCTCTTGAAGTGCATACCTATAAACTAAGAAAGGAGAATTTAAAATCTCTCCCATCGTTTGGGAATGGTGTCAGGAGGGTGGGATGCTCTGATTTGGCTTGTGCTCTTTTAGACTGGTGGTGGTGTCTTTAAGAAAGATTTTTAAGGAAAGAGGCTTAAAAAGAGTTGTTTTCAGTGAGATGGGTGGCTATATAAATTCGATAAATGAAGCACAATAAATAATCCCTGAGCCTCTTTCTAAAAGCTAGGTTCTCTTCAGTCTTTCGAAATAGATATTTTCTGAATGTGACTTTTAAAAGATTTCTGCCTTCCCTCTTCATCTGACAAGGATGCTCAAAAGGCCTGCTTATTTAAATAAACACGTGATTAACAGATACACTTAAAGCACAGTTTAAAAAATAAATAGCTGTACAATCACACCACTGACAAAATAAAACACTCTCAGCACAAAACATTCATTTTATTCATTCATTTTTCATTCATTCAAAACATATATTATGTAAAGCCGTAAACATTAAAAACCTGGCGTCAAAGTTATTCATTTAAAACATTTAGCTGCCCATCTTATATCAAACTCTGGGTGGTTCCCAACTAACAGTTAAAAACATCGATAATAAAATAACATAATACACATATGTGATGTATACACACAACATGATGCAAATATGCTGTAAACCTAGTATTGTTGCAGCCAACAGCTGACACACTTTGCACCATTCAGACAAACTTCAGACATAGCCATCAGAGAGCACTTGACCATAATTTAGTTATATATTAATTTGGTTGCCTTGTAAATATTGATATACTAAACATAACTGTGTAGACATTTTTCCATCAATGGTACCTGAAGATCCAGGAATAGGTGAGGATCAAGGAGGGCTTCCAAATTGCTACCTTCTATTTGAGGATGCTCCTTCAGAAAGTTTAAAAATTATGACTTTAGGGAAGACCAGGGCAGAAAGAACTTCTGTTTTTCTGATCCAACTTGGTATTTTCATTCGTCAAAAAGTTGAGAACCAAATCTGAATCCATTGAGAAAAATGCCGTGCCGTGCCACACTATTTTTCCTGATGGCTTTTTGATTGGTCTTTACTTATGCCAGCCCATAGATAGCCAACCAGTGGTACAGTGTAGAAAACCTTGTAGGATATTTGGAGAACCGTAGAAACTTTCTTTGGCCTGCAGTGTGTTCCACCTATGCTACTATATCAGAAAAAAATCAGGTTCATTAATCTGTCTAGTATGGATTTGTGTCCTTGTGCTCCGCTGTAATATGATTAGTTGAACTTTTGCTTGGTGCGTGGTGTGAATCCAACTTCATGATTTGGAAACCATGGTTTGAACTTTGGGTGAACTTGGATAATGGGAAGTTAATAAACCACTGTGGACCACTTAGATTTGGTGGTATATAAACAGTGTGAGAGGGACGCAGTGGCTCAGTGGGTTAGGACGCTGAGCGTGTCAATCAGAAGGTCAGCAGTTTGGCGGGTCGAATCCCGAGTGCCGCATAACAGAGCGAGCGACTGTTACTCGTCCCAGCTTCTGCCAACCTAGCAGTTCGAAAGCACGTAAAAATGCAAGTAGAAAAATAGGGACCACTACAGTGGGAAGGTAACAGCGTTCCGTGTGCCTTTGGCGTCTAGTCATGCCGGCCACATGACCACGGAGATGTCCTCGGACAAGCGCCGGCTCTTCAGCTTTGAAACGGAGATGAGCACCAGTCCCTAGAGTCGGAAACAACTAGCACGCATGTGGGGGGGAACCTTTACCTTTTACCTTTCAACAGTGTGAATGAGTAAGTAATCCATGACTAAATAAACACGTTGTGTGAAGTCTTTCTTTTCATTCCAGGATGTGTAGGAAGTTAGTCGGGAATGAGTCTTTTCCTGAGACTACTTTTAGTGGAAGGTACTAGAAAGTGAGTTGGAGGTCTTTCCATGAAAACTTCTAGGTTTTCTTCTTTCTTCAGTGCCAGACACCTCCTTTGATGGTCAACTCACCAGAAGGAGTTGTGGTGGCTTCCTTTTCTTTCCACTGTTTGTCCTTACACCTGCCATCCCTCCTTATCTTGTTTTCGTGCAAGCATTTTTCAAACTTGGTTTCTCCCCTAATGTGTTAGAGAGAGCAAGCAACAGGTTTGATGCAGTTTTGCAGAATGAATGCAAACTGTGAACAGACTTTCAGATGGCCCAAGGAAGATGTGATCCTGAGAACTTGTCACCTCTTTTAATTTATTCCCCTCTTCTGAGTTCCTGTCTGCATTTGGCCCTTAAAGGATCTTATTCTTGGAAGGAGCACTCGTGAAATATAGGTAATAAAGGCAAATATACCTGTCCCAGTATAGTGTTTCAGGATCCTGTCTGAATCAGTCACCGGGACCAGAGCATCGTCTTTCCAAGCTTTCAGACTTGTGCTGAAGCCCATCTGCTGGTAAATTCTCAATCTCCAGGCTCAACACATCCTGCTGATTGACAAGTCCGCTGAAGATGGGTTGCAGCACAAGTCCGAAAGCTTGGAAGAACAAATCTCCAGTCCCGGTGACTGACTCAGACTGGATCCTGAAATGTACTCAGGATTCGACCCGCCAAACTGCCGACCTTCTGATCGACAAGCTCAGCGTCCTAACCCACTGAGCCACCGCAGCCCTTACGTATTTTTAGGACTGCTTTATTTCAATCCTAAAATGGTGAAATGGGCAGATCAGAATGTGTCAGCGACATAATGCCCCATCCTGCGATTGCTGCCAGGATAAGTCACAGTACTTTGTGCAAAGGCTGATTTGGGTGTTTCCACCCTAGCATTTCCTCATTTGCTACCAATCATGATGGCTTCTAGAAGTGTGATAATAATTCAGTACTCTGGTAATAGTTCTTCCCTTTGCAAAACCGCATTGTGATTTAGAGCAGCAGTCGCAGTCTCTGCTCCCTCTTATCGCAGATGTTTCAGGTGCTGGGTGACAATTTTGATTAATTGCTGAAGCCTTGAGTTTGTTTTGCCAGGGGACTACAGATAGTCCTTGGCTTGCGACCACAACTGAGCCCCAAATTTCTGTCGCTAAGTGGTTAAGTGAATTTTGCCCCACTCTGTGACCTTTCTTGCCATAGTTGTTAAGTGAATCACTGCAACTGTTAAGTTAGTAACATGGTTGTTGAGTGAATCTGGCTTCTCCATTGACTTTGCTTGTCAGAAGGGGATCACAGGATCACACGGGGCACGGCAACCGTCATAATTGCATGCCAGTTGCGAAGCGTCTGAATTTTGACCCTGGGGAGGCTGCAACGATCATTAAGTGTGAAAAATGGTACCTTCTTCAGTGTTGTTGTAATTTCAAACGGTCGCTAAGTGAATGGTTGTAAGTCAAAGACTACCAGTACGGTGATTTGTCAACTATTCAAAAGTCCTGTCATGCAAATATAGTACATTGGGAGAGGGTCCTTGATCAGCTCTGCTTAAAATGCTGGTCCTCAAACATAACAAGTAATTGCAGCAGATTGTGGAGTTTGTTTTCAGAGGCGATGAAGTGGGCTCAGATTTTTTACCCTTCTGTTATCGGCTTGCCATGTTGCCTCACCTCTGAGATCTAAACATAGACAACTGTTTAGTTTTGTGTGGTTTGAATCATAAGGTTTTTGACGGCGTTTCCTCTCTCACTCTGTGGCAACTGGGTGTCCTTATTATACAAAGAAAACCAAAATGATAATAACAGTTACAATAAGGGTTGAAAAAGGTGCAGGTGTTACATTATTAATATTAAATATTAAACATTAAAAAAAGACAAGAAGTATGGATGAGACAGACTTGGTCATCTGCTAAGATTTTCTTTTACTTTTCTGTGGAGTATTTTTGATATTCTCTTTAGGCCACCTGCCTGAGGCTGAATATTAATTCTGTTTACTTTGGATGTTAAAGATTAATTTAGAACCAGATTTTTTTTTTAATGGGTGTGATCCTCCCCTCTTTTCTTGTCACAACCACTTTTTGAGCATGGATCTTATTCAGCAAATAGATGGGGAAGAAATGGAGGTAGTGACAGATTTTATTTTCCTGGGCTCCAAGATCACTGCAGATGGGGACTGTAGCCAAGAAATTAAAAGACGCTTGCTCCTGGGGAGGAAAGCCATGGCAAATCTAGACAGCACACTAAAAAGCAGAGACATCACCCTGTCAACAAAAATCCGTATAGTCAAGGCTATGGTCTTCCCAGTTGCAATGTATGGCAGTGAAAGTTGGACCATAAGAAAGGCTGAGCGCCAAAGAATTGAGGCCTTTGAACTCTGGTGCTGGAGAAGACTCCTGCGAGTCCCTTGGACTGCAAGGCGATCAAACCGGTCAGTCCTAGAGGAGATCAACCCTGACTGCTTTTTAAAAGGCCAGATCCTGAAGTTGAAATTCAAATACTTTGGCCACCTAATGAGAAAGAAGGACTCACTGGAGAAGAGCCTAATGCTGGGAAAGATTGAGGGCAAGAGAAGAATGGGATGACAGTGAGTGAGGTGGCTGGCTGGAGTCACTGAAGCAGTAGGCGTGAGCTTAAATGGACTCCAGAAGATGGTAAAGGACAGGAAGGCCTGGAGGAATGTTGTCCATAGGGTCGCGATGGGTCGGACATGACTTCGCAGCTAACAACAACAACTTATTCAGGGCTGGATGTGGCTCTTGGTCTAAAGTTAAGCTTTAGCTAGTCGTCCAGCTTCTACATAAGCTTCTCTGGTGTGGCGTTTCCCAACCTTGACAAGTTTAAGCCATTAGGATGGCAGGCTAGAGAATTCTGAGAGTTGAAGTCGACATGTCTTAAAGTTGCCGCGTTTGGGAAACCATTCCCTAGTTAGTGCAGGGATCTCCAAATTTGGCAACTTTAAGACTTGTGGACGTCAACTTTCAGAATACCCTAGGTTGCCATGCTAATGTCTTAAACTTGCCGTGGCTGGCTGAGGAATTCTGAGAGATAAAGTCCACAAGTCTTAAAGTTGCCAAATTTGGAGGCCCCTGCCTCAGGGCCAGAAAGCTTCCATAAGGACATCGTTCCTTGTTGCACAAACATCTCTAACTCTCTTAACAAACTAGTATTGGATAGAAGATTGGTTCCTGTGTTATTTATAAATTTGGAGTGGGACATTTATCATTCAAAGCTTGTGCCTTCCACGTTGCTCTCTGCAAAACCATATCCATTCTCTTCCTCGAGGGACCATATTATAGTTCTCATCCAAATGGACACACTCTTTAGCTGAGAGAAAAGATGAACAAGGACATGACCAAATTGTATAAGATCATGCATGGTATGGAGAATTGTTTCTCTCTTCCCCAGAGCAATAAGACAGATGATGCTGATTAGAAAGCACTTCTCCACCCAGTACACAATCTTTGAAATTAGTTGCCACAAACCATGGTGATGATCATTAACCTGAAAGCTCTTAAAGGGGTTGGATGAATTAATGAAGGGCAAATCTATCAAAGGCTGTTGGACTCGGAGAATAGAACAGAATAAAATAGAGCTGGAAGGGACCTTGGAGGTCTTCTAGTCCAGGTCCCTGCTCAAGCAGGAGAACCTATATCGTCTCAGACAAATGGGTGTTCAATCTCTTCTTAAAAACCTGCAGTGATGGAGCACCCACAACTTCTGGAAGGCAAACTCTTCCAGTGGTTGATTATCCTCACTGTCAGGAAGTTTCTCCTTAATTCTCTTTGATCAGTTTCCAGCCATTGTTTCTCGTCCTTCCCTTTGGTGCTTTGCTGAACAACCTGGCCCCCTCTGCCTTGTGGCAGCCCCTCAGATGCTGGAATACTGCTATCATGTCTCCCCTATTTCTTCTTTTCTTTAGACCAGCCAAACCCAAGTCCCGCAGCCGTTCTTTGTATCTTTTGGTTTCCAGGCCTTTGTTCATCTTAGTTGCTCTTCTCTGAATTTTTTCCAAACTCTCAACATCTTTTTTGTGATATAGTGACCAAAACTGGCTGCAGTATTCCAGGTGTGGTCTTACTAGGATTTTATAAAGCAGTACTAATACTTTGCGTGATCTTGATTCTGTGCCTCTGTTTATACAACCCGGGATTGTATTAGCTTTTTTGGTTGCTGCTGCACACTGCTGGCTCATGGTCAAGTAATTGTCCACGAGGACTCCACGTTCCCTCTCACAATTACTGTTTTTAAGCTGGGTCTATATTTGTACCTTCAATGGTACCTCTTGTTAGGAGTCTGTGTGTCTTCAAATTCCTGTTCTTGGAGAATAATGGTGAAAGAGAGCTTATGTCTTAGTCTTGATTCCTTAAAGGCATCTGATTGGCCATGAATGCTGATTGGCCACTATAGGTCCTCCAAAGTCATCTTGTTGGCCACTCTAGGTCCTCCAAAGTCATCTTGTTGGCCACTCTAGGTCCTCCAAAGTCATCTTGTTGGCCACTCTAGGTCCTCCAAAGTCATCTTGTTGGCCCTGAAAGGAACTCACTTCTCAAAGCAAAGTGCTGGACTTCTTCTTACAGTATGTTATCTGGTTAAGGCCAAACTTGTATTTTACACACAATTTGATTTCTGTAGCTCACCAGGAGCTTATGAAAACATTGGAGTGCCATTCATCTTAGAAGAATGAGTTTGGTTTCCATATCAGTTTCTGTCTTATGGGCAGATAAATGATCACAAGGCAAAGTAACTAAGGAATGGCCCTTCTCCTTTGACCATTAGGGGAAGGGGGGGAAAGCTGGTTGACAGAGGAGAGATGAATTGTCCATCTGGCCTCCAATTCAGCAAAAGAGGCCATTATTTCCCTGCTTTCTTTAAAAGAAAGATGCTTCTTTTGTAGAGGGGAAAACACATGTTGCTTCTTAGCAGATAAACAAAATCTGCTCTAGGCTTGAACGATTGGCATGTTATATTTGTAGGATTGCCCAAGGCTGATTTATGATGTATCTTTCCGGTAAACTCTTATTCACCTTTTGTTAATTTGCCTTCTGACTTCTCATGGGACAGTGTTATGGCGACTGAGGTAGTTAACCCTTTTCCACTTAAATTCCCAAAGCTCATGCAAATTTTGCTGCTTTCATTTAGTTCTGGAAGCAGAAAAGTGACATATGAACTAGAGTTCCTTAAATCATAATCAGTCCCCCTCCAGGAATCATAGCTAATGAGGGGGACCGTCTACCAATCTGCAGAGGACAGCAAGTTTCTTTGTGACCACAATTACCCATCACATTAAGCCATAATAATGGCTTGTTTTACTAAACCAGTTTATCTGAAGCTAGCCAATTGTGGCTGCTCTCTAATACCAGTTTTTTTTTAAATAAGTATTTTGTTTCTGTTTTGTAGTTAAAATTAAGCAGGACTTCAAAGTGGCTTGACTTGGGAAGATTGCTTAAACCCCATTTAAATGCTATGGCGCCATTTAGATCCATTTAGAGTGGATCCAATAATTAAATAAAATAATAATTTCGTTTTCTAGAAAGAATGCTGCTCCTGCTTCTTCCCTGTTTTGATTTATAATCTAGGGTTAGGGTCCCCAATCTTGCAACTTTAAGACACGTGTTCTTCAACCCCCAGAATTTCCCAGCCAGCATACCAAGATTGGGAACCCTCGATCTAGGCCAGTGTTTCTCGACTTCAGCAACTTTAAGAGGTTCAGTTTCCAGAACATTCCAGCCAGCATGTTGGGAGTTGAAGCCCACACCTCTCAAAGTTGCTGAGGCTGAGGAACACTGGCCTAGTCTTAGAGGGGCGATGAGTGAAAAATGATGTCGCTCTATAGGGCGCTTTCGAATTTTGAACAATACTCAAAAGAAGAGTTCAGAAAGTTTCAGAGAATTGGAAGAGTTATCCGGATCCAGGAGCTTGTCCTTTTTCGAGGGGGAACCCGCATTTCTCTGAGAGTGCAAGTTTGCCTTTTGTCTTTTTCTTTCACAAATGGCCTGTAATAGGGAGGACTGGAGCTGCATCAAGACCACAGTGTGAAATCTTTGCCATCGCAATATTGTCTTCTCCACATCTGTTTTTTGCAAAATAAGGAAAGCTTCCGTTAGATTGAAAAAATGGCTTTGGGGCTCGAGATCCCCCCCCCTTCCATTTCTGCTGTTCAAGTAGGAGATTTCCTTTGCTTATTATACTGGGAAAACATATGAGGGGTGTTCCTGTGACATCGTGGCGCAGAAAAACGGTGTTTTCTGTCCATTTCATTGCTCCAGTCAAGCTGGCGGCTGCGACTGTGAACAACTTGGCCTTTCTTACATGCCTTAATGGTCAGAAAAAAGGTGCTGAGGTTTTGATTGCATGATTGTGGCTGCCATCTTGACTTCTTTGGACTCCCATCCTGAAAATAATCCCTTCTCTGGTTTTATTCATTCATTCATTCATTCATTCATTCGTGCTCCAAAGCTATTTACAGATAGAATTTTTTAATAAATTGTTACTGCTACACTTGGCTGCCATTAAAACTGAGTCTGCTTTTTAATGGAGTACATGTCATCCTTAATTTACAAGTAGGGAGTGGAATTTTGGTCCCTAAGCAATGAGGTTGTTAAGTGACTGATCACATAATTGGATCCAATTTTATGACCGTTTTTACAATGGCCCTTAAGCAAATCGCCACAGTTGTTAAGCTAACAAGGGTTTTACCATTGACTCACATCAGAAGCTGCTGGGAAGATCATAAATTGTGATCAGATAACTAATGAGCCATGGTGGCGCAGTGGCTGGAATGCAGTATTGCAGGCTAATTCTGCTGCCAGCAGTTCGGCAGTTCGATCCTGACTGGCTCAAATTTGACTCAGCCTTCCATCCTGCCGAGGTCGGTGAAATGAGGACTCAGATTGTTGGGGGCAATATGCTGACTCTGTAAACTGCTTAGAGAGGGCTGTAAAGCACTGTGAAGTGGTATATAAGTCTAAGTGCTATTGCTATAGGACACTATATGCGAGCTCATTGCAAAGCACCCAAATTGCAAGTATTTGACCATTGTGGTGGTATAATAGTTGATAGTGGTTCAACATCAAATTTGATGTTGAATATGATAACAGCAGCACGGTTACTGGTGGGACAATATTGGAAGAAGGATAGTTTGCCTACTATAGAAGAATGGGTGTTTAAAGTTTCGAATCTTGCAGAAATGTCTAAGATTTCTGCTTACTTGAAAGATCATTCACAAGAAAGATATATTTCAGTTTGGAGGAGATGGATAGATTATATTCAGAACAAATATGGGACCAAAAAGTTCCATTTAGCTTATGAGTAGATTTTAGTGGGATATTGTTATTGGTATTCTGTATGTAGTTATGTTAAAGGGGAGTTAAAGCACATTATGAATTTGGTTAATTGTATATTATGCATAATTTTTATTTAGAATGTGATTATTATAACTATAATAATAATGAGCCTTGGTGGAGCAGTGGGCTAATGCCTCCTTAAGGAACACCAGCTGCCTGCAATTAGTGCAGGTTCGCATCCCACCAGGCTCAAGGTTGACTCAGCCTTCCATCCTTCCGAGGTAGGTAAAATGAGGACCCAGATTGTTGGGGGCAATAAGCTGACTTTGTAATAATGCCGCTTGGGGTGTGTGTGTGAAAGCCATAATAAGCAGGCATATACATAGAATGAAGGCTACTGCTAAGCTTGTAAGCTGCCCTGAGTCTTCGGAGAAGGGCGGGATATAAATGGAATTTAAAAAAATAATAATAATCCTGTATTTAGCTCTGGGAAGTGGGGGGGGGGGAAGTGGGTGGGTTTGGGGTGGGTGGGATTTGGGGATATATTGTAAAATTTTGTTTTTGTAAAACTCTTTAATAAAAAAAAAAGTTGATAGTGGTTGTAACTTTGAAGAAAGTTATAAGTCACTCTTTCTAGCACTGTTGTAGCTCCAAATCTTCATTAAACAAACTGTCATAAGTTGAGGATTACCGGAGGGCTACTTCTATTCAAGAGACTTTTGTGGGAGAGATTAATTCTCAGCTACATCTCTGATATATTCCAGGTCTACATTTTGTCTAAATTTATATTCCAGATGAAGATAAGAATTACCAACAGCTGACTTGGTGTTTATTTATTTATTTATTTATTTATTTATTTATTTATTTATTTATTT
>JAKJMR010000355.1:434608-446102 GCA_024449315.1 Daboia siamensis | reverse complement strand
TTTATTTATTTATTTATTTATTTATTTATTTATTTATTTATTTATTTATTTATTTATTAATTATATTTTTATACCGCCCTTCTCCCGAAGGACTCAGGGCGGTGTACAGGGCAATAAATATAAAAAACAGAATATAAAAGTTAAAATACAATTAAATATAATGCCCAAATTTAAAATTTAAAACAATAATTAAGAACACGTTTAAAAACCCCAACCCTAACCCATCAGACCAGGTCAGATTGTTCAAATAAATACGTTTTTAGATCGCGCCGGAAGGAGTGAAGGTCAGGGGCCATCCGGAGCTTGACCGGCAAGCGGTTCCACAGGTCTGGCGCGCCCACAGAGAACGCCCTCCCCCTGGGGGCCACCAATCAGCATTCTTTGATCGGAGGCACCCTGAGGAGGCCCTCTCTGTGGGAGGGCACTGGGTGGAGGGAAGTTGACGCCGGCCGCAGGTGTTGCTGTAGGTAATCCGGACCCATGCCATGTAGGGCTTTGTAAGTCATTACCAACACCTTGAATTTCACCCGGAGGGCAACCGGCAGCCAATGCAGCTCGCGGAGCAAAGGTGTAACATGGGAGTATCGGGAAACTCCCAGTACAACTCGCGCGGCTGCATTCTGCACCAGTTGAAGCCTCCGAGTGGACTTCAAGGGCAGCCCCATGTAGAGAGCATTAAGGAGTCTAGACGAGAGGTCACGAGCGCATGAGTGACTGTACGCAAGGCATCCCGGTCCAGATAGTGTCGCAACTGGCGCACCAGGCGAACCTGGGCAAAGGCCCCCCTAGTCACAGCTCCAATATGCTCTTCCAAAGAGAACTGTGAATCTAGAAGGACCCCCAAGTTGCTTGCCCTATCTACGGGGGGTAATAGCTCACCCCCCATGGCCAGAGATGGAATAATCAGAATTTCCCGGGATGCCGGCACGAACAGCCACTCAGTCTTGTCAGGGTTGAGCCGAAGCCTGTTCCTCCCCATCTAGACCCGGACCGCCTCCAGGCAGCGGGACATCACGTCGAGGGCATCACTGTGTTAAACAGTAGGCTGGAGGGACTGGTTTCTATTCCACTCTGACATAAAATTTTGTGGTTTATTCTATTCCAGTGTTGAAATGGCAGATTTAAATAAGCGTTCAAAATTGAGAGCTTTAAATCTCACCCAGTAATTAGCAGCCCACAGTGTTTGTAAACATTCTAATTGCTCAGTGGAGAGTTTCTATCATCGAGAAATGATGACATTTCTCAGAAATTAACTGTTGGGTTAAGCATTAAAATCATCAAAAGATTAAGAAACAGATTCTTAGGAATGCTCTGTTGACAGAACGATGGCAGGTTCAAAAGATGCAGAGCATCTTCAAAAGGTATCATATATGTAGGCCAAGCCTAAAATGTTCATGTCTTAATTTTGTTCAGATCTGAGACCAAGCAAAAGACCTTTCCACCCACTTAACAAACTGTTAAATGCAAATCAGTAAAAGTATTAATTATTTGCATTCCTCAGAGGGTGGAAGAGAAGCTTAAAAGGAGTGGTGATGAGCTTGAGGGCATCTCTGGGTTGTATGCATACAGTACTGCAGTTTTAACAAATTGTTATTGTGAGTGGCTCTCCTTAAAGAGGAAATTGTGTCTTCCTGTGCCACTTTTGGAAATGAATGTCCTTCAGTACTTCAGAGCTTAATTAAGTACTGGCATTCAGTGTTGCAGGATGTGTGGGATTTCGCTATTTGTTAAAGCTAATTAGGCATGTTTGCTCAATGAAATTTGTACATACATATGCAGGTTTCACGTTTTTGGAAACTTGCGTAAATTTGGCAGGTCCCAGCAAGCAGGCCTTCTCTGCTGTGGTGGCTGCCTTATGGAACATTCTCTCCATTATTTTATTCATTAAATTTATATGCCGCTCCTCTCATCGATAAGGGCCTTATTGAAGTATTCACTTTCTCTATACACATAGCCCTTGACTTTAGTCACCGTTTAAAGTTACAATGGCACTGAAAAAAGTGACCTATGACCATTTTTCACACTTATGACCTTTGTAGCATCCCCATGATCATGTGATCAAAATTCAGATGTTTGGCAACTGGTTTTTACTTATGACTGTTGCCGTGTCCCGAAGTCTTATGATCACCTTTTGTGACCTTTTGACAAGCAAAGTCAATGGGGGAAGCCAGATTCACTGAACAATGGGGTTACTAACTTATCACTTAACAGCTATGGCAAAAAAACATTGTAAAATGGGGCAAAATTCCCTTAACAAATGTCTCACTTAACAACAGAAATGTTGGGCTCAATTGGACTACCTGTACCTGGGATTGGTATATTTTACTTTTCAACATATTTTAATTTTAATTATGACTACATTTATTTATATAACTTGTTTTTATTTGTTTGTTGTGTGCTTCCCACTTTTTGTGAAGTTGGAAAATAAACAATAAATAAATACTGCCTAGGAGCAGAAAAGGGACGCGGTGGCTCAGTGGGTTAGGACGCTGAGCTTGTCAATTAGAAGGTCAGCAGTTTGGCGGGTCGAATCCCGAGTGCCGCGTAACAGAGTGAGCGCCTGTTACCCGTCCCAGCTTCTGCCAACCTAGCAGTTCGAAAGCAAGCACGTAAAAAAATGCAAGTAGAAAAATAGGGACCACTCCGGTGGGAAGGTAACAGCGTTCCGTGCTCCTTTGGCGTCTAGTCATGCCGGCCACATGACCACGGAGACGTCCTCGGACAAGCGCCGGCTCTTCAGCTTTGAAACGGAGATGAGCACCGGCCCCTAGAGTCGGAAACGAGTAGCACGCATGTGCAGGGGAACCTTTACCTTTACCTTTAGGAGCAGAAAATTTTGGTTTTGGAAGGTCTCCATCGGTCCTGTGCTGCATTTCGCTTGTCTGCTCTGATCAGCCATTTTACCCCATGTAGTAAAATCTGTGGTGATTAATTTGCATTATATCTCTGTAACTTAAGAGATCTGCAATTGAAGGCGGGGGAGGGGAATCCTCTGGGTCTGGCTGTTGATAGAACCTTATAAGTCACCATTTCTTCATTTCCAAGTAGTCCTTGACCTATCACCACAACTCAGCCCCAAATTTCCATTACTAAGGAAAGCAGATAGTTGTTAAGTGAGGTTTGCCCCATTTTACAAACTTTTTTTTTTTGCCACAGTTGTTAAAGCAAATCACTCCAGTGGTTAAGTATATCATGCAGTTCTTTGATGAATCTGGCTGCTCCTGTTGACTTTGCTGGGAAGGTTACAAATGGTGATCACGTGACCCCTCCCTCTCCCCGGACAACTATTATGCCACCACAATGGTCAAATATTTGCGATTTGGGTGCTTTGCAACCAGCTCACATACTTTGCAACCAGCTCGCATAGCAATAGCACTTAGACTTGTATACCGCCTCACAGTGCTTTACAGTCCTGTCTCTCTCAGTGGTTTACAGAGTCAGCGTATCGCCCCCCAACAACCTGGGACCTCATTTTACTGACCTCAGAAGGATGGAAGGCTGAGTCAATCTTGAGCCGGTGAGACTTGAACTGCCGACAGCTGGCAGTCAGCAGAAGTAGCCTGCAATACTGCATTTTAACCACTGCACCACCACGACTCAGTTAGGGGTGGACTTGTGTCTCGGTTTGAGATTGTGTAGACCACTGCAGAGACATTGCTGACTGTGGCCGTGAAAAAAAAAAAATCTGCCTTTCGTGTATATAAAGATGCGGTTGTTTTCATAAGTCAGCCCTGACCCATCCTTTCAGGGGGTGAAAAAAAGCATGTGATTTCCCCTGATCGTATTTACTAAATTCACATGTATTTCCTGTGAGCCTGTCAGTATATGTTGGGAATATCCTCGGGACCCCAGAGGGACATTGTACTTTCTACCACTTCACAAAGGAAAATGCAAACAGAAACAAGGATCTCCCCATGCCGTATGTTTGTTTTTTGTTTGCGGTTAAATTCTCCCGTCCACCACTGAGAACAGATTCCTGCTCTGGGTGGGACAAAGGAAAAGAACCCAAATATTTACAGGTATTAATTAGCTTAACGATATGAGGATGTTTGTCATACTCGTCTGCCATGCTTTTCGCAAAGGGCCATGATCAAGTAGTCCGTGTTTGTGCAAATCTTTACCAGGCCAACCCAGTGTCATCAACAGTGGGCTAGGATTCAGGTTCTCTAGAGCCCATCTCCAAGCCAGGTAACCTCCTAGCTGTTGGTGTTGGGATCTGGAGACCAGAACATGTGGAAGGCACCAAGGCCCTGAAGGCTGGCTGACCTCATGCTTGGCATGAGAAGTCTTCTACAAGTCAATCATTTGTATGTCCAGTTCAACAGCCATTCAGTGGAGAGGGCCTTCAATCCCAGAGACCTCAAGCTTAAAAAAATAATACGGATGGATGTGTTTTGCTAATGGAGATTTATTACCATTAGAATGTGCAGAATTGGGTTAAATGCACTTAACAGGTATTTGCGTAGCACTAGAAATTTTGTCTCAATTGTGGTCATCACCTGAGGACTATTTGTATTTAATTTGGCATTGATACCACCTTTATATGGAACATCTGGCCGTGGTGGTGCAGTGGTTAGAGTGCAGTATTGCAGGGTAGTTCTACTGGCTGCCAGTTTGATTCTCACCAGCTCAAGGTTGACTCAGCCTTCCGAGTTTGGTAAAATGAGGATCCAGATTGTTGGGGGAGGAGGCGATACGCTGACTCTGTAAACCGCTTAAAGAGGCTGTAAAGCACTGTGAAGCGGTATATAAGTCTAAGTGCTATTGCTATCTGTCGGTTATTCTCATCCATTTACTACCATTCTGAAACTCCCAGTCTGCTTCCCTGCTGATTATGGAAACGCTAATGGAAATGCTGTAAGATTAATTGTCTTATTAATAATCACTTCTGCCTTTTAAAGCATATGGACAGTTACCTGCTAAGCAGGTAAATGTAAGTCATAAAGGGCTTCTGCATAATTTCCGTGATGGAGCCCTTTTATCACAGTGTGCAGATTTCTTTTTCAATCAGGCTGGAGCCACTTGTATCATTGCATTAATTAATTTTAAAGCAATCTTTTAATTACCACTAAATTACCTTTGCCAATAGTTTTGCGAAATGCGCATTAACAAAATGCCACCTAAACTGAAATGTTGCAGTGATAAAACAGTTATTTTATAACGTTATACTAGTAGAACACTTACTCCAATGGTATTTCATTAATATTAATATTCCCATTTTTTTAAAAAAACCATAACTGGGAAATATATTTTAATTACACGAATGATAAACTGATCCAACCTCAAAAGATAGAGTGCATCTGTCTTATAACATCAAATTTCTTTTAGCCATCTATGGCAACTAAATCCTGCTAGCTGCCATGGTTAGAAGTCAAAAAGATGAGTATATGGGGAAAAAATGCAGTTTTTCTCCTTAGCATAGAAAATCAACTGTAATTTTGCTTGTCACACAGCAACTGAAGAATCAGTGGAAGGAACAACCAGGTGTGGTTCTAGTAGGAGGAAATCACGCATGCAGAGCTTAGATTTTAGCCTGTCATTTTCTTATAAAAGTGCATTCCAGAGTGATGTGCCACTGTAAAAACAAAATCACACACACAAAAAAAACAATAAAAAAAGCATAACATTGAAAGAAGTTAAGACCAATGAAGAACATCTCCAATCAGCTGGAAACTTAATATACGGTAGTCCTTAACTTACAACAGTTCATTTAGTGACCGTTCAGAGTTACAACAGCACTGAAAAAAGTGACTTTTCACACTTATGACCATTGCAGCATCCCCATGGTCACATAATCAAAATTCAGATGCTTGGCAACTACCTCATATTTATGACGGTTGCAGTGTCCCGGGCTCATGTGATCCCCTTTTGCGACCTTCTGGTGAGCCAAGTCAATGGGGAAGCCAGATTCACTTAACGACCATGTTACTAATTTAACAACTGCAGCACAGAAGAAGGAGCTGTAGGCTGACATGGTTTGAGAGACCTCACAGTTGAGAGAAAGAGCTCCGGTAAATGTCTCATAGTACAGTCAAGAGGTTTAAATGTCTGAACTTCATTCAAATTCCTTCATTCTGTCAGGAAACATCTGCTTTGAGAGCGCAGCTTTTGTGCTTTGAGAGGGCAGCTTTGAGCTTTTCTACAAGGGTCCTCCCAATAGATAATTTTCTCTCCTCTTGCTCAGTGGTCTGTCTCCTTAAACCGGAGACAATCTTCTTCTCTACAACAGAAGATCTTGGGTGAGCACTGAGGACATGAAAGGGATTCTGAGGACTAGAGGTAACAGCTAGTTATAAATGGGGTTATTTGCCCCTGGCAAAAAAAAAAAAGGCAGAGTTTTTGTTTATTTAGAGATAGGACTGGAAATCAGTAGTCTGCCTCCTCCTAAGAGGGTCTTCCTAGGTCAGCGGTAGGCAACCTTGGCTTTTTTTATGACCCGCGGACTTCAACTCCCAGAATTCTTGAGCCAGCCACGCTGAGGGGAAAGGGAGAGGTTTCTAAGCTGAGCCATGCTGGCTCAGGAATTCTGGGAGTTGAAGTCCACGAGTCATAAAAGAGCCTAGGTTGCCTACCCCTGGCCTAGTCCTCCTGTCCTCCACGAAGTATCCAATCTCTTTTTGAAGCCATCCAAGTTAGTGGCTCTCATTCTGTCTTGTGGTCATGAAATCCACATATTAATTGGGTGTTCTGCCAAGATGGGCTTCCGTTCCTTTTGCCTGTTCTGAATTTCTTCCCAGTCAGTTTTGTTGCACGATCTCTTCTCGTGTTGTTTTGAGAAAGGGAAACTTCCTCTATTTATTTTTGATCACGTGTCTTTCCTCGTCTGCTTTTTTTTTCTTCTTCCCTAAACTAATGTGAGGGACCCGGGGGCTCAGTGGGTTAGGATGCTGAGCTTGTCAATCAGAAGGTCGGCAGTTTGGCCGGTCGAATCCCGAGTGCCGCGTAACAGAGTGAGCGCCTGTTACCCGTCCCAGCTTCTGCCAACCTAGCAGTTCGAAAGCACGTAAAAATGCAAGTAGAAAAATAGGGACCACTACGGTGGGAAGGTAACAGCGTTCCGTGCGCCTTTGGCGTCTAGTCATGCCGGCCACATGACCACGGAGACGTCCTCGGACAAGCGCTGGCTCTTCGGCTTTGAAACGGAGATGAGCACCGGCCCCTAGAGTCGGAAACGACTAGCATGCATGTGCAGGGGAACCTTTACCTTTACCTTTAAACTAATGTGAGCCTGAAGCTCTGGTCTTTTCTCAGAAGGCAGATGCTGCTTATAAGCCCTACAGGCTTAGTGCTCAAAGCATTGTTAGAGACCCCCCCACCCACCCCCCACTTCATGGTCTGTTTCTGTTGTTTCCTCTCTGGGAAGAGGTTTAAGTACTTCTAGCTGGACAAACCGATTCTGTAATAGCTTTGTTCCCTATGCCATCCGTCTGGTAAACTCTCAAGACTTGTTTTTCTCGCCATGCACATGTATACATAACCCGAACTAGACTATGTTGTTTCTCTGTGTCATATAATATATGTGGGTATATTAATAATTCTGTATTTATTTTTGTCACATATATGTAGTGCATGTTGGAAACGGTGACCCTTTGAGAGCTGTATGCCACAAAATGTCATTTTAGTATATGCCGATTAGTGTACATTCAAAGTGACAATAAAATTATTATTCTAGATGTCCAAATTTCCGGGTCATTTTGGTGCTGTTCATCTTTTTTTTTAAAGTCAAAGAGAGGCTTACAGAGGCTACCAGAATGGGTGGAAAAAAGTCAAGGTGGCAGCTGTGATTCTACAGTTGTGACCATCCTGTCTTCTTTGTCCCCTCTCCTCTCCCCCAACAGATGAATAAAATCCTTAAATTTGTGTTTACCCATTTACATGTAGTCCTCGACTTACAACCATTTGTTTAGTGACTGTTCAGAGTTACGATGACACTGAAAAGGCAACAGGTTTGTATTTAGGACAATTGCACGGTCCCTGTGTCATGTGCACCCTTCCCAGTCAGCTTCCCACAAGCAAACCTAACAGGGGAAGCCAGATTCACTTAAAAAATTGCATGATTTAATTAACTGCGGTGATTTGCTTAACATCCCAGGGCAGAAAATGTCATAAAATGGGGCACAACTCATTTAACAACCACCTTGCTTGACAATTTTGGGCTCAATCATATTCATAAATCGAGGACTACCTGGGCTCTTGTTTCCTTCAAACTTTTCCTTTCGATATTTAATAATAATAATAATAATTTTATTTGTATACCGCCCTTCTCCCGAAGGACTTAGGGCAGTGAACAGGGCAACATATAAAAATACAAAGATACCAAAGTTAAAAGAAATTAAATGAAATGCCCAAGCTAAAACAATAAGTAAATATATTTAAAACAACAATAAAATCCCAACCCATTAGTAGCTCAAAATCTCTTTCCAGTCTCCTTTTCTTTAATATGAATGCCACTTAATAAAATTTTCCTTTTGTGGTTTGTCTGAACCTCTAACAACCAGGAAATAATCTAGCACACAAAGTCAAAACAGAAGATTAATGTTCCGAATTATGTTAGCCTGAGGGGGGGGGGGAAACCCCTTGTAAAGTATTTTGTATTTTGGGGTGTAGTCATGCTATATATTTTTTATTTATTTTATTTTTTATTTTTATTTATTTAATTTTATTTTTGCTTTTTCTGTTGGCTCTTGATTTTATTTTACTGCTCAGATAAGCTTAATGGATTGTGTATCCTCTTGAATATGTTTTTAAACAGGGAAGCAATTTTAATAAACGGGAAGATAGGTTGGCAATTTTTTTTTTAACTGTACATTGCTTGCCATCTTGGATTTCTCTTGCTACAGAGCATCTGCTGTTTGTCTGTTATCTCTGTGAGACGCCACAATACAGCCTGTTGTCTCAGCTGCTCTTCCCATTACAGGATTCAAGGGGGAAGGGCTGGATGGGGAATCAGAGAAAAAGAAAAAAGGGCAGCAAAACAATGTGCTTGCTGAAATCTAGATCGCATGTCAGGCTAAATGCTGTATGTTTTTTGTGGGGTATACCACCTGGCAGAAAGGAATCCCGGTTTGATGCATTTGGCCTTACTTGTTAACATCTGAGAATCAGAAAACCATGTAGTAATGAAGTAGCTGGGTCTTTAATAATCATGTATGAGATGGCAATGTGGGTTGCTGGGTGGATGGATGGATAGCAGAGGTGAAACATGAAGCAGGAACTTCAGATAGTCCTTGACCTACGTCTACAGATCGGGTTCAGAATTCCCATTGCTAATCAATATGGTCATTAACCAAATCATGCCCGACTTTATGACTTTCCATGTTGTGATTATTAAGCAGAGCTTAGAGTTGTTAAGCCAGGGGTCTTCAAACTTGGCCCTTTTATGACTTGTGGACTTCAACTCCCAGAATTCCTTAGCCAGGCATGTTAAGCAAATCCAGCTTGTCCCCTTAACTTTGCTTGTTGGAAGCTGGCTGGGAAAGTCGCAAATGGCGATCACTTGACCCCGGGATGTTGTGACCATTACATCCCAGTTTACCAAGCACCCAAATTTTGATCACGTGACTGCAGGAATGTTGCTATGATTGCAAGTGCGAGGACCGATCTCAGTCACTTTTTCAGTGGCAGCCTAACTTCAAAAAGTTGTTGAGTGAATGGTCGTAAGTCAAGGACTACGTGTACTAGCTTCCTCTCCTGGTACGTTCAGATCTGCCTTTTTTAAAATGTAGCTCAGTAACAAACCACATGCTTTGCATAAAGAGTTGCAACTTTGGTATCTCCAGTTAAAAGGTGGCCTCTTCCTAACCATGAAGGGCCTTGTTGATCTAAAAACTTATTTATTTATTCGAGCAATCCGGCCTGGTTTGATGGGTTAAGGGATGGGATTTTAAATAATTTTAATTACTGTTTATTGTTTACATTGGGCATTATATTTAATTGTTTTTTAACTTTTGTATTCTGTTTTTTAGATATTTATTGCCCTGTTCACCGCCCTGAGTCCTTCGGGAGAAGGGCGGTATACAAATTTTTGAAAATAAATAAATAAAATCTTGCTTTGTATAATTGGTCCTGTCACATGTTTGTAGATGTTCTTTGTGTTTTTTTTAGAAGTTTAGATTTTAGTTTTACAAATCAAGATCTTGGCCCACAGCCAATGAGTTGTGGTGCTGAGTGTCAGTTAAAACACAGATCTCCAAGTCTCCGAGTGACTGTTTGGCTTTCATGTGATTGCATGATCATCTTCTTTTATCTGATTAAATTGAGGCAGATTTTTAAAATTCTCCTGAAATAAGAACCAAACTGCTAGTTTCGGATGGGTGTGTCAGGAATAATTCATCATTTCAGTTTTTCTTGCATCAAGGTTGGCATATGGAGCTGTTGTGGTTGGCTGTTTGCAGTCTGGAAAATAAGTTCAGTTTGTTTTCCTGCCCATCTGTCTGTCTGTCTTTATATCCTGGCTTTCTTCTCAAGGCGGTTAACAGCATTTAAAAATAAAAAAAAGATAGAGTTTAAGTGTAAAACTAACAAAAGCAATTTTGTTTGGAAGAATTTGGATAAAAGGAAACTAGGCTGACAAACACGATGGCTGGACACCATCAGAGCTGACACCAGCCAGACCATATTAAAACTCAAAGAAGCTGTGCAAGATTGGAAGATGGTGGAGACATCTGGCCCACAGAATTGCCAAGAGCCAGACATGACTGAATGGAGAACATCATTATCCATCATCACAATCATCATCATCATCATCATCATCATTTGAGGGGCTTCTACAAAGAAGAGGGGGTCAAACTATTCTCCAATGCACCAGAGGGCAGGACAAGAAACAATGGTGGAAACTAATCAAAGAGATAAGCAACCTGGAGTTAAGCAGAAACTTCCTAACAGTGAGGACAATTAACCAGTCATACCACTTGCCTTCAGAAATCTGAAGAGAAGGACGAGGGGGGACATGATAGCAGTGTTCCAATATCTCAGGGGCTGCCACAAAGAAGAGGGAGTCAAGCTATTCTCCAAAGCACCTGAAGGCAGGACAAGAAGCAACGGATGGAAACTAGTCAAGGAGAGAAGCAACCTAGAACTAAGGAGAAATTTCCTGACAGTTAACAACCTGCCTCTAGAAGCTGTGAATGCTCCAACACTAAAGTTTTTAAGAAGAGACTGGACAACCATTTGTCTGAAATGGTATAGGGTTTCCTGACTGCGCAGGGGGTTGGACTAGATGACTCCCAAGGTCCCTTCCAACTTTATTATTATTGTTGTTGTTGTTGTTGTTACGATGATGATGATGGGTGCTCCATCACTGGAGGTTTTTAAGAAGTGACTGGACAGTCACTTGTCTGAGATGATGTATAGGTTCTCCTGCTTAAGCGGGTGGTGGTGGTGGGGAGAGCTAGACTAGAAGACCTCCAAGGTCCCTTCCAGCTCCTATTCTATTCTATTCTATTCTATTCTATTCTATTCTATTCTATTCTATTCTATTCTATTCTATTCTATT
>JAKJMR010000355.1:382535-424806 GCA_024449315.1 Daboia siamensis | reverse complement strand
GATACGTCGCGTGACGTCACGTGATGTCGTGAGTTTGACACGCCTGATCTAGCTGGCTTTCATGCCTTAGGCAGGACTAGAACTCCCTGTCACCTGCTGCCTTAACCACTAGACCAGAGTGGGTCTCTTTATAGTTCCCAAAACCCCTTAAAGTGGGCAGGACCTGAAATTTTGATTGTGGGCTTTTTTTTTTTTTTTTTGTATTTTGGAGAGCGTGGGGCCTTTAAGGAGTGAAATAGGCTTAAAGGTTTTAAAAATATGTGCTTCATCCCTTAACACCCATCCTCCCTGAAGTCATTCTTCCATATTTTGGAAGGGGCATTCTTTTAATTTCCCAGGTTCATTTGAAACTGCTGAGCTGCAGATGCTAAGAACGGACAGCTGCTTAAAGTTACAAATAAGCCATCTGCTCCTGCAGCATTTTAATCCAGCCAGTAGCATCTCAAGAGATGTTCCTGTTTGCATTTACTTTTTTCCTCCCCACAATTTCAGCATGGGAAGGACTAAAATAACCATGACTTCTCCATCTCTTTTAGTCCGCTTCCAGGAGCCCTCTTCCTCCACCCTAATTCTGCCATTTGTTAAAAAAAAAAAAGAAAGAAGGCCAACTCCCTATTCTTTGCACAGGCTGGATGGCCCATTCATCCAAATTGCATGGGTGGCAGCTGTAAGGCGGCCATTTTGCCTCCCAATTTGCTCCTTGTTTCATTCTGTTTGGGTGTTGTCTTGGCAACCCTGCAAGCCAGTGGATGCAAGTGCTCTCCAGATGCAAATGCTGTCTGGGCACAAATGCTCTCTGTGAGCTCCAGATTAGCCAGTGGATTTGAGAGGAGCCAGACTGTTCCCATAGCAGCGGGTTGATGGCTGTAGAGTGTAAACCTTTGGGAGTGTCATTTGCCTATCTCTGCGATTGCTGGCCGAGTGCCCCCAGACCATGGCAACTGTTGCTAAGAGAGTTCCCCATGGTCTTGGCATCCTACGACTGTTCCCATGAGGGCTGTCTTGTGGATCAAGCAGTCAGGAGGACCTGGAAGAAACTCCCTCTTTGCTCCTGTTGTTGTTCAGAGTTATCAGTTCTTGCCAGCCTGGCTATAAATCAAGCCTAAAGTAGCACATTTGATGCATATTAGCTTAAAGTGCCCAACTGAATCTGAGAAGGATTTATTTATTCTGCTCAACACAGCGCAGCAGAAAGAGACAGACTGCAAGTCCTGAGTGCCTAAAAAAAATTGGGTTCTTTTCCTTGAACCCCCCCCTTCTCCCTGAATCCCCTCAAAAGTAATTCCCAAATTGTCATTTACAATGTGAGTTAAATATCAATTGTTTTATTGATTCAATTTATTTTGATTGATTCAATTTATACCAGGGGTGTCAAACTCAATTTCACTGAGGGTCACATCAGCATGGCAGTTGCCCTCAGGGGGCCGGGTGGGTATGGCCAAGGTGGGTGTGGCCTACTGG
This sequence comes from Daboia siamensis, assembly GCA_024449315.1. Lineage (NCBI taxonomy): Eukaryota > Metazoa > Chordata > Lepidosauria > Squamata > Viperidae > Daboia > Daboia siamensis. Next base: position 423,345 of record JAKJMR010000355.1, on the reverse strand, counting down.
GTGGGCATGGCTAAAGTGCGTATGGCCTGCTGGGTGGGCATGGCCAGCTCTACATCATTCGCATCAAGGGTGCCTATGGGGGCCTGGGCAGGAGTGGGACAGATCTGAGGGTCTCTGGCAGAAGGAGGGTCTCTGGGCCAGGGCCAAGGCAGTGGGGGCCGTTCCCTCACTGTTTCCAGGATGGCTTTGCGGGCCACATGAAACCACTTTGCGGGCCGGATCCGGCCCCCAGGCCTTGTGTTTGACATGTCTGATTTATACCCATCTCACACGCATGACTTCGGGCAGTGCATAACTTTAAAACAGACATGTCAAACACAAGGCCCGCGGGCCACAAACGGCCCGCCACATGATTGAATCCGGCCCGCACAACTCTCCTGGAAATTACAAAGGTCCGGCCCCCACCACCTTGGTGCCGGCCCGGCTGAGCACTTGCTCAGTAGGAGGCAAGTGCACTGGGCTGGTGGAGCCCAGCACCATTTGCAGCTGTTAGTCTCCAGGTAGGTAGGAGGGAGTGAGGTAGGATGGGGGGGAAGGGAGCAACACCCAGCCGGTGAGGGGGAGAAGTGCCCAGGCAGGAAGACAGACTTGAGGCAGCCAGAGAAAGAGCTGCAGATGGCTCCTCTGCCGGGCTGGCTGGAAAAGCTGGAACGGATCTCCCATTTGGTCTGCGCAGGGAAAGCAGGACCAACTGGAGGAGAAGCTCCAGCCGGAGGTAGAGTGTGATTTTTTACAGGCTGGGGTCTGGGTGTCTTTCCTTCTAAAGTTGAAGAACAGCTGCAGTCTATCCCAACTTGAAAGGCAGGTAGGAACGCAGTAGCCAGGGCAGCTCCTTAGCTCTAAGGATGCCTTGGACTCAGGAACTGGGCGGGTGGGCGGGCTGGAAAACCTGGAGCGGATCTCCCATTTGATCTGTGCAGGGAAAGCGGGACCAATTGGAGGAGAAGCTGCAGCCGGATATTTTACAGGCTGGGTCTGGGTGGTATAGTAGAGCTGAGCACTAAAAACTGTTTTTGCCACCCTGCCTGCCCCTCAGGGACACTACTGCCAAGTTTCTTTCAGCAGGAGTCATGCTGGGGCATACCCAGATGCTCCTTTGCGCCTCAACTGTTCCAGAGTAGGTGCCACCCTTGGCTCTGTGAACACCACAGCCCTGGGCCTTGGTGGCCTGGGAATGTCTCCAGATTTGTGTGGAGGAGAAAATGTGCTGTCAGTTTCAAAGTCTCCTTGTGCCCTTCAGTGCAAGCAGGCCTGGGGCTGCGGAGAGTTGGGAGGGTGAGGCAGAATGCTGGGCAGCCCTTTGGAGCCACAAGAGTGAGGCAGCAGCCACGCTCCTGCAATTTTGGGCAGTGCCCAGACTGGCTCCATCCCTCTGTCCTGGAGTTGCTCCCCCCCACATGTTCCCAGCCTGGATCACATGCCGCTGGCCTCCTTTTCCACGGGCCATCCCTGCCAGTGCCCCCATGAGCCCCATCCCCTTGCCCCCTAGGTCCCCAAACCACATTATGCTCAGTCTGATTCTTGGTGGAAAATATGTTGAAATCAATGGAGGGATGTTTTGGGTCTCCCCCAAAGGACAGACTGACAGACCTTGAAAGAACTAACCAGCATTGCTTGCAAAAGCTAAATTTTGGATGGATATTTCAGGGATTTTGAACTCTATTTCTGGGCTTCATGGACATAGGAGAGTTGTTGGGAAAAAATGGAGCAAGTGGTTCCTTGTTTCCTATTTGAGAAAGCTTGATTTCTCCCCCCCTCCTTGCAATGAGAGACTGGAAGGCAGCTCTGAAAATATCAGAATCTGATCAGAAATGGAGGCTGAGTAGTCCTTGTGGCTGCTAGACCAGCTTCTGAGTGATGGTGGATTGCTGATTTTTTCCTCCATCCATGGATGAGTGGAAATGGGGATTCCCTTTCAAGAAGGGCCAGCCTCCCTCATGCAGGACTGGGAAGTGCTGCTCCCTCCCTCCTCTTGCTCTCCAGAGATCTGTCAAGGCAGAAGAAGGTTCTCTCTCTCCCTCCCTCCCCCCTCTCTCTCTCAGCTTGGAGACTAGGAGGCTATCTACATCTGAGCTAACAAACTACCAATCATGCCTAGGCTTGGGAAGAAGGCCCTTTCCATCCTCTGCACATGCTTGGCTGCAGATGTTTGGGGAGGTGAAGAGCTTGTGGGGCAATGAGATTTCCCCACATGAAATTAGCTGGTGCAACTTGTTCTCTCCTGACCCAGGCCTTTCGAGTAAGCTGTGCTGAGTGAGCAGCATTGAGCTGGCCATGCCCACCCGGCCACGCCCACTTGGTCACACCCACCCGGCCCCCCATGGGCAACCATAATGCTGATGTGGCCCTCAATGAAATTGAGTTTGACACCCCTGCTTTAAAATAAGTAAAAATATAATCGTTCAACGATCGCAAAACATATACAGATAGTCCTCAACATACAGCTGTTCACCTAGTAGCCATTTGAAGTTACAACAGCATGGAAATAAATGACTTATGACTATTTTTCACACTTATGACCTTTGCAGCATCCCCATGGTCACGTGATTTACATTTGGATCCTTGACAACTGACTGATATTTATGTCAGATGGTTGAAGTGTCCCAGAATCATGTGATCCCCTTTTGCGACCTTCTGACAAGCAAAGTCAATGGGGAAGCTGGATTTATTTAACAACCAGATTACTAATTTAACAACTGCAGTGATTCACTTAACAAATGGGGCAAGAAAAGTCATAAAATGGGGCAAAACTCACTTAACAAATTTCTCATTTAGCAACCAAAATTTTAGGCTCATTTGTGGTCGTCAGCTGAGGTCTACCTAAATAAAAACACACAACAGCAGGGGAATCATAAAATGGCCTTCAACGTAGTTAGGAAGTGGGGTCCACAAACCCGTCTCTCTTACATGCACACTTCTTTTGATTGTCACATTAAAAAAATAAAATTTCAAATAATTCACTAATACCATCAAGTAGAAAGTGAGCAAATGTGGAAAAAGCAAGTAGTGGTGGAATCAATAAGAACTGCTGCATTTGGTGCTGTGACAAAGATTTGGAAAAGCTCTTGGATACAGTCAGAATGGAAGAATTACAAAAAGTTGCAGTATTTGGAACAGTGCATATATTATTTAGGTAGTCTAGATTTGGTCATCAAAAATACCAAATCCAATCAGAACTATTACAGAAAATGAAGAATGTAAAGTGCTCTAGCACTTTAGAATTCAAACAGACAGGCACCTGCCACATAACATGCCAGACTTAACAATTGTCGGTTAGAAAGACAACAAAAGTCTGGATAGTGGATCTGGCAGTACCCAGAGACCACAGAATAGAAGAGAAACAACTGGAGAATATAACAAAATACAAAACCTCCAAATAGAAATAGAATGACTGTGGCAAAAGAAAGCAAAGATAATACCAATAGTCATAGGAGCCTTGGGTGCAATCCCAAAACAACTGGAGCACCACTTAAACACCATCGGCATTGACAAATTCACCATCAGTCAATTGCAAAAGGCAGCTTTGCTAGGAACAGCTTACATCCTGTGACGATAACTAACACCATCAAACATTAACATCTGCCTATCCCCAGCCCTTAAGAGGAACTCGATAGGTGGATAAAAAAGTTACATCCAGTCTGAACAGCTGGCTTGACTGTATAATGAACAATAATAGTAAGTTTTTGTTCTGGTCCCTCTGGGTTTTCAAAATACAACCCCTGGCTTTCCAAATGCTGTGGTTAGAAAAAAAATTGTAAGCTCCTAGTAAAAGAAACTAAGAAAGATTGAGGGCAAGAGAAGAAGGGGACGACAGAGAATGAGGTGGCTGGATGGAGTCACTGAAGCAGTAGACGTGAGCTTAAATGGACTCCAGAAGATGGTGGAGGACAGGAAGGCCTGGAGGAACGTTGTCCATGGGGTCGCGATGGGTCAGACACAACTTCTCAACTAACAATAACAACAAAAGAGACTAAAACACTTGCAGGTCTGTAGTTAAAGTTTCTGCTAGCAGACTTGGTGTTCATAAGGCTATCTTGTCAGAAAAGTGAAACTTTAATGTTGGTTACACTGTGTTTTACTGGAAGGGATTGTGCTACTGTGAAAAGCATATCACCTGGTGATTAATGCTGAAGTTGCATTATTATAAGGAGAGCTCAGCATTTTTATGGGGTGTGTTTGTAACCTTTGTGACTGCAGAGACGCAATTTTTCATGGTCACCAGAAAAAAAAAGAACCCAGTAGTTCTTTAACAGGAACTGCAATAGTTGTAGCGGAAACTATCGTTTGGTACAGTTTTCTTTTTAAAAGGCTGAGTAGCATTGTTAAAAATTGCCGGTAATTGAGACTCATGGAAAATACTGCCTTCTATAACGTACTGGTGCGCCAGTTGCGGCCCTATCTAGACCGGGATGCCCTGTGTACGGTCACTCATGCGCTCGTGACCTCTCGTCTGGACTACTGCAACGCTCTCTACATGGGGCTTCCCTTGAAGACCACTCGGAGGCTCCAACTGGTACAGAATGCAGCCGCGAGAGTTGTCTTGGGAGTTTCCCGGTACTCCCATGTTACACCTTTGCTCCGCGAGCTGCATTGGCTACCAGTTGTCTTCCGGGTGCGATTCAAGGTTCTGACGATGGTTTACAAGGCCCTACATGGCTTGGGTCCGGAGTACCTCGGGGATCACCTGCTGCCGGCGTCAACTTCCCTCCGCCCTGTGCGTTCCCACAGAGAGGGCCTCCTCAGGGTGCCGCCGGTCAGGGAATGTCGGCTGGTGGCCCCCAGGGGGAGGTCCTTTTCTGTGGGCACCCCGGATTTATCGAATCGGTTGCCGGTTGAGCTCCGGATGGCGCCCGACCTTCGCTCCTTCCGACGCGATCTGAAGACCTACTTATTCGAACAAGCCGGCCTGGCCTGATGGGGGATGGGTTAGGGTTTTTATTGTGGGTTTTGTTTTATTCTATTGTTTTTAGGGGCACCTTGTTTAATCTCTTTTAATTTTTGTATTACTGTTTTTTAACATGTATTGCCCTGTTCACCGCCCTGAGTCCTTCGGGAGAAGGGCGGTATATAAATAAAATTATTATTATTATTATTATCTTAGTTTCCCCTTGCATCTTGAGGGTTGGCTGATACACAAAGTAGCTGCATCTCAAACCTGCTAGAATATTTTAGGCTCTAAAAAGGCTTTTAGAGTCTACACTTTTAGAAGGATAGTTCACGGATGAGAAGAAACTGGTACATTTAGTCTTCTGCTCCCCTTGCTGTAGCTTTTTTCCTCTCCTAAATAATGAGCATCGTTCTCTTTCTGTTGACCTGGTGTTGGCCCTCCTGGAGAAGTGTGGATAGAACCTGTTCTTGTCTGTGACATGTTTGTGGTATTGTGCGTTGCCTGGGGCTATAGTTCTCTGTCTCCTGTATGATCAAAGAATAGAATTGCACATACGAATTGCATTATGCTTTGGTTTAGTTTTAAGGCATCCTTTTTTTTTTGCTCTGAACCTTAATACAGCTAGTCCTTGACTTGTGACCATAATGGAATCTGGCATTACAGTCACAAGTCATTGCAATCATTAAGCAGGTCACTTGACTGGACCTGATGTTTGGGCATTTTTTGGCAGCAATTGTTAAGTGAATATGGAGGCGGTTAAATGAATCCATTTTACTCAGTGGGTATTTTTTTTTTTTACCAGAAACTGGCAAAAAAACATCGAAAGTTGTGGGCACGTGACTATGGGATGCTAAAGATAAGCTAGTTTGATTGTGGTCGTAAAGATGCACTGGTTGCCAAGTGTCCAAAATCCAATCATCTAACACTCTCTCTCTCTCTCTCTCTCTCTCTCTCTCTCTCTCTCTCTCTGTATCCCTCCTTTTTTTCAAAATCAGGTCATAAGTAGCTATTTGGGGGGGGGGGGGTGTCTCCTGTAAGTTTGAACAGTTGCTAAGACCAACACACTTTCCTCCTCCTATGTTTTCCACAAACAGAATCCCTGTGAGGTGAGTTGGACTAGGAGAGACTCACCCAGATGACTTTCATGACTAAGGCAGGACTAGAACTCACAGTCTCCTGTTTTCTAGCCTGTGTGCCTTAACCACTAGACCAAACTGGCTCTCATGTAGTGCTTTATGGTGTATGCAGGGAACAAGAAAACTTGTTTTGTCCAAGGAATTTATAATATATTTGGAAACATATTTCCAGTTGCAGCCCCAATTTGATTTCCAGTTGATCAAAGGTGTTCAGAAAGACTTCACACAATAGGTGGGTCTAAGGCAAGATTTTAAAATGGCCGACCAACTTTTCTGTATGGTCGGAGGATGCATTAAAATGGTATGTGGGGATAAATAACGCAAAATAGTCTATGGAGATTCTGAATCAACCAGGCCATGGTTGTCCCAAAGGTGCTTTTTCAAAAGGCAACTGGACTTGGTTTTTCCTTGAAGACCTTTTGCTTCTCATCCAAGAAACTTCTTCACTTCAGAACTGACAAAGCTTCTTGAATGAGAAGCGAAACGTCTTCAAGGAAAAACAGAGAAAGTCTAGTTGCCTTTTGAAAAAGCACCCTTGGGACTAGGTAGTGAGTGCCATGGTATGTCTTTGAGCCAAGGCAGATGCTACATTTATTCCTCTGGGATTTAGGGGAGGAATTTTGAATAGTCTTAAATCAGAAACAACATTAATATTGGGCTTAAACTCTTAATTTTGATGAATTTCCTGCCTCTGAAAGATGGGAAACTCTGCTGCTGTTTTTCTGCACTTGTGGTTGGAAACCTCAGAGGGTTGGAGGAAAAAAAAAAGGGAGAAGTTATGTCAGCCTTGCTTGGTAAACCAGATAGGAACTGCAACCAGATGAGCTGATTCCACTTTATTGTAGAACTACACTGACAGAATCTTGCAAATCTGAAAATATACTTATTCCCTTATAGATCTCTTCTCATCCTTTTGCCGCGTCCACGGTCCACTTATGGGGCCAAGCTACCTCTTATCTGACTATCCCTTGGCAGACTCTCTTTGCCAAGTCTTCCCTGTATGCCTTTATAAGTTGGGCCTGCATGAGTATAGATTATTCACCCCTGATGAGAAGGAAAAGGGATCTTAGGAGGAGCAGTTTGGGTTTAATGAGAAAGCCAGTGACAAGAAGCCAAAATATTTTTTTCAGAAGGAAAAAGGTGGTGGTGGAATTAGTGGAGATACCAGTTATTTTGCAAGAAACAAGGGTGGAGTGTTGGATAAAAGTAAAAAAAAAAAGTAAGAATGGCTATGTGAGAGAGAGGGAGGGAGGGAGGGAGGGAGGGAGGGAAGGAAGGAAGGAAGGAAGGAAGGAAGGAAGGAAGGAAGGAAAGAGAAGGCGGGAAAAGAGAGAGAGAAAGAGAGGCAAGCTATTTGGCTGTTCCTGACATAAATAAATTCTATGAAGATTGTCATCATATTTCTGTGAAATAGCAGCATCTAGTGGTGTTCACAGGGATTGCTGACTTTTTCCCGACATCCTGTCTTGTGCCCGGAGAAACAAAACTCTTTGTTATTATTCCTCTTGCTACCAATTCCAGGCCAATATGAGCTATAGACCAGATTGATTTCTGCTGAACTGTGAGTTGCGGTTTGATGCTTGTATTTAAGCCTCGCTGTTTGGATTGGGCTCTTTTGCAGGCTGGCAGTGATGGAGCCAAAATTGGGAATTGCCCCTTCTCCCAACGACTCTTTATGGTTCTCTGGCTCAAGGGAGTGACCTTCAATGTCACCACAGTGGACACCAAAAGGTAAGTGAGACAACCCTAATCCTGTTCTATTCCCCTGGCACTAGTGATCAGCCTCCTTCTCCATTCCACTCTGGACCTCAGCTCTCAAACATTCCCAACTAAATCCCAAACACATGGAAAGAAGTTGGATGGGGGTCAAACTCATGAACATATCCAATTTATGTTACAGGTAGTCTTCAACTTGCAACCATTCATTTAGTGACTATTCGAAGTTACAAAAAAAAGGTGACTTATGACCATTATTGACACTTACAACCATTGCAGCATCTCCGTGCTCACCTGATAGAAAATTGGGCACTTGGCAACTGGCATGTATCTATAATGATTGCGCTGTTCCTGGTGATCACCAGTTGTAAGCTTTCCAGATGGCTTCCAACAAGCAAAGTCAAAGGGGGAAGCCATATTGGCTTAACGACTGCATGATTCGCTTAACAACTGCAGTGATTCGCTTAACAACTTGGCAAAAAAGATCATAAAATGGGGAAAAACTCACTTAACTGCTGCCTTGCTTAGCAGTGGAAATTTTGGGCTCAGTTGTGGTTGTAATTTGAGGACTATCTGTAAATTAGCTGCCTCAAAGGCTCTTTTTCAAAAAGGAAACGGGACTGATTTTTTTTCCTTGAGGAAGAAGATGTTTCGCTGCTCATTCAAGAAGCTTCATCAGTTCTGATGGTGGGGAGGATGGAAGGACAGGTTTGGACAGGATGGTGGGGTGGAAATGGAAGGATTGTCTCTTTGCAGTCATCTGGTTATTAGTCCTCTCTCTGAGAGCCTTTGAGGCCACTTGGGGGATTTATCCGTATAAATTAGCTGTTTTTCATTTCTTACTTAACATTTCCCTTTTTTCCATAGGAGAACCGAGGCCGTGCAGAAGCTCTGCCCTGGAGGCCAGCTCCCATTCCTGATGTACGGGACCGAGGTCCATACGGACACTAACAAGATTGAAGAATTCCTGGAAGAGGTTCTGTGCCCTCCTAGGTACGAACTAAACAAAGCCATAGAGCTGATTGGCAAAGTGGATTTTGGGATATAGAAAGGATTTCATATGATATTATCAAACTCTATGGATTTGTTGTTGTTGTTGTTGTTGTTTTCTTAGGTATCCAAAGCTGGCTGCTAATAACCCTGAATCTAACACAGCTGGCCTTGATGTCTTTGCCAAATTCTCTGCCTATATCAAGAACTCAAATCCATCTCTCAACGCCAGTGAGTATCTTGGACCAAAAGTCCTGATTGCTGTTCCTGTGTGATTACTTAATAACTCTTGGGAATTCATTTCCTTTTCCTTGCTTCTTGGTTGGGTTGTGTTCCTCAACCTTGCCTTTTCACTTTCTTCTTTCTCTTTTGGCTCCTCTTCTCCAATCCAAAATTCCTCGGCTCATTTCCCACAAAGTGTCACTTGTACAATATATGGATAAGCAACAGGAGAAAGTAAGTACATTTGTGGGAAACCTAACATTTGCAGTAGGGCTCTGCGTGGCTGTATAAGGTTAAAGAAACGATCTCATTGGGGGGAGGAAAACCTCAGGAGCCAATAAGGAAATGCCTACTTAAAAAGGGGAGGGGGAAAGGAGGGAACAGAGAGCAGAATGGAATAGACCAGGGGTAGGCAACCTCGGCTCTTTTATGACTCATGGACTTCAACTCCCAGAATTCTATGCTGATTCAGGAATTCTGGGAGTTGAAGTCCACGAGTCATAAAAGAGCCGAGGTTGCCTACCCCTGGAATAGACCGACTTGAAAATGGGCGTGACTGGCCAGCAGGAGCCTAAGAAAACAGCACTCAATTCTGCAATATTTGGTACAGTAAATAGCTTCCAAGTGCAGCGCCTCACTGGTTGTTTATTTATTTTTATTTATATGAATTTATAAGCCACCCAACCCCAATGTACTCTCAACATTTCTAACTTGCCACTCCATTCTCATTGGTCTGTAATGTAACGTTCTTCCTGCTTGCTTTCACTGTGAAATTACCCGTCAATTACTTCATTACCTGTTGCCTTTAATCTTTCCTAGCTAAATCTTTTTTTTTTTTTTGACATTATTTGTTTTTTTTTACTTGTATACAGTTCAGAGGCTAACTGGGCAGCTTCCATTAAAAACAATAAGAACACTTTTAAAAATGAAACAAAATCATTGTTGCCTACCATTTAGTTGTTGTCCCTCATTTCCCACCAACACCTATGCCTCTTTTTGAGTTTACCCCCCAAATCCTAGAGACGGAATCGATCCTCTTTCTGCCCTCTTACTAATCTTCTTCTTTTTTTCTAGTTCCATATCTTGAATCTCACTGGCCCTATTTGCTTTCTTCTTGGATACTGTCAAGCTTGCAAAGTAATCCAGACCAGAAGTAGATCCCGGATTACTAGCGCCATCTTTATTGTAAGGTTACATTAACAGAATTTGGAAGTACTCTTCCCTTCCCTCCCTCCCTTTTTTCACAGCCCTGTGGTCCCTTAATTTGGGGTAGAGTCGGGGTGACTAGATGGAGCTGAGCATTTACTGGCTGAATGCCCTTCCTGATGCCTATGAGGTGTTCACAGCAAATATTTTTTTCTCTGTGCCCTGAGAGAGAAACATCTGCCACTACCTAGGGTTGAACTCTCAACCTTCCAAGTCAGAGGCAAGTGTCTTCACCACTAGGCCACTATGCAGCTCACTTTCTTCCCTCACTTATTTCCCCCCAAAGTAGGGAGGGTCACTTCTGAGTTGCCTTTTGACACCCCTCCTCCTCTGAATGCAAATTTTATTTGTCAGACTATTATCTAGGCCAGGGGTAGGCAACCTTGGCTCTTTTATGACTCGTGGACTTCAACTCCCAGAATTCCTGAGCCAGCCATGCTGAGGGGAAAGGGAGAGGTTTCCATGCTTAGCCATGCTGGCTCAGGAATTCTGGGAGTTGAAGTCCACGAGTCATAAAAGAGCCAAGGTTGCCTACATCTGATCTAGGCTGTGGCTCTACCTCCTATATCTCCCAAGATCATTCCATTATAGCTACTGTTGGCTTCCTCTACTGTTTCTGCCTTGTTCCTCTTGTTCTAAACCTCCTGAGCTTTTTCCCAATTCAGTGACCAACTGAATCCTTCCAGCTGCGTTGACTTCTCCTTTAGATTTTTCATTGGTACCTCTTATCCCTTTTCCTTCCTACCCCACTCTTGAATTCCTAGATCTTGAGAAAGGTTTGCTGAAAGCACTGAAAGTGCTGGACGTTTATTTGATGACACCGCAACCTGAAGAGGTGGATGAGAACAGCGCAGAAGATGAAGGCCAATCCAACCGCAAATTTCTTGACGGAAATGAACTTACGTTGGCAGACTGCAATCTGCTGCCCAAGCTCCATATTGTCAAGGTGAAAAACTTTTCGGAGACAGGGTTGCCTCTAAATTATTATGGGGAATGGGAGCTAAGAGGGTGGTTTCCTTCACATCCTATTTGTAAGCCTCCCAGAAGCATACAGTTGAGGAAAAAATGCGGGAAGAATGACATTTTTCGTCCTCTTTTCATAACTCCTAGTTTTATACAGGAAGGCACAAAGGCCTCCACCAGAGAATTTGAGGCCCATCTTAGGAGTGCCATATTCAGATCTGAAATGCTGAGGGCGCATTTGGTGTGTTCATCCTTTCTTCATCTGTCAGCTGTTACTTGAAGCTCTGCCTTTTCCTGGGCTTGTGTGAGGTCAGGGAAATATGCACAACTGAGTTGAGGAGGCAACTACAGAAGGGAACAACATGTTGCTGTCTCCTTAACTCCAACACATTTTTTCTTGAGCTCATGCAGCCTTGGTGGAGCAGTGGGCTAATGCCTCCTTAAGTAACACCAGCTGCCTGCAATTAGTGCAGGTTCGAGTCCCACCAGGCTCAAGGTTGACTCAGCCTTCCATCCTTCCGAGGTAGGTAAAATGAGGACCCAGATTGTTGGGGGCAATAAGCTGACTTTGTAATAATGCCGCTTGGGGTGTGTGTGAAAGTCCTAACAAGCAGGCATATACATAGAATGAAGGCTACTGCTAAGCTTGTAAGCCGCCCTCAGTCTTCGGAGAAGGGCGGGATATAAATGTAATAAAAAAAAAAATCTGTGTGAGGCCAGGAAAAATTGAGAAACAGTTGACAGAGACAGGGTTACCACATCAGATTCAAAGCACTCTTGCCTACTTCAGATATGATTCAGATCCATAGCATACTACAGGTAGTCCTCAAACCTACAACCATAATTGAGCCCCAAAATTTATGTGGCTGAATGAAAAATTTGTTAAGTGAGTTTTGCCCTATTTTATGACTTTTCTCGTAAAGTTGTTAATGACTGCAGTTCTTAAACTAGTAACCTGGTTGTTAAGTGAATTGGCTTCCCCATTGACTTTGCTTGTCAGAAAGTCGCAAAAGGGGATCACATGACTCTGGGACACTGCAGCCGTCATAAATATGAATCAGTTGTCAAGCATCCAAATGTAAATCACATGTCTATGGGGATGCAACGGTCATAAGTATGAAAAATGGTTGTAAGTCATTTTTTTCAGTGCTGTTGTAACTTTGACAGTCACTAAATGAACGGTTGACAGTTGAGGACTATCTGTGTTGTGATTTCCCCAAAATCTTTTCAGGCCTTTCTTAGCTGAGACTTCATTACAGATAGTTATTAACTTACAACCATTCATTTAGTGACCATTAAAAGGTTCCAATGGCATTGAAAAAAGTGAGTTATGACCATTTTTCACATATATGACTGTTGCAGAATCCCCATAGTCACATTGATTAAAATTGAGACGGTTGGCAACTGGCTCATATTTATGACTGTTGCAGTGTCCCCGGGTCATGTGATCACCTTTTGTGACCTTCCGACAAGCAAAGACAATAGGAGAGCCAGATTCATGTCACAACCATATTACTAACTTAATAACTGCAGTGATTCACTTAACAACTGTAGCAAGAAAGGTCATAAAATGAGGCAAAACTTTACAAATGTCCTGCTTAGCAACATAAATTTGAGGCTCAATTGTGGTCATACCCTTATCAGCATATTATAGCAGTGGGCTACAAACTAGTCTTCATAAAAAGCTAAGACTCTTAGAGCCTAATGCTATGCAGTTGCCAGCTTTATTTATTAATTAGATTTGTTTGCTGCCCATCTTGCCAAATAGCAATAGCTCTAGCTCTTAGATTTATATACTGCCCCATAGCGCTTTACAGCACTCTCTGGGTGGTTTGCAGAGTCAGCACATTCCCCCAACAATCCGGGTCCTCATTTTACTGACCTCAGAAGGAGGGAAGGCTGAGCCAACCTTGAGCCCTGTCAGGATGAAACCCCAGGCTGTGGGCAAAGTTTGCCTGCAATCCAGCCTTCCAACCACTGAGCCACCATGGTCCCTTCCTTGCAGAATGTACCAATTGGATCAGTGGGTTGAAACTGCAAATAATTTGTGCTTGTACACCTTCCCACCAGGTGGTTTGCAAGAAATATCGTAACTTTACCATTCCTGAGGAATTCTGTGGCATCCATCGCTATCTCAAGAATGCCTATGCTCGTGAGGAGTTTGCCAGCACCTGCCCAGATGACGAAGAAATTGAATTAGCTTATGAGCTGGTTGCCAAAGCTTTGAAGTAGTAAACTTCTAAAATGTGGAGAAGGGACACAGGGCTTCCCTGGCAGGGATTCTTGGATTTGGGCTCCTCCAAGAGTATTTTAACATGTGTATTTGTATTTGGCCACCGGAGGGGGAATGTTTGTTTTCTGGAGGGACAAAATGCTTCGAATTTAAATATGAGCAAGTATGAAATAAAAAAAATACATGTTTTTAAAAACAGGAAGTTTCTTGTTGTACTTGTTCCCTACCCAAAGCATGATACTATGACTGCTACAGGAATACTGGGTTACTTCTGTAGTTATGAGACGCCCCGCTGGATAATTCTGCAAAGCAGATGGAGCAATCTAATATGAATCCTGACTTTTAGGTTATTCAACATTTCATACTGGTTGCTCAGAAGAACAGGCAATGTTGCTTTGGCAGTTCAGAGGTTAAACAAGTTTGGGCCTGTTGAGTATGCAGAATAACAGAGTTGGAAGGGACCTTGGAGATCTTCTAGTCCAACCCCCTGCTCAGTCAGGAAACCCTATACCATTTCAGACAAATGGTTGTCCAATCTCATCTTAAAAACTTCCAGTGTTGGAACATTCAAAACTTCTGAAGGCGAGTTGTTCCACTGATTAATTGTTCTGTCAGGAAGTTTCTCCTTAGTTCTAGGTTGCTTCTCTCCTTGACTAGTTTCCATCCGTTGCTTCTTGTCCTGCCTTCAGGTGCTTTGGAGAATAGCTTGACTCCCTCTTCTTTGTGGCAGCCCCTGAGATATTGAAAGATTACTATCATGTCACCCCTATTCCTTCTCTTTATTAAGCTAGACATGGCCAATTCCTGCAACCGTTCTTCATATTTTTTAGCCTCCTCTTTGCAGATGTGAGACTACAAGGTAGATACCAGATCTGTAGGATAGGCCAAGAAGATAAAACAAAAATCTCCTAGAAGAAAGGAAGACCAAGCCACTTTCAAACTGTTGCCAAGAAAAGTGTGCAAACGCAGCCATGAAGTCATCATGAGTCGATCCTGGTTCTCTTCAACCCAAACTTTACAACTGAAGAGAACATCAAACATGTGTGACCCAGGTCAGAACAGATCTGTGGTGCTTCCCAATGAATCCTTTGGCTATAATTGAAAAAACAACAACAACATCCCGTACAGTCTTTTTCTAGTTAAAGTTAAAGATTCCTTAAAATGGTCCCTAGGAACTATTCTTGTTGTCAATTTGGAGGATGGTTTTCATTACCCATCAAGCAAGCGTTCTCTGCCTTACAAAGACAATTGTGGTAACTTAACACTATTAAATTATAGCATCTTAGCTAAAGGGTACCCAATAACTCTCAGATTATAATCTCACTTTGTAATCGGATGTCACTGGAGCCGATTCCACGGCTGAAATCTTTGAATTCATGAATGATATTTCCAATGTTACCTTGCTGACAAAGACTTTAGCTCCAAGATCTTGCGATATGAGGAGAATTGCCTGGAAGAAAAGAGGTCTGAGGAAGGCTGATCTTGGGCAATTATTTTTTTGCAATGACAAGTATGTCTTTTGGGAGATTGCCCAATGCATAAAATAAGACGATATCCATGCTTCTTAATCTAAAAGAATGTTTCTTTGAGTTTTGTTTTCCACCAATTGCAGGATCTGTATCTTACAAAGGGTGGAACACATTTTCCTTGAAATTTATGTTTCCCAAAGTTGTTTTCTCAGCACATTTGGGAAAGCCTTAGCACAACCTGATTTTTTTTTCCTGACATGCATGTCTGAAGCTTCTCGACTACCCTCATCCCTCTTCATTTTTTCCCCCTAACCGGTTTTGTCTAATGAAACATTCTTGAAACATGAAAACTTACAGTGATTTTTTTTATCTAATAAAGGTGCTGCTGCTTTTGATCTAATAAAAGTGCTGCTGCAGGATTTTCTTCCTGCATAGTTCTACCACCTCTTTATGGGATGCTTGATCACTGACTTGGTCACTGCTCTTAAAGATGTCATAAGTTCTCCAACTACCAGTACTTTTCTATTTGTATTACTTAGTAGTAAACCATCATCAATTCATTATGTTGAAATCTGATATAAATACAGACTAAGGACATAGTCCCTGCCCCTCCCAGAATTGTTGAGAGTTGGGGGGCTTGCAAATTTGATGAATAAGTAAATAATTATGCTTACATTTCAGATTTAGGCAGTAAAACTATAATAAGGATAATGAAATAAGCCAAGGGGATAGTAATCTTTCTTGTTCCCTTTACCATCTTAGGAAGCTTCCCACCCCCCTCTGCTTTTTAACGCAAAGTTGATAGAACCAGGCAGATTGAAAATTCTTTATTTTCCCTCTGCAAAATTGAGAAATTATCCCAAGAAAGAGAAGGAAAAGGACAGGATGTGCCCGAGTACCTCCTATATAGTATTTTGGAGCTCCCAGGTCTATTGAGTTAAATAGAGATGGTAATTACAGATAACAATGGGCTGTAGTGTTATCCCACACCATTACACGAGGCTGCTTTCGGGACGACTTAATAAAGATAGACCAGCATGAACAAAAGCGGGGTGAAGACCAGCAGCTTCCAGAAGTTACTGAACTCTCCAGCAACCCCATTGCACAGATCAGTGGAGCAGCAGAAAGTGCTGTAGGTGAAATTGATCCCCAATATGTTTCGAATTCCCTGAGCTCCACACATGGAAGGATCCCCACAGGTCTTCTCATGGATCACCAATTCAAGGGCACCTGGGAGAGAGAAATGAGAGTCAAGGCTGGATGGAAGAATGTCACAAATGCCACACTTCTCCAAATAATCACCTTTCCATTTCGTTGGCTAATAAGTTTGATCCAATCTTTCTGGTAGGACCACATGGGAGATTTCACCAAGCATTTGATGTGCCTCCCATTTCTCAGGTACTTTTCTGATGTCCATTTGTGTCGAGCAGAAGGAGCGGAGAGGTGAGGTTAGCATTGGGGGTCCTACCTAACCTGTGCCACATTTTCTTTCCTAGCTTTTGAGGGGTTAGGATCATTGCAATAAGGAACATGACAGCATCACCTTTGTGACCTTTCGCCACTGACGTGAGACACTTCTGCGATGGGCCACACAGTGTGGCAAACTTCAAGCAATCCAGCGGTGAGATGGTGGGGAAGAGGCAAGTGTAACATCGCAAAGGGGATCCTGCAAACACAGCAATAGAGTTTGTCTTCACATAAGTTTGTAATATCACCACATAGAATTCAAATAGTTCAGCTGAAACATTAGGGTTTGTCAGGAGAGACAAATAATCAAAGGCCCCGTATAAAGCACACTAGAACACACTGGCATCAATCCTTTTTCTGGAAACCTAACCTATCATATTAAAAAAAGTTCTAAATTTAAAATGTTCATCGTTCACCTCGAAGAAAAGGGCAGAGTTGTGTTGTTCATTATTTTAAATTCTGTCTTTGCAGCTCAAGGTTAGGTACTTAATAATACACAGAGATGGTGACTGGCGCAGGTTTATCCAATATATGGAGAATAGAGCTGGCCATTATACTAAATGTCTGTTCAATGACTTAAAAACAGAATCCAGGATGGACGATGCTTCCAGAGAAGTACCAAAACACTTGTGCAGGTAGTTCTCAACTTAAGACCAGTTAATGACCACAGCAGTTGCTTAATGACTGCGCTGTTCACAACAACCAGATCATAAAATTGATCACGGTCAAGTGGTGACCTTCTTAACAACCAGAAGACCTATGATGGTGTTTGCTGCCTCAGTTGTAGTTGTAAGACCAGGACTACTTCTGAAGAATTAAGAACCAGGCTGGATGAGACATTAAAGCGATTGCGATTGCGACTAAGAACCTATATTAGGTCTTATCTCGCTGCGATAAGGGAGGCGAGGTCTAATCACTTCGCCACCCTTATCGCGTCCGCAGATAACCGCCCAGCCGCCTTGTTTAGGGTGACTCGCTCCCTCCTTAATCAGGAGGTGAGAGAAGAACCCTTGCAGGGTCGTGCCGAGGAGTTTAACCAGTATCTGTCGGACAAAATTGCTCGGATTCGGACCGGTCTGAACTCTGACTGGGCAGAGTCTGACGAGCAGGACACGGGCAATCTTGTCGTTTGGGAGGAGTTTGACTCGGTTACTCCGGAGGAAGTGGACAGGATTATGGGGAAGCTGAGTTCCACCACATGTTTATTGGATCCGTGCCCTTCCTGGCTGGTTTATGCAGCTCGGGAAGGGACACGAGGCTGGCTCCAGGCGGTTATATCTGCTTCTTTGAGTGAGGGTAGTTTCCCCACCGTCTTGAAAGAGGCGGTGGTGAGACCCCTCCTCAAGAAGCCTGCCTTGGACCCGGCTGTGTTGAATAACTTCCGTCCGGTCTCCAACCTTCGTTTTCTTGCGAAGGTTGTTGAGAGTGTGGTGGCACATCAGCTCCCTCTGGCCCTGGATGAAGCGGATTATCTAGACCCGTACCAATCGGGTTTCAGGTCCGGGTACAGCACGGAGACGGCATTGGTCGCTCTGGTGAATGATCTCTGGAGGGCTCGGGACAGGGGATATTCCTCTGTCCTAGTCCTATTAGACCTCTCAGCGGCGTTCGATACCATCAACCATGGTATCTTGCTGCGGCGTCTCAGGGGATTGGGAGTGGGAGGCACAGTGTTGCGGTGGTTCTCCTCCTATCTCTTGGGACGTTCGCAGTCGGTGTTGGCAGGGGGACAGAGGTCGACCCCGAGGTCTCTCGTTTGTGGAGTTCCTCAGGGGTCGGTCCTCTCGCCTCTCCTGTTCAACATCTATATGAAGCCGCTGGGTGAGATCATTCGTGGTTTTGGAGTTGGGTATCATCAATATGCTGATGATACCCAGCTTTTTGTTTCTACCCCAAACCACCCCAGTGATGCCCTCGACGTGATGTCCCGTTGCCTGGAGGCGGTCCGGGTCTGGATGGGGAGTAACAGACTTCAGCTTAACCCCGACAAGACTGAATGGCTGTGCATACCTGCATCCCGGGATATTCAGAATATCCCATCACTTTCTATGGGGGGTGAATTATTACCCCCGTAGATAGGGCTCGCAACTTGGGAGTCCTCCTAGATTCACAGCTTACTATGGAAGATCACATGGTAGCTGTGACTAGGGGGGCCTTCGCCCAGGTTCGCCTGGTGCGTCAGTTGCGGCCCTATCTTGACCGGGATGCTTTATGTACGGTCACTCATGCGCTCGTGACCTCTCGCCTTGACTACTGCAATGCTCTCTATATGGGGCTGCCCTTGAAGACCACTCGGAGGCTCCAACTGGTACAGAATGCAGCCGCGAGAGTTGTGTTGGGAGTCTCCCGATACTCCCATATAACACCGTTGCTCCGTGAGCTGCATTGGTTGCCAGTTGTCTTCCGGGTGAGATTCAAGGTACTGGTAATGGTGTTTAAGGCCCTCCATGGCACGGGTCCGGAGTACCTCAGGGATCACCTGCTGCCGGCATCAACTTCCCTCCGCCCTGTGCGTTCCCACAGAGAGGGTCTCCTCAGGGTGCCACCGATCAGAGAATGTCGATTGGTGGCCCCCAGGGGGAGATCCTTCTCTGTGGGCGCCCCGGAGCTATGGAATCAGCTGCCGGTCGAGCTCCGGACGGCACCCGACCTTCGCTCCTTCCGTCGCGATTTGAAAACTTTTTTATTTGCACAAGCCGGCCTGGCCTGATGAGGGATGGGTGTTTTTTTAATGTTTGTATTTTACTTGGGTATATTTGTATTTTACTTGGGCATATTTAATTCATTTTTAACTTTTGTATTTTGTATATTTATATCTGCCCTGTACACCGCCCTGAGTCCTTCGGGAGAAGGGCGGTATATAAATAAAATTAAATAAATAAATAAATAAAATTAAATAATAAATAAATGCTTTTTTTGTAAAAGAAAAAGGTGCCGGAACTCACACATGTCATACAACCCGCCTTGCCTACCCTACAAGGTTCCATCCAAAAAAGGTGCCGGAACTCCGTTCTGAGCGTTCTATGAGAAAAAAAGCCCTGCTCTCAACATTTCACTGGCAAAATCAGAGACAATTTCTAAAACTCTTAAATGCTCAGGCCGAAGATCATGGACCAGTGTATTTCAGCTACATGTTGCTGAAGTTCTCCTCCATCAAATTGGTATTTTTTTTTTTCCTACGCAAGTTTATTTTTCAAAAGTGAAGATATTCTCCTCTAGGTTAAAGAGAGTTAAATGCTATACGATATCCCCAAGTTGACATACAGAAGAGCTTCAGAACACTTCATAAACCTTCTGGTTTAATTTGCTTGTTTGATGCCAAGATCTGCCATCTCCTTGAGATGGCTATCTAATTTCTGCTTGAAAGCTTTCTTGAAAGAGCTTTTCCTGTCTAGTTCTCATCTGACATTTTCCTACTTTCAAATAAGTTACTTCTAAACAAAGGAATTTCCTCTTAAGAGATTTCTGGCACTGATCTTGTTATTTAATTGGGTAGTGAAATGTCTGTAAGCAAACAACGAAGAACAGAAAGCCCAGTAACTCCAGTTTCTTCTAATCTTCTCCTCTTGGTCTTAAAACTAATGAGGTTTCACTTACTTCTACCTGTGAGTTTTTCAAAAATGCCACCAAGTCACATTTTTGTCTCCAAATTTTATTTGTTGTAGTCACATACTGCAATAAACAGAACTGACTCCTTTTTTTTTTTTTGCAAACATATCTCAGGGAAGTTTGAGGAATAGACAAGTGAAGTTAGAGGGCCCCACTCCAGTTCTGTTTCAAAAAATGTTTTTGTGTCCCATCTTTATTCTTCTTGGACTTTTGCGATCCAGTTTAAAACTATCTAAGTTTTCCCACTGCAAATGTTTTTCATTGCCTCTTGTCTGTGTCAGAATCCATTTATATCACATTTCATAAATGTATAGGTAGAACATTGTGCTTATTCTGGGGATTCTGCCATCTCTCCGAGGTGGTGGGGGGAGAGGATGGTTACTTAAGGCGATCTTCAAACAACAGGGAAATGGTTGAACTGGGGGAGGGAGGGGGAGAGACAGATCTGGATCGCATCTTCATTTACAACTGAAAAGGAAGAAGCAATAACAATAAAAACAAGGAGAGTTCCCTTTCCCACGGAAGGGCCTGACACCTAGGTAAATGATGGGAGCCTGACCAAATGGATGAGGGTAGGGGCTGAAATGGGAATGCTTTATATAGGATTGAAATGTAACTTTGTTAGATTCCGTCTTGTATTGCCACAATCGATTCCATCCTAGTAAACGTTTTCCTTTTGGACAAACTTGCATCCAAGAGTTCTTATTTCCTAAGATGTGGATTGAGGTGGGTCCTGACACTCTCGTCTGTGAGTTGAAATGAATCCAGGGATCACTGAGAGGCTGAGCTTTTAGTAACTGCAAGAGAAAAATCTGAACCCTGTGTTGTGAAATCCCACATCTAGAGGTTTTAACAAAGCCTTGCATAAAGGATCAAGATCTAAACTAAACACTGGGGACAAATGAGTAGAAGAAAATAAAAACAAAGGAGCCAAAATAAGAAAATGGCAATACAGGTAGTCCTCGACTTACTAAGATCAGAATTTCCATTGCTGGGTCACCACAATTTTACAATCTTTTTTTTTTGCCATGATTATTAAGCAAATCAATACAATTGTTAAGTGAACCACGCGGTTGCTAAGCCTATCCGGCTTCCCCCATTGACTTCGCTTATCAGAAGACAGCTGGGAAGGTCCCAAATGGAGATCATGTGAATCCAGGATACTACAACCATTATAAATACATGTGGGTTGCTAAGCGCCTGAATTTTGATCATGTGACCTTTGGGATGCTGCAATGGAGATCAATGGGAGGACATGTTGTGAGATACTTTTTCTTGGTGCTGCTGTTAACTTCAAACTGTTGCTAAATAAATGGTTGTAAGTCAAGGATTGCCTGTGTTTGGAATGTATTAATTTCTTTTAGAGCAGAAGTGATTGAGGGATAATCCTGGCCCACGGAAACAGGCAAAACAAGGATGCCAAGCCTTTATTAATCTTATTGCATCCATTTCCTTTAAAACATTGATTTATATTTATTTTGAATGTACAGGTGGTCCTTAACTTACGACCTCAAATGAGCCCAAAATTTCTGTTGCTCAGCAAGACAACTGTTAAGTAAATTTTGCCCCATTCTGTGACCTTTCTTTCCACAGTTGTTAAGTGAATCACTGCCCTTGTTAAGTTAGTAACACAGTTGTTAAGTGAATCTGGCTTCCCCATTGACTTTCCTTGTCACAAGTTTTCAAAAGATGATCATATGAACCTGGGACACTGCAACCGTCACAAATACGAGTCAGTCGCCAAGCATCTGAATTTTGATCACATGACCATGGGGAGGCTGAAATGGTTCTAAGTGTGAAAAATGGTCACTTTTTATCAGTTCTGTTGTAACTTCGAACAGTCAGTAAACGAACTATTGTAAGTATCTGTATTAGCTGTCCAATTCCAATAAATCTGACCTAAAACGATCAATCTGACTCAAGGTTTGCTCACTGTCCCTTTTGTGACACTGTGTCACAACTTTGGAGGCTAAATCCAACTGAGTTAAAAGAGCAGGATGTATTTGTCCTGAAGAACAAAAAGTGGGGAAGAGGCATAAGGCAAAACTTGAGGAGCTGACACAGGGAAGAGGGCCCGGATCTATTTCCATAACTCTCAAAGAGAAGACAGGAAAGAGTGAGTGGAAGCTTTACAGAGGGTGATACTTGAAATAAGGAGGAATTTCTTGACTGCAAGAATTGATAAACAGTACAGGTAGTCCTCATTTACGATTGCCTCACCACACTGAAGGAAAAACAAACAAACTTTGAGTTCAATCCTGACATTTATGACCTTCACAAGCCAATAAAGCATTGGAAGGCTGAAGTTAGATCATACGCACAGTTGTGGTTCCACAATTGCTTCACTTAATGACCAATGAAGAGCAATATGATCATTAAACAAGGATTAAGTGTAATACAGGCTGTCTCCTAGAGATAGATTCAATCACTGAAGTTTTCAAGCATTTGTCTGGGATAGTCCGAGAATTCTTGCCCTGCGCACAGAATAGGATAGTTGGAAGGGACCTTGGAGGTCTTCTAGTCCAACCCCCTACTCAGGCAGGAAACCCTATACCATTTCAGACAAATGGTTGTCCAATCTCTTCTTAAAAACTTCCAGTGTTGGAACATTCACAACTTCTGAAGGCAAGTTCTTGTACTGACTAATTGTTCTAACTGTCAGGAAGTTTCTCCTTAGTTCTAGGTTGCTTCTCTCTTTGGTCAGTTTCCATCCATTGCTTCTTGTCCTGCCTTCAGGTGCTTTGGAGAATAGCTTGACTCCCTCTTCTTTGTGGCAGCCCCTGAGATATTGGAAGACTGCTATCCTGTCACCCTTAGTCCTTCTCTTCATTAAACTAGACATACCCAGTTACAGCAACTGTTGTAATAGAGGATCTCCAACATCCCTTTCTATCCTACAACTGACTGATTCATTCAATTATATCCCTGGAGTTTGACAGTGATAACAATAACAAAAATAACACTCAGCCATAAAAACACACGGCATCCAGTGGCTATACCCTTTTATACTCTTATTTGGCTTCTTTGTTGCTTATCTTTGTCTTCCCAGGAGGAGGTGGAAAAGGTGGAAATTTTGATTGCTGAGCACTCCCTGGGGCCCGTGTCTGGCTCTTACTCTCCCAGAATTTATACAATTTACTTACACAAGAGATGTAAAAATGCATCTCTTTTGCTCAGTTTTTAATTCTTAGATGACATTAACATTTATGTAATTGCTTTCATTCTACTATGCAATTTATGTAATTGCCTACTTTGATGTAATTGCTTCATTCTGGAACCACTTGCCTTCAGAAATTATAGGTGCAGCAACACTGGAAGTTTTTAAGAAAAGATTGGACAATCATTTATCTGAAATGGTATAGGGCAGGGGTAGGCAACCTTGGCTCTTTTATGACTCGTGGACTTCAACTCCCAGAATTCCTGAGCCAGGTTGCCTACCCCTGGTATAGGGTTTCCTGCCTGAGTAAGGGGTTGGACTAGAAGACTTCCCAGGTCCCTTCCAACACCATTATTCTGTTATTCTGTTGTTATTCTGCTATTCTGTTCTGTTAGCCTACATTTTGAACTGCTTCTCCTTTTATAGTTTGTTAGCCACGTTGGAAAAAAGCTGCATTATAAATCAAACAGATCAGTAGGTAAACTGAATGTTTCTGAAATCTACATTAGCCCAGATATCTCCACTTACCTGGGGGAAGAAAGAGGAGCAGTACTGCATAGCCAGCTAAGAAGATGATTTTCATGTTTCTCCTACCTTCTGTGTCTGAACTAGGCACACGATCCTCCCTTTTAAACTTTTTTTTTTTGCTCCAGTAATTAACAGCAAAGTTCTTCCAATTACCTTTAATTTAATAATCTTCCTTTTTTAAAAAAAAAAAAAAAGGAAGAAAATAAACTGAATTGGACATGTTTTTTCCTGCAAAAATATGTACCAAAGAGCCTCAGATTTTGAAAAAGTGGGCAAGAAATTCAGTAGCACTATTAAAAATCAGGCCCGTGCTTGCTTACTTAGAACACGTCTCAGTGAACACTAGCATGGATTTTATTTATTTATTTATTAACTGTGTTAGATTTATATGCTGCCCCTCTGACTATTGAGCAATTCTGGGCAACTGATGCTGATGTTGAGGTGCTCGACCGTGTTGTACCCTTGTGACCCCTGACCCGGCGCAGATCCTGATGGGCTCCATGGTTTTCTGTGGAGCTCCAGGAGAAGAAGCGTCGGAGACGAGGTCTAGAGAGCTGTTGGAGATCCAGCCGGTCTGAGTCTGACCGATTGTGGTTAAGAACCTTTACGAGGTCTTATCTTACGGTGATGAGGACAGCGAAGTCTAATTACTTCGCTGCCCTCATCGCGTCCGCAGATAATCTCCTGGCTGCCCTGTTTAGGGTGACTCGCTCCCTCCTTAATCAGGAGGTGAAGGAGGAGCCCTTGCAGGGGCGAGCCAAGGAGTTTAGCTATCATCTGACGGACAAAATCGCTCAGATTCGAGCCGGTTTGGATTCTGACTGGGCAGAGACTGACGGGGAGGAATCGAGCGGTCTAGAGCATATTACCTGGAGTGAATTCGATCCTTTGACCCCAGATGAGGTGGACAGGATCATGAGGAGACTGAGTTCCGCCACGTGTTTATTGGACCCGTGCCCCTCCTGGCTGGTATATGCAGCCCGGGAGGAGACACGAGGCTGGTTCCAGGCAGTAATAACTGCTTCTTTGAGGGAGGGTACCTTTCCTGCCGCCTTGAAGGAGGCGGTGGTGAGGCCCCTCCTCAAGAAGCCTGCCCTGGACCTGGCTATTTTGAACAACTATCGTCTGATCTCCAACCTTCGCTTTCTCACGAAGGTGGTTGAGAGCATGGTGGCACTTCAGCTCCCTCTGTTCCTGGAGGAAACTGATTATCTGGACCCATACCAATCGGGCTTCAGGACCGGGTACAGCACGGAGACGGCATTGGTTGCGCTAGTGAATGATCTCTGCCGGGCTCGGGACAGGTTGTTCCTCTGTCCTAGTACTATTAGACCTCTCAGCGGCTTTTGATACCATCGACCATAGTACCCTACTGCGGCGTCTCAAGGGGTTGGGAGTGGGGGGCACTGTTTTACAGTGGTTCTCCTCCTACCTCCTGGGCCGCTCGTAGTCGGTGTTGATGGGAGGGCAGAGGCCTCTCGTTTGTGGAGTTCCTCAGGGGTCGGTCCTCTCTCCCCTTTTGTTCAACATTTATATGAAGCCACTGGGTGAGCTCATTCGTGGTTTTGGGGTGGGGTATCATCAGTATGCTGATGATACCCAGCTTTTTCTTTCCACCCTGAACCAACCCAGTGATGCCCTTGACGTGATGTCCCATTGCCTGGAGGCGGTCCAGGTTTGGATGGGGAGAAACAGGCTTCGTCTCAATCCTGCCAAGACTGAGTGGCTGTGCATACCGGCATCTCAGACTAACCAATCTTTTCCATCGTTAACTATGGGGGGTGAGGTGTTACCCCCCGTTGATAGGGTCCGCAACTTGGGCGTCCTCCTGGATTCATGGCTCAGTTTGGAAGATCATATAGGAGCTGTGGCCAGGGGGGCTTTTGCCCAGGTTCGCCTGGTGCACCAGTTACAGCCCTATCTGAACCGAGATGCCCTACGCACAGTCACCCATGTGCTCGTGTCCTCCCAGCTAGACTACTGCAATGCTCTCTACATGGGGCTGCCCCTGAGGACCACTCGGAGGCTTCAGCTGGTGCAGAATGCAGCCACACGAGTTGTGATGGGAGTCTCCCGATACTCCCATGTAACACCTCTTCTCCGCGAGCTGCATTGGCTTCCAGTTGCCCTCCGGGTGAGATTCAAGGTGCTGGTGATGACCTATAAAGCCCTAAATGGCATGGGCCTGGATTATCTAAGGGAGCACCTGCTGCCAGCGTCAATTTCCCATTGTCCTGTGCGCTCCCACAGGGAGGGCCTCCTCAGGGTACCGCCGGTCAAGGATTGCCGACGGGCGATCCCCAGGGGGAGGGCGTTCTCTGTGGGTGGGCCTGCCCTATGGAATCAACTGCCAACGGAACTCCGGACTGCCCCCGACCTTGGTTCATTTCGCTGGGACCTAAAAACCTGGCTCTTTGAGCTATCTGGTCTGGACTGAGGGGTTTAATGTTTTTAAATTGTGATTTTAATTTTTTGCGGCTAGACTTAATTTAATTTAATTTTAATTTTATATTGTATTGTTTTAAAATTTTGCCTTGTAAACCGCCCTGAGTCCTTTGGGAGTAGGGCGGTATATAAACCGAATTAATAAATAAATAATAAATAAATAATAACTTTATGCATATTTATGATTTTATTTTTTTCTATATTTGCATTCCACACTTTCTCTATGGCACATTTATGCTCTGAAGTAAATTGTTTGTTTGTCTTTTTGACACCTTGAAATCACTGTTGACTCCTATTGACTGCCTGGAGAAATCTCTATAGCTTTTCTTGTTAAGACTTTTGAAGTGGTTTGCCATTGCTTTCTTCCTAGGGCTGAGAGAGAATGATTGGCTCAATCATTATTCTGCTGACTTTGTACTTAAGGTGGGACTAGAACTCACATTTTCTTGCCTGGTGCCTTAACCAGTATATCAAATAGGCTATTGAATTCTATGGAGCACTTAATGCAGGGGTGTTCAAGGACAAAGAACAGGTTCAAAAATGCAAAGATTGTAGCCACAACAAGGCAATAGAAGCTCTGCCCCTTTTTATGTTTGTTCATACATGCAAAAAATAGGGAAGATTTGATTTCACAGTTGTTCCCATCATCTCGCCTTTTTTCAACACTTTTCCACTAGATAACCCTGATTTAATGGAACTTAAGGAAAAAATTCCTTAGGTTCCTTTTCTGCCTAAAAAACCCCTTTGGAATGGCACAATGATAAAAACATCAAAAAACCAACAACAAATGAGTTAACCTGCACTTTACAATATATAGCTTTAAAACTATAAAACAGTAGCAAGTGACAAAGAAAAATCCAGAACTTATAAACATGACATTTCAAAAGAAGAATTGGGAGAAATAACTGTCAATTCAATGGCCTGAATAAATCAACCACTTCCGAATAAACATCAGGATGGATATAAAAAGGAAATCTGTTGGACCTTCCAGTGAATGATGTTTCAAAACTTGTGTGTTGTTACAAACTAGGGCCTGCTTCATGTTCCTGCAGAGACATGGACCTATTCATCTGACTATGGACAGATTTTTAAAATACAGGTAGCCCTTGACTTATGACCGATCTCTTAGTGATGGTTTGAAATTATGATGGACGGTGGAACCTCCCCTCAAAAGAGTCATATGACCCAGTTTCTCTGACAATTGCCCCCTCCCAGTCACATGACTGCATTTTGAGTGCTTGACAACCGGTCCGAATTTACAGCAGTGACTACAATTATGATATTTTTGCTGAAAACTGGCATTTATTTCTGTTTTTTGGCAAAAATGCCCCATGGTGAACAATGGATTCACTTAATGCCTGCAGCATTCGCTTAATCTCTCTGACATTTTCTTTACGGTTACTACCATGTTTGTATACCAACAACTGCAAAGAAAGATTATAAAATTGGATTGTTCCTGTGGGTGAACTGCTTTATGACCATCATGATCATAACGGGCAGGCTCCATTATGGTTGTAAGTCAAGGACTACCTATAATCTGATTTTAACTTATATTTAAACCAAAGCAGGTCTTTTTTTCTTATTGGTTTCTGCATTTTATGGTTCTTTCAGGGTCTAACTCTGAATGTTCAATAATTACTATACCTTCTTTTGTGTTCTGATTTTAATTTGCTTTAGAGTAGACGAATTGGCATTCTCAAAAGGAAATCTACAAATCTCTCCTATCGGTGGAAAAAGACATTGGCTTGCAGAACTATTCATTCAGGTGGATTTTAATTAAGGGGAAGATAACAGATGTATAAATAAAAGAAATGCATCTACAGGAACAATGGAGAGATCCCTTTCCAATTCTGTAGGTATATTGTGCACAGTATTAAATTATTCTGACTATTTCTAATGGAGGAAAGGGTTAGTTGCCAGTGACATAACAATATTAATTATTTTGATATTAAAATTGTACGTTAGGCATGGTCAAAAGTAATTGCACTGTGGACAGTAAAGGTGTACTGTATTCAATATATATTCTAAATCATAGAGTTCATCCTTTCAGCCTAGAACTCTCTCTTTGGACTGTAGTTTTCAGGTTTCTGGCCTGATGTTTTCCCCAAACTTTGGGATTTGTTTCACACTAGAGGCTGGAGATGTGAACTCAAGATGTCCTTCCAACATATCCCAGGGGGAGAGCCTTCTCTGTGGGCGCCCCGGCTTTATGGAATCAGTTGCCGGTTGAGCTCCGGATGGCACCTGACCTTCGCTCCTTCCGATGCGATCTAAAGACCTATCTATTTGAACAAGCCGGCCTGGGATGGGTTGGGGCTTTTATTATGGGTTTTATTTTATTCTACTGTTTTATCTTGGGCTCTTATTTAATTCTTTTTAATTTTGGTATTCTGTATTTTATACATAGCCCTGTTCACCGCTCTGAGTCCTTCGGGAGAAAGGCGGTATATAAATATAAATAAATAAATAAATAAATATCCTTCATCCAAGTCTCAAGCAAATGGCTCAAATGGAGATGCAGTCTATAAACCTTGTCCCACCTCATGTTTATGTTATTATTAAAACATGTAAAGTGGAAGTTATTGACTAGGTTTACAAATTATGTGTGTAGAGAATCAGGAAGACAATATGCAGGAAACACAATCTAGAAAAAAATTGAAACTTCTGAAGCTGAGATGTATAATTTGGAAATGACTCAGGCAGACACTTCTGTAATTTAGTGAAGTATGAGGAGAAGGTAGAGCCCCTCTGGAAATGCAAAATTCTGTTATTATAGACCAGAGGTGGAGAATAATGGCCCCTTTATGATTTATGGACTTGGCTGGCTCAGGAATTCTGGAAATCCACAAGTCATCATTCCCCATTCCTGTTATAGATAATCTCAGTAAAAAAGAGTTCTAGACTTCTTTTTTTATGTAAAATTCATTAGTTTATAATGTATGTTACAATGAAAATACAAAAGTAAATAGCGGAAAAGATAGGTAAGGGAAAAGAGAGTAGAGAAATGAGATAAGGGAGAAAAAGAGGGGAAAAAAGGCATTGACTTCCAACTTCCATTGGTGCAGTAAAGTTGAATATCAACTTTTTACTTTTACAAAATAATATAAACTAGCCATTCCAATGACATCAAGTCTATCTAATTGTAAAATCCAAAATCAAAATTTCATTTTTTTCCACCTCAAGCACAAATTCTAGAAGCGGTTTCCACGTGGCAATAAAAGTGTCCATATTCTTTTCTTTAACCAATGCAGGCAGTTTAGCCATCTCTGCTAGCTGCATCAGTTTTTGTAACCATTCCAATGGTAAACATGGCCTTCTGATTCTAGCTTCTCCTTAGATTTGAGGGTAGGCTCACCCAAATTAAAAGATATTATTTTACCCTAGGAAACCCAAAGTGGCACCTTCGTAGAGAAGCTTGTTTTATATTTAATCCAAACTCTTAACATGGCACGCCTGGTAAAATGATTATTAAAATCAATGTTTACTTTAATTTAATGTCATACCATAGATAGCCATGCCAACCAAACCTTAATTCATGGCCCTCTAAGTCCCAGTAACCTCTTATTCTGAAGGTTCACCCATTCTTTTAGCCAAACCAAACAAGAAGCATCAAAATACAGTTTCAAATCAGGTAAACCCAATCCCGCTTTTTCCTTAGCCTCTTGCAATAATTTATATCTATTTCTCAGTTTTTCCCCCCTGCCATATAAACTTAGAGCTATCCCTCTGCCATTGTTTAAATGGAGTATCAGTTGCAAGTATTGGTAATGTTTGAAACAGGAAGAGCATCTTTGGTAAAACATTCATCTTAATCACAAAACGTCTACCCAGTAATGATAAATGCAATTTGTCCCATCTTAATAAATCTTTTTTGAGACCAGGCACATAGTTATTTTTGAACAAATTTGTGTTTGAATTTGTTAACGTAACCCCCTTTTTCTCAACCCTACAGCTGGACTTTTTAGTCAGTATATCACCGTCCTGTGCAATCATATTCTTAATCAACAGTGATGTTTCCGAGTTATAGACGTCTTGTGGAGTTCATTTCCTGGTCCAGTCGACGTAATAGGGCTGACAATGTGATTTGTTTGGTATCATTTAGCACAGAATAAACAATACCCACCCTACAGATTCTGCATGGCCTTTGGTGATTCCACATCACCACAGCGAGTTCTTGACTTAAACCAATCATTTAGTGACAATTCAAACTTACAATGGCACTGAAAAAGTGACTTATGACTATTTTTCACACCTTTGAAGCATCCCTATAGTCACATGATAAAAATGCAGATGCTTAGCAACCGGCTCATATTTATGACGGTTGCAATGTCCTGGGGTCATGTGATCCCCTTTTGCAACCTTCTGACAAGCCAAGTCAATGGGGGAGCCAGATTCCCTTAACAATTGTGTTATGAATTTACCAACTGCAGTGATTCACTTAAGAATTGTGGCATGAGAAGTTGTAAAATGGGGCAAAACTCACTTAAAAACTGTCTTTCTTAGTAACAGAAGTTTTGGGCTCAGTTGTGGTCATAGGCTGAGGGCTATCTGAACCAGTTTACAACACCAAAATAAAAATATTTGTGGCTGATGTGTTTCTCTTTTCTGGGTGGTGTGTGGTGGCAAAACTGAGAAACATATTGGGTGCGACAACCATATTTAGGGTTTAAAGTACTTACTTCAGCCCTTCAAAACCACCCACCCCTTCTCCTAAAGGCCCCCCAAAATTAGCTCTGTCCATTCCAATGGTATCTTGCCATCACAAGTGCCCAAAGTTGAAAAGGAAAACCATTAAACCCTATTAAAAAAAGCACAATCAATGTCCATGGCCAATTATGACATCTGAATCGATTTTAATAGCTTATAATGTGTGAATGCCACTGTTGTCCTGCATTTCAACAATCCATTTTTAAAAGAAGCCATAGTTTTAAATGTAGGCCAGAATCAGGGCACTATGCCACCCCTAAAAAGTAACTCTAAAAAGTTAAACAGTGACAGATTTTCCTCAGTCTAGATCAGCGTTTCTCAAGTGTGGCAGCTTTGAAGATGGGTGGACTTCAACTCCCAGAATTCCCCAGCTCGTTGGGGAATTCTGGGAGTTGAAGTCCACCCATCTTCAAAGCTGCCAAGGTTGAGAAACGCTGAACTAGATCATACAAAATAAAGATAGATGAGAGATCAAGGATGTCTATGTGAGGGTCAGTTTCTTTTGTAATATTTTGTTTTTTATATGTATGCAGCTTCTGGCAGGGAAATTATACTGAACTCAAGTGCCAGGAATCCATCTTGAGTCCAAAACAATGATCCAAAATAGCCTCTTTGTCCCATGCTGTTATGAACAGGGGTGTTTCTACAGTTGGGAGTCAGGCAGCTCATATTTGTGAGCCAGGTTTAATAGTGAGTGGTGAGCTCTAGAGATTTGGGATTAACAGAGAATTGATTTGGGTGGGGCAGGCTGTTCACGGAGCAGAGACAAACAGCAACCTCGGGAGATCTTCAACAGCTGCCTTCAGTTCAGCCAATTTACACTAAAATTGTGTTGAAGCTGCAACGTCTCTATTGGAGAAACGTAACCCTGGGAGCACATGCAGTGGGCCAAGGAGCAAAAAGTATTTTGTGCCTCTCCCCTCTTGTTTTAAGCAAGCGAAATAATTCGGTATTCAGACTCAAGGGAAGCTAAATAGAGTATCCAAGGGCACCAAATTGCACCCTGCTTGCTGAATGTTATTTTTAAAAGTGGAAAGAGAAACCATAGTTCTGCAAAACAACATTCCCTGCCTTTAGCATCGTATTTCTTTGCAAAGATCCCTTTGGGATTTCAAGAAATCCCATCAGCCAGGACTGCACAATATTTTCTGAGCTAAGAACTACTCTCAGTTTTGCAGCAGCTTGCCAAAAAAACAACAAAACAACAACAACAACACACTCCCCAAAGCGGCAGAGCCAAGTCAAAAATTAAATTTGGCTTGATTTCATTTAGAGTGCATCTTAATTAGAAATAAATAGAATCAGTGCAGTGACTCTTCTGTTCTTCAGTTGGCTGAGTCTTTCCCCTTTCTGTTACATTAAAAAAATTACATTTTTAGGAACATCTGTTAGAAAGTTCTAAAGGCTTTATCCAGATGTTCTGAATAGGTGCCACAGATAAGCATCCTTGGAACATAGAAATGGAAGATCGATTTCCAGGTTTTGTCTGGAAAAATGTCCACCTGTCCAGAGGGAAAACAAGAAACAAAAGTAAGCATCATAGAGAACTACAGAAGAATTTGGAATGCAAATCCATTAGTTTAAAGGTAAAGGTAAGGTAAAGTTTCCCCCGCACGTGCATGCTAGTCGTTTCCGACTCTAGGGGCCGGTGCTCATCTCCGTTTCAAAGCCAAAGAGCCAGCGCTTGTCCGAGAACGTCTCCATGGTCATGTGGCCGGCATGACTAGATGCCAAAGGGACACGGAACGCTGTTACCTTCCCACCGTAGTGGTCCCTATTTTTCTACTTGCATTTTTACGTGCTTTTGAACTGCTAGGTTGGCAGAAGCTGGGACAAGTAACAGGCGCTCACTCTGTTACACAGCACTCGGGATTCGACCCGCCAAACTGCCGACCATCTGATTGACAACTCAGCGTCCTAACCCACTGAGCCACCGCGTCCATTAGTTTATCGTCTAGTAAAAAGATGTTTTGATGATAGCAGTGCATGAATAGGCGTGTCTCCCTTCACCTGCTGTGGCAGCCATTTTGTGACAGTAATTGTGATATGTGTTCTCAAATTCCAAAGTGGCTTTGGCTGAGTAAGTGATTAGGAAAAAGCTACACATCCCATAAAAAAAAATGTCATCACTTCATGCTGTCCTCTGTCTATTCTCTTATTCAAGATAGATAGAACTCGCATATAAATTGAGTTGAGTTTGACTTTTAGCAACCACATAAATAGTTTTTCTCCATGATGATCTGTCCCTAGCCTGGTTGTTCAGGTCTTCCAATGGTGCCCCCATTAATATTATATCTGAGTTCATCCCATTCCGCTGGTCATAGCAATAGCACTTACTTATAGTCTGCTTCACAGTACTTTACAGCCCTCTATTTATAGAGGTTTACAGAGTCAGCCTATTGCCCCCAACAATCTGGGTCCTCATTTAGTGACCTTGGAAGGATGGAAAGTTGAGTCAACTTTGTGCTGGTGAGAAGAGCTCCTGGAGTGAGCTGTGAGTTAGCCTGCAGTACTACATTCTAACTACAGTTCTACACCACCATGGCTCTTTTTCTTTCCTTCCATCTCTACCATCATTTCTCTAGAAGGCTTGTCTTACTGGCTCAGGAATTCTGGGAATTGAAGTCCACGAGTCATAAAAGAGCCAGGGCTGCTTACCCCTGGTCTATATTCAATGGTGCCCCCTGGTGCTGATGTTGAATTATGGTCTCCTCTGCTGATTTCTGATTGCCTTTTCAAAGTACTTTATAACAAAGACCACAATAATATGCAATTTGCATAAATCTGAGCAAGTACTGGTAGTCCTTGACTTATGATCACAATTGAGTCCAAAATTTATGTTGTTAAGTGAGACATTTATTAAGTGAGTTTGGCCCATTTTGCAACCTTTCTTGCCACAGTTGTTAAGTGAATCATTGCAATTTTGTTAGTAAGATAGTTGTTAAGTGAATCTGGCTTTCCCACTGACTTCGCCACGGTCACGTGGTCAAAATTCAGATGCTTGACCCCTGGTTCGTGTTAATGATGGTCGCAAAAGGGGATCACATGACCCTGGGATGCTGCGACCATCATTAACACGAACCAGGGGTCAAGCATCTGAATTTTGATCACGTGACCGTGGGGATGCTGCAAGGATTGTTAAGTTTGAAAAATGGACATGTCACTTTTTTCAGTGCTGTCATAACTCGGAATGGTCATTAAGCTAACTGTTCTAAGTTGAGGACTACCTATATACCCATATTTTTTATAAGAGATGTACTCCTCTGGGGAACAGACAACTCACACAGAATTCTTTCAAACAATAGTCACCAGATGCAAAACTTCATTAATGATCTCTTATGAAAGGGTGAACACATGAGGAATTATCACATGGTTGTTGAACACGGGGTTCTGGGTGTGGACTCTGAACAGAGACAAATTAGCCAAAGACTTTCCTCTTGCCGATAAAGCATAGGCTTCATTCATTCAAGATTGCATCCTAGGGATGAATGAATATGTTGTTTCCGACAAGGGCAATGCATGATCTTCTGGATATTTTTGCACTAGAATGCCTATCCGTTCTCTCCAGCAGGATGGGTGATGGGAAATGAAATCCTGGAAGAGCTGGAAAGCCACAGCCAGGGACAGGTCCACCCATCCAGATCAAAGTAAAATGAGCAGAGGCAGTGGATGTGACCACAGACAATAGTGGTGGTGGTGGTGATGCAAAGATGATACAAATGATGACCCATGTGTCATGACATTGTGTTCCAAATGCATTTGTTATTGTTTGTTAATTAGTGGCTAAATCATGTCTTGGCAACCTTAAGACACGTGGAAATCAGCTCCCATGCTGGCTGGGGAATTCTGGGAGTCAAAGTCCACGCAAAGTTGCCAAGATTGGGAAACTCAGGTATAGAAGAGTCATTAGAATTATACTGCAGATTATTGAAACTTACTGGGAGTGACTTTTTGCTTAACAGCTAAGGCAAAAAGCAAGTATTCATGATAGGAAAACCTGAAGCAAGGTCAGGCTTTAATACTAGGTTAGGCACTGTGAAGTGGTTAACGCAAGCAGTTGATGTGGGATATAAAATGGCTTGTTGTGGCTGTTGTTGTATATCTACTTCCAAGCTGGAGGAAAGAAGCTTGTGGGAGTTTATCTACATTGGTAATGGAAACCTTAAATTATGTCTTCAGTCAATCAAATCAACAAACAAGCAAATTGCTTGTGGGTATCTTAATCCACGTCTGAGGTGCCATTTTCTTCTCTGCATCAGAGACACAAAAATCTCCTGTATCTCTTAAAATCGAGCAGCTAATTATAAGCAGCACTAAAAATGAAAGACAGATGAAGCACAAATTAAATCAGGCTGAAGAGCCTTTGGCAAAGAAATCTCTCTTTAGCCAGCACCCAAGAGAAAGGAAGGCAACGCTGCTGAGGTACTGTTACGTGTTCTAAGAGGATTATAAATGTGGGGTACCGTAACAGATGGGCAGCTATACAATTTGATAAATAAATAAGTAGATTCCCCCAGCCTAATTTCCATCTCCCCTGACACCAAATCCTTTCGGTCTCTCAGGACTGTCACATTCGACAGTTGCTGTGTCCTGACTGCTCCATTCTGCTTCTGAGGTAATTTTTTTAGGCTTTCATTTGTTGCTTTGAAACAAATCGGTTTTCTATTGTAATGCCTATTATAAATAATTAACAGTTTGGGGAACTAACACTTGAAGGTCAGGGAAGAAGGGACAAAGAAAGTGAGGGGAGACAAAGAAAAGGGAGGGATAGAGGACGACAGAGGGAGAATGAAAAACAAAGGGAGGAAGAAATAAAACGGAAAAAAGAAAAGGGGAGAGAAGAAAGGGAGGGAATAAGAGGAGGGGATGGAAGGGAGGGAGAGAATCAAAGAGAAAGAAAGAAAAAAAAGAAGGAAGGGTGGGAGGGTGGGAGAAAGGGAGGGGATGGGGCGAGGGAGGGAGGGAGGAAGAAAATGAGGCAAAGGAAGAAGAGAAGGAAGGAGGGAAGGAAGGAAGGAAGGAAATAAGGGAGAGAAGAAGAAAGGAACAGGAGGGAAGGGGAAGGCGAGAAGGAAAGAAGGGAGGGAGGGAGGAGGAAGAAAAAGGAGAATGAAAGAGAGAGAAAGGAAGATGAGCAGGGAGGGAGAGAGAAAAGAAAGAGAAAGGAAAGCAAAAGGAAGGAACAACGTGATGGGAAGGGGGAAGGGAAAAAGAGAAAAAATAGACAAGGGAGGAAGGAAGAGAGAGAGAAGTGAAGAGACAATGAGAGAAAGAGGGACAAAGGAAAAGGAAAAGAAAGGAAGAATGGAGCGGAGAAGTGAGAGAGAAAAAAGAAAGGAAGAAAGAAAGAAAAGGAAGGGAAAAGTCAGTGACAAAGGAAAGGCGAAAGGAAAAGAAAAGAAACGGGTCCCAGTGGAAAGGGCACTCTCACACAGGCCTCTGAATAATTCAAGTGGCTGAAACGCCTCAGGGGAGCCAGCAAGCGGCCTCTGTAGGGTCACTCTGAATATGACCCAGGTATGAATTGCGAGCTGCCTCCTGCCATGATGAACGCTCAACAAAAGCCATTTTATGCAGCGGGGACGGGCGGGCGGAATGAAAACACTGGGATTGCATTGCTGCCGCCCGGGGCCATCTCTGGGCTTGTATCTTTCCCCGCTCAGAAAAAAAAAAAAAACAGCACGTGGAAAACTAGTGTTGTGTGAGTGGCGGAACTGAGCTCCCTCCTTGTTTTACAACCTCCTTTGAGAACTGAGGAGAATGACCTGGGATAATCCCCACAGTCCTGTCAGTTTTGACAAGGCAGGCAGCTGAGTTTGCTCTCGGTGGGAAATAATTCCCTCCTAATAGTCTCCTTACAAATCCGATGGAGAACAGAAATCGGTTGGTGGGTGTGGGGAAGGTATTTTTAAATTATGATTTGACACTTTCGGCTCCTCTTGTGCTTATCCCCCAAATAACAAAATATCGCCCAACTGCCATAAATCCCTGATCTCCTTCTAAAAAAATAAAATAAAAAATAAAATAAAAATGGAAATCTATGGAAGCCCCAGCACCAGGAACCTTTTTACTAACTAATGAGTAAACATAAGACTTGAAATGATAGTTGTTGGAGATGAACAATGAAACATACAGGCCAGTCAATCAACTTAATCAAGGGTGTGTTGTAGGAACATTAGCCATGAATACAGAATAACAGAGTTGGAAGGGACCTTGAAGGTCTTCTAGTCCAACCCCCTGCTCAAGCAGGAGAACTTACACCGTGGTTGTCCAATCTCTTCTTAAAAACCTCCAGTGTGGGAGCACCCACAATTTCTGAAGGCAAGTCATTCCATTGATTATTTGTTCTGTCAGGAAATTTCTCCTTAGTTCTCGGTTGCTTCTCTCCTTAGTTACTTTCCATCCATTGCTTCTAGTTCTGCCTTCAGGTGCTTTGGAGAATAGGTTGACACCCCCCCACTCTTCTCTGTGGCAACCCCTGAGATATAGGAAGGCTTCACACTTCCAAAGATTGATCCAAAGTCACCCATGCCTAAAGTGGAAGTAGGATTTTCTATAAATACTACAGGTTTGCTTTGAGGGGTGGGACTTAGGTTGTGAAATACCCCCCAACAACTTGAATTTTTTGACCACCCCAACAGATGCCCTTCTTTGTTAGTCCTTGTCTACACCAGGAAGCCCTGGTTCACTGTGATATGGCTGAATAACCCAATCTTCCAAAGGTTTTGGTAGGAGATTCTGCTTGCCCTGGCATCTCTTAAACCCAAGGCAACCTTTATGATGAACCGAGGTTGCTGAAAGACTCTGATGGCAATTTCCGAGAAAATTAAACTGAAGAGCTGTAAGACAGCATTATGTATGTCTGAGATGGGTGTGGAAGTGCGATATTTGTGAGAGAGGAAGAAAAATCAACATGACACAAAACAGGGTAAAGGTTAAAGGAAAAATGTGATCCAAGAGGAATTTGGACATTTATTTATAGCATTTACAATAGTATTGACATTTCCATCCCCAGCAGCTTGGAGTGACAGACTGAAAAAAACAACATCAGAGATTAAAGAATGACAAGAACATACCAAAAGCAGTGTGAACCATTATGGAACAATCCAGTAAGGGTGGATGCAAACTTGGCATGTCCCAAATGTTCTCTTCCTGAGCCAGATCTTTTGTCATCTTTCTACAGAAGCTGCTCAGGATGTGATGGACCAAAGAATTTGGGAAAGCTGGATATTCCACAGGGAAGACACCTCCATTTCAGAGGCCTCACTATGGAGTCTCTGTAAATGAAATGCAGTGCTAGGACCACTTTATAATGCCTGGGCAAGAGCACACTTTGAGTACTGCATCCATTTTGGTTGCCACAATGTAAAAAAGATGTAGAAAGAGTTTCAGAGAAGAGAAACGAAGACGATCAGGAGACTGGAGGACAATAAAACATATGAAGAACGGTTGCACAAATTGGCTATGACTAGCTCAATGAAAAGAAGGATTAGGGATGAAATGATAGCAGCGTTCCAGTATTTGAAGAGCTGCCGCAAAGAAGAGGAGGTCAAGCTATTCTCCAAAGCACCTGAAGGCAGGATAAGAAGCAACGGATAAAAACTTATCAAGGAGAGAAGAAAACTAGAACTAAGGAGAAATTTCCTGACAGTGGAAACATTTAATAAGTGTAATGACTTGCCTCCAGACATTGTGGGTGTTCCGTCACTGGAGGATTTTAAAAAGAGATTGGACAACCCTTTGTTTGAAATGGCATAGGGTCTCCTGCTTGAGCAGAGGGTTGACCTCCAAGGCCCCTTCCAACTCTGTTAGTCTGTTAAGCGCAGGACTCTTAGCAAGGACACTTCTTACAGAATGGACAGATTCGTTTTGGAGCAGGCAATCTCAGAGACAATCTGGCCCAGAGCGATGCCCACAGACAGGCCCATTTCTTTCTCTGGACAACCTCCCCCCACACCCAATTCTTTTTTTTATAATTCCCCCACCCACTTGGGACTCTCCATCCCTTCCGTTTGATCTTTTAGAATCCAATGAGTTGTGCATTCATAATCCATGGGCACTGTTGTTTGCACGTCACCTGCAGCAACTTCCCAGGTGGTTGCAATGTTGATCTAAGTTAAAGTATAACTCAGGTGTTTTCAACCTTTTCACCCATTGTACCACTTTTAGGATATGGCAACATCCGAGTACCACCAGTCGCCTAGCAAGGTGTCAAAAACCTGATGACCGAAAAAAAAAAAGAAAAAAAAAGAAAGGAAAAAAGTGATGAAGTACAAGTAGTCCTCGACTTACAACAGTTCACTTAGTGACTGTTCGAAGTTAAAATGGCACTGAAAAAAGTGTCCCCGAAGCCACAGCCGAGCAAGACACCTGCTTGCCCACCCGGCGGCATACTTCTTCTTGTCCTAGGTTTTCATTGTTGTGAGCATTTCTTTTGAGGATTGGCAGCGGGGGGTGGGGTGTCTGTTGGGTGGTTGCAGCAGGTTTTGGTCACTTCACATGATCTTAGGACACAGTGACCATCATAAATATGAATCAGTTGCCAAGCATCTGAATGTAAATTATAAGACCCTGGAGATGCTGCAACATTCCAGCTGATCAGCGCTTCTTCTGGGCTCAGCAGAAGCACCAGGATCAGCGTCGAGCTCCAACTGGAGCCTGGCACTGATCCTGATGCTTCCATTGAGCCCTGACAGCCCTGCAGCTCCAGCCATCTCTTGCTCAGGCTTGTGCGGTGCTGCCACTGATTCAGCTCATTCCCCTCCTCTGCTACCACTTTTCTAGGATGGTTGCGTACCACCTGCCAGGTGCCAATGTACCACAGATGGTACCTGTACCACTGGTTGAAAAGCCCTGGTATAACTTATTAGCTTACTGTAACAAATACATCTTCGGTCTATGGTTGTGCCCAAAGATGTAGGGGAAAAAAGGCAGGGAAGGAAGGAAAAAAACCCCAACAATCAGGCATGCGTCTCCCATCCTTTGTGTTCTTGTGGTGGTTCCTATACCCTCTCTCTCTCTCTCTCTACTATCTCTCCCTCTCCCCTCCCTCTCATTTCTACTCTCTCTCTCATCTCTTTCTCTCCCTCTCTCTCATCTCTTTTCATCTCTCTCTTTGTCTCTCTCTCTCATGTCTCTGTCTCCTAGTCTCTTTCTCTCTCACACACATCTCTGTCTCTGTGTCTTTCTCATCTCTTTCTCTATGTCTCTTTCATCTCCTGCTCACTCTCTCTCTCTCTCTTTCTGTCTCTCTCCCTCCTCTGTC
Organism: Daboia siamensis; assembly: GCA_024449315.1. Lineage (NCBI taxonomy): Eukaryota > Metazoa > Chordata > Lepidosauria > Squamata > Viperidae > Daboia > Daboia siamensis. The sequence goes on along the minus strand of JAKJMR010000355.1, from coordinate 383,344 downwards.
TCTCTCATCTGTTATCTCCTCAAGTCAGTGTTGACTCCTGGTGACTGCTGGACTGATCCCTGAAGTTTCTTGGCGAGATTTCAGAAGCGGGTTTTGCCACTACCTTCTTTCCAAGGCTGAGGAAGAAGGCCGGGCCTAAAGCTGACTTTGTGCATAAGATGGGACTAGAACTCACACTCCCCCAGTTTCTAGCCTGATGCCTTCACCACCACACCAGTTGTACACCACTAAAAAAGGTAAAGGTTCCCCCGCACATGCGTGCTAGTCGTTTTCGACTCTAGGGGCCAGTGCTCATCTCCGTTTCAAAGCCGAAGAGCCAGCGCTTGTCCGAGGACATCTCCGTGGTCATGTGGCCGGCATGACTAGACGGAACGCTGTTACCTTCCCACCGGAGTGGTCCCTATTTTTCTACTTGCATTTTTTACGTGCTTTTGAACTGCTAGGTTGGCAGAAGCTGGGATGAGTAACAGGTGCTCACTCTGTTATGCGGCACTTGGGATTCGACCCGCCAAACTGCCGACCTTCTGATCGACAAGCTCAGCGTCTTAACCCACTGAGCCACCTGTGTCCCTTTGTACACCACTACTACAGATATTCTGTTATCTGAAAAGGCAAGTCTGTTTTAACTCAGCAGTGGCTTGCTTCATTGGCAACGTTAACTCAGTAGGCATTAATGTTGTGCATTAAGATGCTTGGTTCTTTCCCTGTCTGAGATTCCAATCTCAGATTTATGAGCAAGCAATTAAACAAGTCAACTTTGGACTTGTCAAACTTCAAACAAACATCAAACGAACAAGGTCACCTAATCA
>JAKJMR010000355.1:361394-382525 GCA_024449315.1 Daboia siamensis | reverse complement strand
GCCTATATCTATACAGCACATGGTAATTATGGATACAAAGTGCAAATACAGACTAGGAATGTGTTATACAAGACATGAAATATCAGCCCATGTTTCAGAAGAACGTGGAACCTAGAGACAACAAATAAGGTTGAAGAAGTCACATCACACCTACAGAAAGGGGAGGGAATGATAAGAAATATAGGCACACACAGATGGCTTGAACAGATATTTTGTCCATATAAACCTGAAAATACAAACTGATGGATAAGTACACTCCCTTCTCCCTTGAAGCCTACACAGACTCCAATCTACAGAACTCTGGAAGTCAACCAGGAACACCTATAATTGTAAGTCTATACTCTAGTTTCCACAGAGACTTGGCAAAGTAGGTAAGATTGTGGATACTTTATTGGAATGTTGTGTTCTTCCAACAATAGGAACAGACAAATGTAGGAGTTCCACAGAGACAATTAAAAATACTTCACTACATACACACAGTTTGTTTATTACAAACTTTTTTTTTTTTAATTCCATTTATATCCCGCCCTTCTCCGAAGACTCAGGGCGGCTTACAAGCTTAGCAGTAGCCTTCATTCTATGTATATGCCTGCTTATTAGGGCTTTCACACCACCCCCAAGCAGCATTATTACAAAGTCAGCTTAATTGCCCCCAACAATCTGGGTCCTCATTTTACCTACCTCGGAAGGATGAAGGCTGAGTCAAACTTGAGCCTGGTGGGATGCGAACCTGCACTAATTGCAGGCAGCTGGTGTTCCTTAAGGAGGCATTAGCCCACTGCTCCACCAAGGCTCTTCACTTATGCTCTCTACAAGAATCTGAACTACTAACAATCAAGGCAAAGAGAATTCAAGGTGGGCTGGACTTAGATCTCTTGTGGGCACGAAGGGACTTGAGACCGATGATGTGTTTAACCCCTCCCTCGGGCTCAGCCTGGTCATCTCCTATATATAGAGAGATCTGAATCTAGATTTAGGATACAAACCTGTATGCATTTATTTAGAAGTGTGGTGGAATGTAGTCTGGATTCCCAGAAAGGAGAGGCTGCATTCCAGAGGACCGAAAAGACGGTGAAGTTTAGATAGTTTGCTTGCGAGAAAGAGAGTGGAGGCAACTCCTCCCTCAGAATATATCTTTAACGATGCAAGTATTTGCTTTAGCGTGGCAAGATTTCTGTCTGTAGGTGAGGAATAATAAAGGGAGCCTTTTAAGACATGACTGCATGTTTTTGAGGCCTGTCAGAAATATCCCATTGACTCAATAGGGTTGTTTAAATTATTATTCAAGCTTCCTCCAAATTGGGTCCCTACATTAGCAATAGTTTAAACTTCCCAGCAAACATATCTGGGAGGAATCACTGGCAAAGGCTAACATTCCTGTAACTTGAAGGTAGAGTGTATATTAGTTAGAACTGAAATCCTTACTCTTCTAGGGAATGCTCGCCTTTACATGAAGAAGTATTTCAATAGCTTTAGTGACCCTGAGTCACGCAGGCCAGAATGTAAGCCTTTGGGAGTGCAGCCTGTAAGATCAAGATGAGGGTGGGGAAGCTAAAGGAACTCACTGGACATTTAGATGAGTTTGAAACATTGACATGAGTTTGGGTACCAGATGAGGAGATTCCCTAGGCAAGATAACACTTCTCTAGTTACTGGGAAGAAGGTTAAACTACATCAGGGGTGGGGAACCTTGGCTCTTTTATGACTTGTGGACTTCAACTCCCAGAATTCCTGAGCCAGCTGGCTCAGGAATTTTGGGAGTTGAAGTCCACAAGTCATAAAAGAGCCAAGGTTCCCCACCCCTGAACTAAATGAAGGCTCCTGAATAGCTCTGGAGGAGATTCCACATCCACATCAAAGCAAGGAAGTTCATTGATAACAATACGGGTGGTCCTCGACTTATGGCAACAACTGAACCCTAGATTTCCACTGTTAAGCAAGACAGTTGTTCAATGAGTTTTGCCCCATTTTATGATGTTTCTTGTCACACTTGTTAAGTGATTCCCTGCAGTTGTTAAGTTAGCAACACAGTTGTTAAGTGAATCTGGCTTCCCCATTGACTTTGCTTGTCAGAAGCTCACAAAATGGGATCACACAGCCCCAGGACACTGCAATGGTCATAAATCTGACCCAGTTTTCAAGCACCCCGATTTTGATCATGGGGATGTTGCAATGGTCATAAGTGTGGAAAAATGGTCATAAGTCACTTTTTCCAGTGGCGTTGTAACGTTGAACTGTCAGTAAATGAACTGTTGTAAGTCGAGAACTACCTATATTGAAAAAGGAACTCCTTATTTTGAAAGGAACATAGACAACTTTAACATGGAATATGAGAAGCATGATCCAAAGAAACCGTGACATGGTCAAATCAGAAATGGTGTGTGCTAAATTGGATGTTTCAAGAATAAGTGAACTTAGATGAACCGAATGGGTCACTTTAAGTCAAATGTTTACATGACATTCCAGCACATGAGAGCACATGAAGGAATGAAAAGACCATGATACTGAAAAAAGAACATTGCTAAGTAGATCCTTGGCTATAACCCAATAAATGACAGGATAGTATCTGTAAGAATTGGAGGATACCATAAATATCAATCTTAAACAGTAAGACTTTGATTTAGAAGACAAGATATCCATTCAAGATTCATTTCAATTAAATGAGAATGGGATTTTATGCACTTACATGCAGTAAGGTATGTAAAATGGATGAGGTTGGTCAGGATTCATTTGTCTGGTCTTTGGGATAAAATCTGTTATTGCTTGAAATTAAGATTTGTCTATTATTTTCAAAAACCCTGAATTGAGATTCATCAGATTGAAAGTTTGCTGTACAGATGTGTGAGCCAACCATAGATGTAATGACAAATTCTGGGAGAAATCAAAACAGGCATTAAATGCAACATGTATGTAGTAGAACTAACGGATGATCAAAACGCCTATGTTGGAAAAATGGAGGAGAATAGAATCACAGCAAATCTGAATTGGATAAATGCAATAATTCAGGAATTAGATTTAACAGAGTTTGCAAAGATATTTCTTTACTTATTGGCTTATCTTCAAACAATTTAAATGAAGACTCTAAACATGGATATTGTACAGTGGACAACCTGACCACATAATGAGACAAAGAAGGTGAATGTTATAGGGTCTCCTGCTTCAGCAGGGGTTGGACTAGAAGACCTCCAAGGTCTCCTCCAACCTTTGTTCTGTTAAGAAATATGTTCCAATCAATGATGAAACTTCTAGGTGAGGGTTGTGGAACATGATGAATTCTTAGTATCACTCATATGAATTAAACTTAAAAAATTAAAGGCAGTCGATATGCCAGAGATATCTGACCTAAAGTACATACAGTCAGAGTATAAATTGGGGTAATGACATTTAATTTATGCAAGAACTAGAGATTCAGATAAGAAACATCATAAAAGCCAAAGTAGAAGAACTTTAACTTCAAAGAGGTAAAAGATCAAGTGGCTTTCAGATACTGCTTTGATAGAAAAAGAAAGATGGAGAATGAAAGTCTTGGACAGTAAAAAGAAAATTCAGTTACTGAATTTTAATACCAAGCAAGAAAGGAAAAGGAAAGATCTCAAGTCAACATGTCAACCAATCAAAAAAAATGAGAGCTGCTTTGCTGCTTATAGATCAGAGAAATCACAGGAAAATTTACAACTTGGGAAAGAATATGCAAGAGTAATAAAAATAATAATAAAATAATAAAAACAGAGACCTACCGACAAGAGACGACAAGAGGTTAAATAAAGTTATAAAATGGCAGAAACATTTTTAGAGAGAAAAAAATAGTCAGGAAATAAGAAAGCCCTAGGATAGATGAAATATCCACTGAACAATTTAAAGCTGCAGAAGGAGAGGCAATGAAAGTGCTTAATAGCTCTGTGTCCACGATTATGGAAGAAGACTGTGTGGTGCAGAGATTGGAAAAGGTTTTTTGCAAGTGATAGGGATCCAAAGGGGAAAAAGTGATTTGGAGCAAATCCAACCCAAGAATGACAGAACAATCCAGCCAAATTTGCAGTTCTTTATTCCCTTACATGTGATAGACAGAATCTTGCCAGACTACTCTCACCCCAATGGATATGTTGTTGTTGTTAGTTGTGAAGTTGTGTCCGACTCAACGTGACCCTATGGACAACATTCCTCCAGGCCTTCCTGTCCTCTACCATCTTCTGGAGTCCATCTAAGCTCATGCCTACTGCTTCAGTGACTCCATCCAGCCACCTCATTCTCTGTCGTCCCCTTCTTCTCTTGCCCTCAACCTTTCCCAGCATTGAGCTCTTCTCCTGTGAGTCCTTCCTTCTCATTAGGTGGTCAAAGTATTTGAGTTTCAACTTCAGGATTTGGCCTTCTAAAGAGCAGTCAGGGTTGATCTCCTCTAGGACTGACCGGTTTGATCGCCTTGCAGTCCAAGGGACTCGCAGGAGTCTTCTCCAGCACCAGAGTTCAAAGGCCTCAATTCTTTGGCGTTCAGCCCTTCTTATGGTCCAACTTTCACTGCCATAGATTGCAACTGGGAAAACCATAGCCTTGACTAGACGCACTTTTGTTGGCAGGGTGATGTCTCTGCTTTTTAGAGTGCTGTCTAGATTTGCCATGGCTTTCCTCCCCAGGAGCTAACGTCTTTTAATTTCTTGGCTGCAGTCCCCATCTGCGGTCATCTTGGAGCCCAGGAAAATAAAATCTGTCACTACCTCCATTTCTTCCCCTTCTCTTTGCCAGGAATTGAGAGGGCCGGATGCCATGATCTTGGTTTTCTTAATGTCAAGTTTCAAGCCAACTTTTGCACTCTCCTTCTTCACTCGTAACAAGAGGCTCTTTAGTTCCTCTTCATTTTCTGCCATTAGAGTGGTATCATCTGCGTATCTTAGGCTGTTGATATTCTTCCTGGCAATCTTAATTCCAACTTTTGATTCATCTAGCCCTGCCTTTCTCATGATCCAATGGATATGCCTTGGGAAATTCTAGGCAGTGGATATCCTAAATCTCTTCCTGTCTCTTATTCAATTCTGGGTTGTGCTGTCTTTTGCCCCCCCCCCCTCCCTCTCTCCTTGGAAGGTGCTCCTTCCTTCCTGGGAAACTAGAGTCCCTCTTATCACCTCCCCTTCCATAGACACCATCCCTCACACAGTGCATGGGAACGTACATTGTACTCAATAGCACCTCCTTAAATGAATTGTTTATTCTGCTACTACAGGGCTGGGCCAGGAAAAGATCCAGATCTGGATTGCTGCATAGCCCTAATTTATAGGCCACTCTTTTTGAAGACAGCAAAGTCCACATTCTGGACAGAGAGGACCGCTGGTTTGAAAGAGGGCCCAAAGAGGCCATGTACATTAAGATTGAACAGCCCTCTCTCAACAGAGGGTGAGAGATACGACACCACCTCTCTCCTGTTTGCAACACAATCCATTCAGCAGTTCTAAGAAGTTTTCACACCCATTTGCACTATTCAGGTTACATACATAAACCTCCAAGTGGCCTCAATGACTCTCAAAGGGAGTGCTAACGATCAGATGACTGCAAGGAATATAAATCCTTCCACCCTCCACCATTCAGTCAGAACTGAAGAAGCTGCTTGGATGAGAAGTGAAACGTCTTTAAGGAAAAACCAAGAAAGTCCAGTCACCTCTTGAAAAAGACCTTTGGGACAACCATGGCCTGGATGACTAAGAGTTTCCATAGACCTTCGTGCTGATTTCTACTTGTTGTGAAGGAGGGAGATACAGAAAATGTGCAAGCTATCAAACTGATTCCTTGTGGAAGTGATGTTTTGCTTAACGGTTTAACAAATAAAGCTATATTGAAGAAAGAAACAAGTAAATACAGGTAGTCCTTGACTTACAACCATTTGTTTAGTGGCTATTCGAAATTACAATGGCACTGGGAAAAGGTGACTTACAACAGGTATTCACGCTTACAATGATCACAGCATCGGTCACATGATCAAAATTCAGAAATTTGGCAACTGGCAGGTATTTACGACAGCTGCAGTGTCCCAGGGTCATGTGATCACCTTTTGCAACCTTCTGATAAGCAAAGTCAATGGGGGAAAGCCAATTTTGCAAGAGATACACTTAACAACCCAAGTCAAAAAAGGTCATAAAATTGGGTGTGGCTCACTTAACAACTGTCTTGCTTAACTATGAAAATGTTGATCTCAATTGTGATTGTAACTCAAGGACTGCCTGTAAATGGGTTTGGGAATAGGCAGAAGGACAGAACAGTCTGCACAGAGAAAGAAGACAAATCTAATAAGATTACTTATTGCTTTGCTGATAACACTGAAGTCACTGATTACGGAGCTCGTGTCAGGAATCTGGAATATGTTAAGCTATCTGAGGAGTCTTTACAATGAACGATGGCAAGAGCTGAATTGGTAGAAACAGAGTAGTTCAGACTAGGAAAGAGGATGAGATAATGGTACATAATGCCCCCAAATCTAAATGATCTTAGCCAGTATATTACAGCAATGACATGAGTGGGAGAAATGTAAGTAAGTTCATTGTTGAAACTGCAGGCCATAAATTAGGAACACCATAAAATACAAGAAAATACAAGTAGTCCATTCATTTAGTGACTTGTTCAAAGTTACAATGGCACTGGAAAAAGTGACTGTTTTTCGCACTTAAGGCCTTGCAGCATACTCGTGGCCACATGATCAAAATTTGGGTGGTTTATGATGGTTGCAGTGTCCTGGTGACAAGCAAATTCAATGGGGAAGCCAGGATCACTTACCATGTTACTAGCTTAACAAAACTCACTTAACAAATTGTCTAGCACCAGAAACTTCGGCCTCAATTATGGTCTGAAGTCAAGGACTACCTATAACAATAAAGTATAAATATAGAACTATTAGATTTATATAACAGAAAAACAAGAGTTGGAAGGGACCTTGGAGGTCTTCTAATCCAATTCCCCCTGCTCAAGCAGGAGACCCTATTTCAGACTGGCCAAACTCTTCTTAAAATCCTCCAGTGATGGAGCACCCAGAACTTCTGAAGGCAAGCCGTTCCGCTGGTTAATTGATTAATTAACTGGTTAATTCCACTGATCAATCACCCAACCGATCTTTCCTCACCCCACCCAGGTCCCATGTTCCTTGTCCTGCCAATTCAATCAGAATAGAGTTGGAAGAGACCTTGGAGGTCTTCTAGTCCAACCCCCTACTCAAGCAAGAGACCCTATGCCATTTCAGACAAGTGGCTGTCCAGTCTCTTCTTAAAAGCCTCCGGTGATGAAGCACCCACAACTTCTGAAGGCAAAGCTGTTCCACTGGTTAATTGTCCTCACTGTTAGGAAGTTTCTCCTTACTTCCAGGTTGCTTCTCTCCTTGATTAGTTTCCATCCGTTGTTTCTTGCCTTGCCTTCTGCTGCTTTGGAAAATAATTTGACCCCCCACTTCTTTGTGGCAGCCCCATAAATATTAAATAAATATTAAAATTTAATATATTTTAAGTGAAAATTAAATGAAATAAATTTATTAAATTTACTTAATTAAAGAAAAATTATATATATATGAGTATAATATATATACATATATATGCTTTAATTAATAAGTAAATTTAATAGATTTATTTAATTTTTATTTGAAATATATTGAATATTTTATATATATATATATATATATATATATATATATATATATATATATATACATCTATCTATCTAGTTATAGTTATAGATACAGATACAGATATAGATATATAGATATATAGATATATTAAATGTTTGTTAAGCATTCAGAATACACTTGCTTAGTCTCAGACGTGGGACAAATCTTATTTCCTGTTTCAGCCTAGCCCAAGGCCATCTACAGGCAGTAGCCACAGCAGTGGCAGCTCATATTTGTGTAAATTTTTTTGGCTTGCTAACAAAGAATAAAGCAGTTAAAACAACTGCTTAAGACGCAGTCGGCCCAGATTCGAATCTCAGAAGGATATGGCTGACTGATGAGAACAAATAAGTTTGAAATGATCATATCGGTCTCCCTTTATTCTTTGTTAGCAAGCCAAAAAAATTTACACACACACACACACACGTGTGTGTGTGTGTGTGTGTGTGTTTATATATAATATTAAATAAATGTAAATAGGTTACAATAAAATTAAGCCAAATTACAATTAAGAACTTGAGTGTTTCTAAGTTTAAATGACAGCGAAGCAAAAGTAGCAGCTGGACTGCTGACAGCTGGAAACACACCTGGCAAGGAGATAATTCTATTTTTCAAGGTTGGCTCCCTTGAGTTCATCTGTAATTAATAATTTGGCCCTGATCTCATTGAAATGGGGCCGTGGAGGTCACGCTAGATAACATCCTCCACTTGACCAACGTCCAAGGACGAAGGCGTTGGACCACAGTGAGCTTACAAAATCTCCCTTTCAGTTATATAGTGAACATGGCTTGTAGGTGAAGGGAGGTACAAACCCTTCTCAGTCAAGCAATGGTTATGTTAACCAAATACTGGCAGAGACTTCTGTTTTTTTATAACAAGGACACCCAGATGGAACTTGTGGATGTTTGTACAGGTGGTCTTCAACTTATGACCACAACTGATCCCAAAATTTCTGTTGTTAAGCAAGACATTTATTAAATGAGGTTTGCCCCATTTTACGACCTTTCAGTTGTTAAGTGAATCACTGCAGTTGTCACATTAGTAACACAATGGTTAAGTGCATTTGGTTTCCCCGTCAACTTTGCTTGTCAAAAGGTTGCAAAAGGGAATCACGTGACTCTGAGACACAGCAGCCATAGTAAATACATGCCAGTTGCCAATTTTGATCACATGAACATAGCGATGCAATAATAGTTGTAAGCGTGAAAAATGGTCATAAGTCACTTTTTTCAGTGCCATTGTAATGTCAAATGGTCACTAAGTGAATGGTTATAAGTTGAGGACTACCTGTACCACAAGGGCATCTTTATTAGCGTCCCTTTGAAAAAGCCCATCTCTAATATTTTCTCTGTTCCAAGAACTAGGTTTCCCCAAAGGTTGCAGGGATTGTATTTGTAGAACGGATGACAAATGTTTAATCCATTGATTCTCAGCTGTGTAAAGTAAAAAGTGGAGTTTGGGAAGATCAATCAATCAATCAATCAATCAATCAGAATAGAGCTGCAAGGGACCTTAGACGTCTTCTACTCTAATCCCCTGCTCAAGAAAGAGTTGTTGTTGTTAGCTGCGAAGTCGTGTCTGACCCATCGCGACCCCATGGACAACGTTCCTCCAGGCCTTCCTGTCCTCTACCATCTTCTGGAGTCCATTGAAGCTCACGCCTACTGCTTCAGTGACTCCATCCAGCCACCTCATTCTCTGTCGTCCCCTTTCAAGAAAGAGACGGTATGCCAGACATGTCAAACACAAGGCCCGGGGGCCGGATCCGGCCCACGAAATGGTTTCATGTGGCCCGCAAACCCATCCTGCAAACAGTGAGGGAACGGCCCCCACTGCCTTGGCCCTGGCCCAGAGACCCTCAGATCTGTCCCACTCCTGCCCAGGCCCCCATAGGCACCCTTGATGAGAACGATATAGAGCTGGCCATGCCCACCCAGTAGGCCACATGCACTCTAGCCACGCCCACCCAGTAGGCCACGCCCACCCCGGCCATACCCACCCAGCCCCCTGAGGGCAACCGCAATGCTGATGCGGCCCTCAATGAAATTGAGTTTGACACCCCTGCTGTATGCCATTTCAGACAAGTAGCTGTCCAGTCTCTTCTTAAAAACCTGTGGTGATGAAGCACCCACATCTTTTGGAGGCAAACTGTTCCACTGGTTAATTGTCCTCACCATTAGGAAGTTTTTTCTTAATTCCAGCTTGCTTGTCTCTAATCAAGGAGACAAGCAAGCTCCATTGTTTCTTGACTTGCCCTCTGGTGCTTTGGAACAGAGTTGACCTCTTCTTTCCCTCAAATACTGGAATACTGCTATCATGTCATCCCTGATCCTTCTTTTCTCTAGACTGGCCGTACCCAATTCCTGCAACCGTTTTTTCATATGTTTTAGCCTCCAGGCCCTTAATCATCTTAGTTGCTGTTCTCTGCACTTTCTGGTTTCTTATAATGCCCCAACAATGCAGGATATATGGTATTCTAACAGTGGTGGGAGCGAGTCCCGTCCCAAGACTGGAAAAGATGGCTGAAATCAAAGCTGGAGTTTATCAATGAACAAGAGAAAATGGCAGGGAATTTTGTTTTCTGGAGCTCAGGAAATAAAGACGGACAGAGTGCTGAAGAAATAAGCAGGAGATTAATCCTCGAAAGGAAGACAACAGTCAACCTCAGGTAAGATCATGAAGTATAAAGGAATTTTCACGACAAGAAAGATCAGAATTGATAAAGCAATTGTTTTCTCGTGATAATGTACGACTGTGAAACTGGACATTGACGCAGAGCCAAAGAAAGAAGACAGATGCTCTGAATTATGCATTTGGAGATGGTGATTAAAGGTTTGATGACCGTAAAGAAGAACCAGTCAATCTCATGACTGTAGAGAAGAACCAACCAATCCTGGTGAATCCAAATGAAGACTTGAATTCCTTCCTGTGATGATCAGCAAGCTGAAACTAGTCGGAGTTCTGTAATACTAGCAGGAGTACGAGGACCATGAGCTGCATTTCACCTTGTCAGATTTTTGGAGTGGTCCAGTTAAGCTCTCTAATGATGTCATAAAGTGAACTGCAGTTTTAAGAAAATGTCTGCCTTAAATAGTCCTGTAAAACAAGGGTCTCCAGCCTCTGGGATGCAGACTGATCCTGGTCCGTGGCCCATTAGGAACCAGGAAGCGCAAGTGAGTGAAGCTTCATCTGCGCATATGTGCAGGATTTAGATCCCACGTGAAACCGCACACCCCCTCCCAGTGTGGGGGTGGAGGGAGGAAATGGGAAGGAGGGAGGAAGGAAGGAAATGGGGAGGGGAAAAGCTAGGAAAACAGGAAGGAAGAAAAAAAGGCAAAAAGGAAGTAAGTTAGTTAGTTCCTGGTGCTCGAAAGGTTGGGAACTGCTGCTATAAAACACTTAGGGCATATGATCGTGGAGATGATGAATGACTATGCTGGGCAAGTGGAGAGTTGAGAAGACAACAGATAAAATGGAATGACAGGATCAGAAAAGTTACTGGAGCATCACTGGGACCATTATGGACCAAACCTTGTTGAGATGGACATGCAATCACAAGGTGTCCCACGTCCTCTTGATTTCAATGAAGACTAATTCAATTGACATGAGGACTATGAAGGCTTCTGCCAGGCACATATGAAAATAAAATCCGAGGAGTTTATCTATTTATTATAAATGTTTATATAGTCATCCATCTTATAACCAAGTCTGGCTGGCTCCTGATCAAAAGTCAAACTCTGTATTAAATGAGAGGTGCACAGGCTCACTTGCAAAAAAAGAGACAGTGGATTGGGCCCACTGCTTCCCATGAAGAGATCTGTAAACATCACCTCTACCTGAAACCTTATTATACAGATAGCCTTCACATTATGACGGGTCACTTAGGATCATGGCCGCACTTCAGGCCTTCGGCAACTGGGTTGCATTTACAGACATTTGCAGCATCCCATGATTACCTCAGCATGTTTTATGATGGTTTTGCCAAAACCCAGAATTTACTTCTGGTTTTTTTGCAAAACTGCATCCAAAGATATGTGGGTTTGCTTAATAATCGCAGTGGTCGCTTAACAACCACTGAAAGAAAGGTCATAAAATTGGGTCAGTCACATAACCAATCACTTTACAACCATTACAAGTTGCAGCTAGGATGGGCAGGTGCCATTATGTTTGCAATTTGAGGACTAGCTATATCAGGTGTCTTCAAACTTGGCCCTTTTTGGACTTGTGGACTTCAACTTTCAGAATTCCCCAGCCAGGCACGCTGGCTGAGGAATTCTGGGAGTTGAAGTCCACAAGTCATAAATGGGCCAAGTTTAAAGATCCCTGACCTACACTGTTCCACAATTCCTGAGGACAGGCTGTTTGACACTGTAGCAGCACCACCAGCCACTTTACTCCAGAGTAATTCCTTCTGTGCCACAGTTTACTCATGAGGAGGCAAATCACAATGCTTCTGCCTTTTTTTTTCCTCAATAGCTGACGGCCCAAGGGGTCTTTTGATAAGATTGGTTCCCTTCTGCCAGAATGTCACTGATTAATTAAGAATTCCAAGCCTTATTATGCACATCAAGGTCGAAGAACTAACAAGACAGCTGAACAGGGAGAAAAGATAAAGAAAGATGAATGGAAGAATTATTTCTGAAGTGGCTGACTTTGGTTAGCCATCCTCAGAAGACACAAGAATGCATCCAGGCTCACAAAAATAACTAAATAAATCTCCCAACAGCTCAGATCATAGTCTATAAAATAAATCAAAATTATACCACAGCCAGCTCCATTGGTCCCTAGTTTGCTATATAATTCGCAGCTCGGATTTCATGGCTTAGGGATTCTCCTTGTTGCGGGGATTTCAGCCAATGATGGGGAACAAAGACAAAAAGCCAAACGTGAAAGGCCCCCCTCCTCTTTTCCAAACCTAGAGAAGAAGAAAACCGCCCCCCCCCCACACACACAATTGGGTCTTCAGAATTTGATTTCCCAGGGGTTCAGATGTCCCTGCCTGTTTTCACCTGGGTTGACAGATTCAATTGTATTGACAAGCTGGTTCCCACCCCCCCACCCCCCCACACACACCCTTTCACTGTTTGAGCCCTAGATGTGACAGAAGCCCTCTGTAGGTTTGGAAGATTAAAACAAAAAACAAAAAACAGGTTTTCTGAATGTGGAAAGATTTGTCAGCTCGGAGATCTGTGCAACCACACAGCCCAAGGGGACGATGGAATAGTATACACCATAAATCCCTTCCCCAGTTTAGCTCTAGATTTATTGCATGCAAATAAATGCCTGCAGAAGACTGCATGGTTGCTTCCAACCCAGACTTTTTCTGAGCTTTTTTTTTTACTGTCTTTCACAGTCACTGAAAAGGTAGCGGGAGGAAGCCCGTTAAAGAGAGATGCAACCTAGAGGTAAGGAGAAATTTCTTGACAGTGAGAACAATTAATCCATGGAACAGCTTGCCTCTCGAAGTTGCGGATGTCCTATCACTGGAGTTTTTAAAAAACAGACTGGACAAATCATTTGACCGGGTTGTTATAAGGTCTCCTGCCTTGAATAGAGGGATGGATTAGATGGCCTCTGAGGTCCTTTTCAGCTCTGTGATTCTATGTTATGTGAGCGTGCTGCCATTTTTTGCACACTCTGCTGTTAGTTCTACATATCTTCTCTTCCACCAAAGAAGGGTGCTAAGTAAGAAGAAAACTACAGGTAGTCCTTGACTTATAACCACAACTGAGCCCAGGAGTTCTGTTGTTCAGTGAGACATTCGTTAAGCGAGTTTTGCCTCATTTTATGACCATTCTTGCCACTGTTGTTAAGTGAGTCACTGCAATTGATAAGTTTGTAACCCGGCTGTGAAGTGAATCTGGCTTTCCCCCCACTGACTTTTGCTTGTCAGAAGGTGGCAAAAGGTGAATGCATGACCTATAAGTCATTAATTTCAGGGCCAAGGACTACCTGTATTAAGGATGGAAAGATGCAATAGCTGCCCATCGAGGTTTAGGATATGGGATGCAGGAACTATTTTGTTTGAAGACAACTTTGCGGGAGAAAGTTCTGGGTGTGTCTGAATTCCCCTGGTTGAAACCAGGATACCCAAGCCAGAAAATTACCCTGGGGATGGATCTGTTATGTTAACAACCAACAGATCCTGGGGATGGATCTGTTATGTTAACAACCAACAAGGATGACTTTAGCGGAGATCTCATCTTCTCTAGTAATTCAGCTCACCAACTCAAGTCCATACAGATCATCCTTGACTTACAACCACTCATTTAGTGGCCGGCGTTACTACAGCACTGAAAAAAGTGAGTAATGTTTTTCACACATATGACTGTTGCAACATTCCTGTGGTCAGGTGATCGAAATTCAGATGCTTGGCAACTGGCATGTATTTATGGCTGTTGCCCTGCCCTGGGGTTATGTGATCACCTTTTGCAACCTTCTGACAAGCAAAGTCAATGGGAGAGCCAGATTCACTTAACCGTATTACTAACTTAACAACGGCAGTGATTCACTTAACAACAGTGCAAAAAAAGGTCGTAAAATGGGGAAAAGCTCACTTAACCACTGTCTTGCTTAGCAATGGAAATTTTGGGCTCACCTATAGTCATAAGGTAAAGGTAAAGGTTCCCCCGCACATGCGTGCTAGTCGTTTCCGACTCTAGGGGCCGGTGCTCATCTCCGTTTCAAAGCCGAAGAGCCAGCGCTTGTCCAAGGACATCTCCGTGGTCATGTGGCCAGCATGACTAGACGCCAAAGGCGCACGGAATGCTGTTACCTTCCCACTGGAGTGGTAAGTAAGGGACGCGGTGGCTCAGTGGGTTAAGACACTGAGCTTGTCGATCAGAAGGTCGGCAGTTTGGCGGGTCGAATCCCGAGTGCCGCGTAACAGAGTGAGCGCCTGTTACTCGTCCCGGCTTCTGCCAACCTAGCAGTTCGAAAGCACGTAAAAATGCAAGTAGAAAAATAGGGACCACTCCGGTGGGAAGGTAACAGCGTTCCGTGCGCCTTTGGCGTCTAGTTGTGCCGGCCACATGACCACGGAGATGTCCTCGGACAAGCGCTGGCTCTTTGGCTTTGAAACGGAGATGAGCACCGGCCCCTGGAGTCGGAAACGACTAGCACGCATGTGCGGGGGAACCTTTACCTTTACCTTATAGTCATAAGTATAGGGACGCGGTGGCTCAGTGGGTTAGGATGCTGAGCCTGTCGATCAGAAGGTCGGCAGTTTGGAGGGTCGAATCCCGAGTGCCGTGTAACAGACTGAGCGCCTGTTACTCGTCCCAGCTTCTGCCAACCTAGCAGTTTGAAAGCACGTAAAAATGCAAGTAGAAAAATAGGGACTACTACGGTGGGAAGGTAACAGCGTTCCGTGCGCCTTTGGCGTCTAGTCATGCTGGCCACATGACCACAGAGATGTCCTCGGACAAACGCTGGCTCTTCGGCTTTGAAACGGAGATGAGCACCAGCCCCTAGAGTTGGAAAACGACTAGCACGCATGTGCGGGGAAACCTTAAAGGACTACCTGTAGTTCATGCTAAAATGAAAAGTTTACATCAAGGAAATTCAGATTTGGCAGTATGCCATTCCGAGTCAGCAAGTGATACACACCCAGTACACAACAGTAGGGTTGCTTTTTTTTTTAACTGAGTGTTGATATTCCTGTTCTCTGCTTTCTGTTCCATCACTATTTATATTGGTGCAAATAGTAAACATAGCTACTGTTGCAATAGACCATGGACTTTGGCCCTTGCGCTCACAAGTTAAGACTCAAGTTTTACAATATTAATACTGCACACAAACCAAAGTTTGAGTGGAAGGAAATATCTGGAAGGATTACCTGAAAAGCTCAGAAGGATCTTCAGCCAACACAACATATGCAGACGCTTTAAACCCAAGAATGCACTAAGGCAGAAGCTTGTCCACCCCAAGGATAAAACACCCAGACACAAACTGAGCAGAATGCAGTGAGACGTGTGCAGATGTACACTGGGGAAACAAAATGACCATAAAGGCATGGCATTTAAAAAAACAAAGGCCGATACTATTGTGGTGGACATTAAGTTGATGTTGAATTTAGTTACGGCAGCGAGACTTTTAGTTGTGCAATATTGGAAGAAGGAGAAACTGCCGACTATAGAAGAATGGACTTTAAAAGTTTCCAGTCTGGCGGCAATGGCAAAGATTTCAGCATACTTGAAAGACCAGTCGCAGCAGAGATATATTGTGGAGTGGCGAAGATGGATTGATTATATTCAGAATAAATATGGGACTAAAAAGTTTCATCTAGCATTTGAATAAGTATTGGACCTATGCGATATATAAATTGCTTGTAGTCGTTTCAATAAGAGTTAAAGTGCGATAGAATTTAATATGTTATTGTTGTTTGCATATGGTAGATTATGATTGTTTGTATTTTTATACCCTGTATTTAGCTCTGGGAAGTTGGGGAGGGGGGAGGGGGTGGGGAGGGAAGAGTAGGGGAGGTTTGGGGAGAGGGGAGGGGGTGGGGAGGGGTTTTTGTTTTTTTAAAAAAATGTACTGTAAAACTTTTCAATAAAAAAAACAAAACAAAGGCCACTCTTTTGAAGATAGCAAAGCCTTTTTGGACAGAGAGGACCGCTGGTTTGAAAGAGGGGTTAAAGAGGCTACCTACGTCAAAACTGAACAGCCCTCTCTCAACAGAGGGGGAGGGATACAACCTCATCTATCTCCAGTTTACAACACAGTCCTTTCAGCAGTTCCAAGAAGGCTCCACACCCATTTGCACCACTCAGATAACCATGAGGACACAGATAAAACTTCCAGGTGGCCTCAGTGATTCTCTAAAAGAATGCAAATGACCAGCTGTCTGCAAGGAATATAAATCCTTCCATTCCCCACCATCCAGTCAAACCTGAAGAAGCTACTTGGATGAGAAGTGAAACGTCTTCAAAGGAAAAACAAGAAAATCCAGTTGCCTCTTGAAAAAGCACAGAGAAGAGCAACAAAGATGATTGGGGGGCTGGGGGCTAAAACATATAAGGAACGGCTGCTGGAATTGGGTATGTGCAGTGGCTCAGTGGGTTAGGACGCTGAGCTTGTCGACCAGAAGGTCGGCAGTTTGGCGGGTCGAATCCCGAGTGCCGCGTAACAGAGCGAGCGCCTGTTACTCGTCCCAGCTTCTGCCAACCTAGCAGTCCAAAAGCACGTAAAAATGCAAGTAGAAAAATAGGGACCACTACGGTGGGAAGGTAACAGCGTTCCGTGCGCCTTTGGCGTCTAGTCATGCTGGCCACATGACCACAGAGATGTCCTCGGACAAACGCTGGCTCTTCGGCTTTGAAACGGAGATGAGCACCAGCCCCTAGAGTTGGAAAACGACTAGCACGCATGTGCGGGGGAACCTTTACCTTTTACCTTTAGTTTAATGAAGAGAAGGGTGAGGGGTGACATGATAGCAGTGTTCCAATATCTCAGGGGCTGCCACAAAGAAGAGGGAGCCAAGCTATTCTCCAAAGCACCTGAAGGCAGGACAAGAAGCAACAGATGGAAACTAATCAAGGAGAGAAGCAACCTAGAACTAAGGAGAAACTTCCTGACAGTTAGAACAACTAACCAGTGGAACAACCTGCCTCCAGAAGTGGTGAATGCTCCAACACTGGAAGTTTTTAAGAAGAGACTGGACAGCCATTTGTCTGAAATGGTATAGGGTTTCCTGCCTTAGCAGGGGGTTGGACTAGATGACCTCCAAGGTCCCTTCCAACTTATTATTATTATAAAAGCACCATTGAGAAGGAAAAGTATTTCTTGCTAGCATTCTTCTACATAGTTTCTATCCTTGGATTTCACATGATTTGGGCACCTGGGTGCACATGATTTTGGGATTGTTCGGCATTGTGGTGTGGTTCTTTCTGTACAAATCGTGGTGATCAGTACATCTGGATTTGGTTTTTTCTTCAGCTGATCAGAGAACTTGGTATCACAGATGCTTTGACTGTATGACGTGAGGATGAAGATAATTATACTAATACATTAACAATAATACCTTCACCAGATAGGGATGCCAGCACTCAAGGCCTTCTTGGAGGAGAAAACGCAATATTGAGCAGTAAAATTAAGATTAGAATAATGGCAGAAAGAAGCAAAAATCCATCTTGTATGGTATTTCCTACTGAATTATCTTAACTCTACAGTCTGCAGTTTATATCTCTCTAGTTCCTAAGTGGTGTAGCCAGAAATGAGGGAACCTCTTATTGTGCCTTCTGGAAAGTAGTTCGACACTATCTTTTTTGTGGCAGCCACTCAAATATTGGAATACTCCTAACATGTCACCCTTAGTCCTTTTCTCTAGACTGGTCATAGCCGATTCCTGCAACCGTTCTT
Source organism: Daboia siamensis (assembly GCA_024449315.1). Classification (NCBI taxonomy): domain Eukaryota; kingdom Metazoa; phylum Chordata; class Lepidosauria; order Squamata; family Viperidae; genus Daboia; species Daboia siamensis. Next base: position 364,530 of record JAKJMR010000355.1, on the reverse strand, counting down.
CATATGTTTTAGTCTCCAGGCCTTTAATCATCCTAGTTGTTCTTCTCTGATTTTTTTCCCCCAAAATCTCAACATCTTTTTTAAATGTGGTGACCAAAAATGGATTCTACATTCCAGGTGTGGCCTTACTAAGCTCACCAAACACTGGAGGAGGAAACACTCCATGCTGTTGTTAAAAAAGACTTTCCAGACCTCCATGCCTAGGTCTCCAAATACAAATGCCAAAAAAATTAAAATTCACTCCAACAGTAAGGCAGCAGGGTATATCAAATGAAGAATGACAGATAGGGCTGAATATTTAAGTTTCATTGGTGTGACCAGCACTGATTCCCTCCTACCCTATTCCATACTGCATATGTGAATGCTGCTTCTCATCTGAATTACTGTATGACCGTTTCTCACATTTATTTTGTTTATTTCTATCCTGCCTTTATCATTTTTACAAGTAACCCAAGGTGGCAAACATATCCAACACACCTTCCTCCACCTATTTTCCTCACCACAACTTTGTGCAGTGTCAGCAATGAGAGAATTGTCTATCCCAGGAAGAAATGCTCAATTCTGCATATAGTGTCTTGTGCTCCCGCGTCTCTGCTAAAGAGTGTTATAGCTGAAAACTAGGAACAGTCTGATGACAGCCTATCATTATTAGAGAGGGACGTGGTGGCTCACTGGGTTAGGACGCTGAGCTTGTCTATCAGAAGGTCGGCAGTTTGGCGGGTCGAATCCCGAGTGCCATGTAACAGAGTGAGCGCCTGTTACTCGTCCCAGCTTCTGCCAACCTAGCAGTTCGAAAGCACGTAAAAATGCAAGTAGAAAAATAGGGACCACTATGGTGGGAAGTTAACAGCGTTCCGTGCGCCTTTGGCGTCTAGTCATGCTGGCCACATGACCATGGAGACGTCCTCGGATAAGCGCTGGCTCTTCGGCTTTAAAAAGGAGATGAGCACCGGCCCCTAGAGTTGGAAATGACTAGCACGCATGTGCAGGGGAACCTTTACCTTTACCTATCATTATTAGATTCATTGATTATTAACCACCAAGTTCCAACAGACATGCATTTTTATTATCTGGCATTAAGTCAGATAGCAATAGCAATGGCACTTAAGGCTTATATACTGCTACTTAGTGCTTTCCAGCCCACTCTAAGTGGTTTACAAAATCAGCATACTTCCTCCCCCCCAACAATCTGGGTCCTCATTTTACCAACCTTGGAAGGATGGAAGGCTGAGTCAACCTTGAGCCAGTGAACACTGAACTGCTGGCAGTCGGCAGAATTAGCCTGCAATACCGCATCCTAACCACTGTGCCAGCATGGCTCATACCCAAACCCCCAATATGACCTAAAGGTCTCATGCAAATGAGATCACAGTTAAAAATATTGTAAATCATAGTTTACTGAAAACAAGTCATTCCAGTCTGATTGACACATAATTCTAAGCCTTAAAACATGAATGATCAATCTCAGTATCTGAGTCACACATTACATTCAGTCCAAACTCAGCAAACCACACTTTAAGCCTTAGCACAATGCATGAATCCTGCCACAGAATTCAGCAGTGCCCTGCTTTGAATATGCTCACACCAAAATATGTGCTAGAAGTGAAAATCCAGATACACCCTCTTAACATGTGTCACAGGTGAACGTCCTCATGTATGTCCCTATGTAGCGGATCCCAACTGCTCTCATGTAAACGGTTGTCTGTAGCCTAGAAATAAATTGTATTACAGAGATTGACTCCAGGTGTAACAGATTGTCTGTGGGAACAGATGTCCGTTACTCTCAATGCCCATTAAAAATAGAGTATTTAATTTCCATCAGTTACATACTGAAATGAAATGTTAAGTTGCAGCACTTGGCATGTTACGCAGCTCACAAATGAGAGACTCGTGGGAATACAAGTAGTCCTTGACTTACAACCATTCATTAGTAACTGTTCAAAGTCACAACGGCACTGAAAAAAAGTGACTTGTGATCATTTCTGAGAACCTTGCAGCATCCCCGTGGTCACGGGATTAAAATTTGGCACCCAGCTCGTATTAATGACGGTGGCAGTATCCAGAAGTCATGTGATCAACTTTTGTGACCTTCTGACAAGCAACGTCAACGGGGAAGCCAGATTCACTTAACAACTGTGTTACTAACTCAACACCTGCAGTGATTCACTTAAGAACTGTGGCAAGAAAGGTCGTAAAAATCTTCCTCCTATTTTCCCCACAACGACCAACTTTGTGCAGCGTCAGCAATGAGAGAATTGTCTATCCCGGGAAGAAATGCTTATTTCTGCATCTGTGATCTTGTGTTCAGGGCTCTGCTGAAGACCTTTGGCAAAATTCACAACAGTTTAGCCACAGAAAATTTTGGCTCAACTATGGTTGTAATTTAAGGGTTACCTGCACTTGCATCAGTACCACGTATTGTCTTCAAGACAAACTGTCTTCAATGGAGCTCAGAATTTTGGTGTGTAAGTCACTGTGGGTCATAGGTCTAGGCCCCATCTGATGGGACTTGATTTTACAACTGCTTTTACAAGGGTCATAAAATGAGTCACCTCAGTCAAATCACATGGTTGGTAAGCGAATCTACCTACATTACATTACCCTACCTATTGTAAATAGGGACGCGGTGGCTCAGTGGGTTAAGACGCTGAGCTTGTCGATCAGAAGGTCGGCAGTTTGGCGGGTCGAATCCCGAGTGCCGCGTAACAAAGTGAGCGCCTGTTACTCATCCCAGCTTCTGCCAACCTAGCAGTTCGAAAGCATGTAAAAATGCAAGTAGAAAAATAGGGACCACTACGGTGGGAAGGTAACAGCGTTCCGTGCGCCTTTGGCGTCTAGTCATGCTGGCCACATGACCACGGAGATGTCCTTGGACAAGCGCTGGCTCTTCGGCTTTGAAACGGAGATGAGCACCGGCCCCTAGAGTTGGAAACGACTAGCACGCATGTGCGGGGGAACCTTTACCTTTACCTTTACCTATTGTAAATTGTTCAGGCTATTTTGTATACAATGTTAAAAGCGGGCCATAAGGAAGGGGGGGGGGAGGAGAAATTGTATCCTGAGATTAAGTGAGGTATGCTGTATGTCTTTATCTATCTATCTATCTATCTATCTATCTATCTATCTATCTATCTAT
>JAKJMR010000355.1:318437-349929 GCA_024449315.1 Daboia siamensis | reverse complement strand
AGAGAGAGAGAGAGAGAGAGAGAGAGAGAGAATATTTCACTGGATAAGAAGGTACATATGCTGCATCTAGTTCTTTTTTCCCTGGACACTGCTTACAGTATCCCCCTGCACAGATGACACACACACAAAGAATCTTGGTGTTACTTTGTCAGCTTTGATAGCAGGCTGTGGAAGTACAGATGGTTTTGGATGAAGAAGTACTTTGATTCAAACTTTCAAATCTGGAAAGGATCTCCGTCTTGCTCTTAGCTACCTCAGAGTCTTGTTGTCCCTATAATAAAATCCAGGGATAAGAAACACTTGTAAGCTTGAAAAGGAAAGGTAGGATATAAATGCAATAAACAAACATGTATGAACTGACAGCCCGCAAGAGATGGCTAAACAAGACCAGGACATTTGGGATGAAGCCGGAAAATTCAACCCAAAAGAATTTGGAAATATTCAAGTACAAATCTTCATGCTTCATAAAACAATTGCAAATCCTCAATTTTTTTACCACAATTGAACCCAAAATTTCTGTCACCAAGCAGTTGTTAAATGAGTTTTGCCCCATTTTGCGATCTTTCTGGCCACACTTGTTAAATGAATCACTGCAGTTGTTAAGTTAGTAACATGGTTGTTAAGAGAATCTGGCTCCCCGCTGACTTCGTTTGTCAGAAGTCGCAAAAGGCAAAATTTTCAAAAGCTGTAATTAACCTTCTCTCACAAAAGAGAATTGAACTATGTCCCAATGACAGGCAGACCTTTGCAATGTATCTATTGCACAACAGTCATCAGACCAGGTTTGAATAATCTGCATAAATTATTCTAATCCTATTTATCTCAGAGGATGATAAGTTGTGGAAGTCGTGCGTGTTGACCCACTGAGATTTGTACCAAGCCTTTCCAGGTTGCCTGGCATTGCCCGTTTACTATGTCTTGGAATGTGTTTTCCTAAGTTGTCATTTTTAAAAAATGGATGGGCTATTTGGCTGACATTTGTGTCTTTGGAATCAAACTGAGTTAAGGCCTGATGCCAGCAATCCGGCTGAGGGCTTCTCAATCTCAGCAACTTTTAAGATGTGTATACTTCAACTCCCAGAATTACCCATCCAGCATGGCTGGTTGAGGAATTCTGGAAGTTGAAGTTCAAACATCGCAAGGTCCACACGTGAAGTCCACATACCATAAGGTTTTGTAGGTTGGGAAAAACTCTGAACTAGCTTTCTGTCTGATCAATTGGATAGTGTCTATAAGTCTCTCCCTTGGGCATCCCATTGATCCTTCATTGTCTTTTTTTGCAAATGGGAATCTAATTGGTTCGATAGATGCAATCTTCAGGTATTATTGATTGGCATTTGAAAGAGCCCCTGAGGAAGCTTGTAACTGATAAGATTATTGAGCTGGCACTGGATGAGCTCTAAAATTACCTCTTCCTGAAGACATCTGCTGAAGGAGATGGAGAAAGCAATTCTTCTCAACTTTGCTATCCCACACCCTTTCTCTGAGTGGGAGATGAACACATCTCTCCCAGTTCTGGAGAAATTTCCTAGCCCTAGAGAATGGCCCAAGTCCATTTCACCAAAAATGTATCAGTCTTGTCAAATAACTCAAGTAGAAGGATGCTGGGACTTGGTTCTTGGGAAATCTCAATTCCTGGGAAATCTTGAGAAATGTAAGTTTCCTAAACTTGAGGTAAAATATCTTGAGTAAATGGCCTAGGATCAAAAGATCTTTGGTTCAGACACCGGATTTCTGTTGCTTATCAGAATACCTATAATCCTGGACAGACGACCGCAACCAAGCCCAAAATTTCTGTTGCTAAGCAAGACAAGTTGTTAAGTGAGTTTTGCCCCCTTTTTATGACTTTTTGCACCACAGTTGTTAAGTGAATCGCTGCAGTTGTTAAGTTAGTAACACAGTTGTTGAGTGAATCTGGTTTCCCTTCTGACCTTGCTCATCAGAAGGTTGCAAAAGGTGACCATGTGACCCCCGTGGACACTGCAACCGTCATAAATATGAGCCAGTTGCCATTCCAAGCAGCCGAATTTTGATCACGTAACCAGGGGGCTGCTGCAATGGTTGTGTAAAAAAGTCATAAGTTAATTTTGTCAGTACTGTTTTAACTTCAAACGGTCACTAAATGAAGGGTTGAAAGTGAAGGATGACTTGTAGTAAACAACAGAAAAGACAGAGGGAAAGAAAATAGGTATTTCCACTTATTTTTAGAAGACTGGCCCCACCTATGGTTTGCTTCTATCCATTAGTATTTCCCAAAATATTATTGAGTGAATATTCTTGTATCCAGAAAATAGCGTTGCCTTAGGTTCTCTGCTGGAGTGAGTCATCTCTGAATCTTGCGTTAATCTTGCGATTTTTTCCATTTGACTTGACTGAAAGCAAACTCTTTGTGGCCAACAATAGAGGTTCCTACTGTTTTAGGTGCAGAATTAGTCATTGCTGGTCACTGCAGAAGGTCTGTTGATGTGGGACTCACATTTGATTGAAAATGAGGTCCACTTAATCCTAACGGTTGTATCTCTTCTGTCTTCCTGCAGAACATGGCCAGTGTCTCCTCCTTTGGCAAATACACCCACGCCATCGTCCGCTGTATTCCTTCCTCCTTTGCCACAGCGGAGACCACAGCAGATGGATCTGACAGTGGGGCTGATCCTGTGGACCTAGCCAAGGCTCACCGACAGTATGGGGTCTATACTGGCATACTGCGCCAGAAGCTAGGGCTGCAAGTTATTGAACTGGCAGCAGACGAGGGCTTCCCCTATGCTACATTGGTGGGGGATCTGGCAGTCATCCAGGGAGATACTGTGCTCCTGACTCGGCCATGGATGCCCGCGCGGCGAGACGAGGTAACTTTTATATATCACCGATTGTCAGATTTAATCCGTAAAAGATGTTGACTCTCTTGAATATAGAGGTAGTCCTCGAATTACGAATGTAATGGAGCCTGCCCATTCCATTCTTAACTTGAGAATTTGTGGGAGTGAGTCTTGTACCTCAAACCTAAATAAAGAGAACAGATTAGAAAGAAAAAAAAGGGCAAGAAAGAAAAAAAAGAGAAAAGAAATATATGAAGAAGTGACTTCCAGTCTTTATTTTTAATAATACTTCACCTTCATTAAGTTAGAAATAGATTTCATGGTTAAGTTTGTAAACTCTTTGTAATGCTTATTACTGTTCCTCAAGTTAGAAACATATCTCTTCATCTCATATCCTATCCCATATCTGTGAGCATAAAAACAATCAACTTTTAAAGTATTTAAATTACAATTAAATTTAATTAATTAAATTATTTCAACCTTGATCAAATAAATAAGCGAATCTGACTTTTCTTGTCAGAAGGTCACCAAAGATGATCACGTGACACCCCCCCCGGGACACTGCAACCGTCATAAATATGAGTCAGTCGCCAAGCGTTTGAATTTTGATCATGTGACCATGTGATGCTGCAATGGTCGTAAGTGTGAAAAAAGGTCATAAATCACTTTTGGCAGTGCCAGTGTAATTTCGAACGGTCACTAAAATGAACTGTTGTAAGTCGAGGACTACTTGCAGTCGGTAGCCACTGCGATGGAGCAGTGATGAAAGCCCTAGCTGTCGCCTTATTCTTGAAGAATTCTGTTTTCACAGGAAAACAGTGTCTAGTTTGGGTTTTTTTTTTTTCCAATTGTGTGTCCTCCAAGTGTTTCAGACAAGATAAAAATCTCATCGAAAGCAAGCTCAACTCCTCCTTCACTTGGCATACACAGAGAAGCCACCTGCCTTGGCTTTCTTCCCCATTTGGTCCATAGCCCTGGCATTTGCTTGCCTCCCACAAAATTTCAAAGCCACCTTTGCTTAGCTTTCTGAGACCAAACAAGGTGCAGCTCTTTTAACCACGGATAATTTTATCCTACTGTTTATGGCCTTGGAGAGATGTAGGATAGAAATCTGGAGAGAAGCACGCTGGAGAAGGCTGATCTAGCTGATGGTGTCAGAAGAAGATCCCATCTGTTCTACTGTAGGAGGCTCCGGGATTAATTGCACCCTTGTGTTTCTGCAGTGCAACTTGGTTGCCTTGGCAATTGGGATCCTGTCTCACCCTCTCTTCCCGGCCCACCTCCTCCTCCTCTAGTGTCACTTATACGTTTCTGCTGATGCCCAACCCACCAGGAAACATCTCACAAGTTCCATATCATCCTTGTCTCTTAAAGCTGAGTGCTGCAGAGGAGTGAAAGGAAAAGGAATTTTTTTTTTAAACAGCTGTAGACATGTAGTGTGAAACCTTAGTACCATCTTCTCCTTCAGGAGAAGCTCTGTGTGAAGAGCTCTGAAGCAGGTACCACTTCATATGAAAAAAAAATGTGATGCTTGTAATCATTCTGGGACCTTTCGTTCCCTAAATGGCTTTTCAGGTTGAACCAGCCCTAAGCAGGCATGGAATAAAATGCCCTTTTCTGTTAGCAAGAAGTAATTCTTGAAAACACTTCGAATCCCAGAGTGAATGTAAAGCAGAATACCTTGGGATTCCAAGGCTACAGGTGCAAGGTAGGTCCACTTGAAGCATATTGTTCCTGCTCTAAAAGTCTCCCATCTTTTGGGGAGGGTAGTACCGTGGGAGCTTTTCCTGAGTAGCCCCACGCAATAACCATCAGGAGAAACCTACCCATTCCTTAAACAGGAGGTTGGTCAAGCATGGCTGGAAGAAAAGAACCACTTAGGGAAGGAAGTGGTGACTTTCTTCCCTGTCCCAACTTTTTTTCTTCCCCCCCACCCCCTAGGCTTTATTCCCTCCCCCACGCTCCCCTTCTATTTCCTAAAACTGCTTATGTGACATTTCAGGAAAGAAAAATGTGATACTTGGTTGGATACTTCCTTGCATTTTATTTTATTTTATTTTGTTTTGTTTTGTTTTGTTTTGTTTTGTTTTGTTTTGTTTTGTTTTGTTTTATTATTTTATTTTATTTTATTATTTTATTTTATTTTATTTTATTATTTTGTTTCGTTTCGTTTCATTTCGTTTCATTTCATTTCATTCAGTTTTTGTAGCAGCCCATCTCAACCAATGACTCTGGTTTGGCTTATGGTTCCGAAACTATAAAAAACAATTAAAAACACAAGAACATTTAAAACAATGGAAAACATCCGAAATAAACCTGTACAGCAGCCAAAAGAATTGACTATTTAACAGGAAAGCCAAGAAACGGGACTCAGGTACGCAGCCAAGTTTTTAAAGCTTTGCGAAAGTCCAGCAGGGTTGAGGATTTGCTTTGGCCATGCAGCCTTCCTTTTTTCATTTTGGTGTAAGACTCAGTTAATCGTTACACCACCTTAAAAGCAGGCTAGACGGGGCCCTCGATATGCCAAGAGGAATACCAGCTGCCGGATCAGTTCCCATAAGCACGGCATAGAATGCCGTGCCCCTCCCACAAAGGAGGGAAGTGTGGTTGGATCAGGGATCTTCAAACTTGGAAGCTTTAAAACTTGTGGACTTCATCTCCCAGAATTCCTCAGCCAGCATGGCTGGCTGACGAATTCTGGGAGTTGGAAGTCCACAAGTCTTAAAGCTGTCAAGTTTGGAGACTCCTGGGTTAGATGAATGAAGGTGTCATGGTTCCTTCATTTTCCTAAATTAAGTGTGGGCTCATCTAGACCACTATGCCTATGCCTACCCGGATGATGCCACAATGGTGAATGCTGTGGTGGCCAGTTTAGAGGAAGAGGCCACCAAGTGGGTGACCAGTCTCCATGATAAAGGAGCCCCTGAACTGCAGGACTAACCTATTGATGGAATAACGGAGGGCCTGTTTTGAAGATGAATCTTAGATTCTGTTGGCGGAGAAGGAAATTTATTGTTTGAAGCAGAAGGCACCACTCCGCTAAAGAATACGCCTGAGAATTCAGAAGAGTGGCTGGTCGGCTGGGGCAGTGGCTGGAACGTTTGCTGATCAACTATTTCAAGCAAGGGCTGGGCCATGACTTACTCCAAGCCTGGATCTCTCGGGGCATTTCCAACCAGCCACAAGAGTGGTACAGCTGGGCGGTGACTCTAATACAGACATGTCAAACACAAGGCCCGGGGGCCGGATACAGCCCGCGAAGTGGTTTCATGCGGCTCGCGATGCCATCCTGGAAACAGTGAGGGAACGGCCCCCACTGCCTTGGCCTGGCCCAGAGACCCTCCTTCTGCCAGAGACCCTCAGATCTGTCCCACTCCTACCCAGGCCCCCATAGGCACCCTTGATGTGAACGATGTAGAGCTGGCCACGCCCACCTAGTAGGCCATACACACACTAGCCACGCCCACCCAGTAGGCCACGCCCACCCTGGCCATACCCACCCGGCCCCGAGGGCAACCACAATGCTGATGCTGCCCTTAGTGAAATTGAGTTTGACACCCCTGCTCTAGTCATTGAGTTGACCACGACGTGTTCAAAAGAAGCATCTTTTCGGCTGATGTTCCCAAGCCACCGTGACCACCGGCATTCCCCAAGTACCTGCCAGAGCTCCCATCTGTGAAACCCCCTTCCTCCTTTCCATGTGGTAACCTAGAACAGGGCTTTTCAACCTTTTCACCCATTGTACCACTTTTAGGATATGACAACATCCGAGTACCACCAGTCGCCTAGCAAGGTGTCAAAAACTTGATGACACCAAAAAAGGAAAAAAGTGATGAAGTACAGGTAGTCCTCAACTTACAACAGTTCATTTAGTGACTGTTCAAAGTTACAATGGCACTGAAAAAAGTGCCCCCCAAGCCACAGCCGAGCAAGATACCTGCCTGCCCGCGCAGCGGTGCTCTTCCTCCTGTCCGAGATTTTCATTGTTGTGAGCATATCTGTTGAGGATTAGTAGCGGGGGTCGGGTGAGGGGGGTGTTTGGTTTTTATTTCCCCCCCCCATCTGCTGGGTGGTTGCAGCAGGTTTTGGTCACTTCACATGAGCCTGGGACACTGTGACCGTCGTAAATATGAACCAGTTGCCAAGCATCTGAATGTAAATCACAAGCCCCTGGAGATGCTGCAACATTCCAGCAGATCGGCGCTTCTTCTGAGCTCAGAATCGCCAGAATCAGCATCGTGCTCCAGCTGGAGCCTGGCACTGATCCTGGCACTTCCGCTGAGCCCTGACAGCCCCGAAGAAGCGCTGATCCTAGTGCTTTCGCTGAGCCCTGACAGCCCTGCAGCTCCAGCCATCTCTCGCTCAGGCTTGTGTGCTGCTGCCACTGGTTCAGCTCATTCCCCTCCCCCACTACCAGTTTTCTAGGATGGTCATGTACCACCTGCCAGGCGCCAATGTACCACATGTGACACCCGTACCACTGGTTGAAAAGCCCTGACCTAGAATGAGAGAAAGTTGGCTGCAGCTAGGCTCATTGTAGAGTTGACAGAAGGCACTTTCCCTCTATCCCAGATTCACAAACCAGATTGCACATGTAGAATTGCTTTAAAAATACAAGTGTCATGTCTGGGTCTACAGTGGACACACACAGAAAATTTATCCTTTTGGGTGGAAGGTCCCAGAATGGAGAGAGTTCAGTTGAGTTATTCTTTGGGGGGGGGGGGCGGTATCTTTAGTTCTGTTACTGATTTTTTTGCATTTCTGTCTGCCATGATCAAGAGATTGTCAAGTGAGTGTGCATTGGAGATCTAGATGCCTACAACTGCGTACACCTCCACACTGATGTATACCCACAAGGAGGCTGAGTTTTGATCACATAGTTGTGAATGTCATCTTGATTTTTGCAAATGGCAATAAATATGCCCCGGTTGTCAAGCACTTGTAGTGTGTGTGTGTGGGGGGGTAAGGGGGGGACACAACCATGGGAATTTTGAATCTGGGTTCAAAGTATCCCCCAAGTTGGTGTATTGGAACTTCAAATGATTCTAAGTCAAGGACTCCATGTACAGCAGTGTTTTTCAGTCTTGGCAACTTGAAGATGTGTGGACTTCAACTCCCAGCCAGCTCCAGCTAGCCATGGTGACTGGGGAATTCTGGAAGTTGACATCCATACATGTTAAGTTGTCAAAGCTGAGAAATATTGCACTATAGGAATCATGGAATGTTCATACAGACAGAACTTTAGGGTCCAACTTGCAACTTTCGTGGAAAGTTGTGTGTGTGTGTTTTAAGACAAACACTCATTTTAAAATATTCCTTGAAAACTGAAATCTTCTAGACCAGGGCTTTTCAACCAGTGGTATGGGTACCACCTGTGGTACATTGGCACCTGGCAGGTGGTACACAACCATCCTAGAAAAGTGGTAGTGGAGGAGGGGAATGAGCTGAATTGGTGGCAGCACCACACAAGCCTGAGCGAGATGGCTGGAGCTGCAGGGCTGTCAGGGCTCAGTGGAAGCACCAGGATCAGCGTCAGGCTCCAGCTGGAGCTCGGCGCTGATCCTGGCGCTTCTGAGCCCAGAAGGCAGGTGTCTTCCTCGGCTGTGGCTTGGGGGGGCACTTTTTTCAGTCACTAAGCAAATCGAGGACTACCTGTACTTCATCACTTTTTTCCTTTTTTTTTTTGGTAAAGTTTTTGACACCTTGCTAGGAGACTGGTGGTACTCTGATGTTGCCATATCCTAAAAGTGGTACAGTGGGTGAAAAGGTTGAAAAGCCCTGTTGTAGACTGTTAAGCATAATAGGTTGAAGCGGAGAAACAAAAAGAAGGCCACGTTTGTAGCGAAGGAAAGTCACAGATGTTGTCAAAAGCAGAAGCGCACCCGATCCATGAAAATTAAATTAAAAAGTGCTTATGTGGGGGAGAAAGAGATGAGTCATTGATAAAATTAGAACAGCCACAGCATCACTATGGCATGAAGATGCAACAAAAGAATAATAGATCAAGTTAAAGGTCATTCATGCGATTACATTTTTTTTTCTTAGAGGCAGATTGGAGCTTCCAAGTTTATGCACTGTGTATATATTCTAGAATGCATCCAAAATCACATTTAAGATTCTAGCATTCTTGCCTTACTCAGGGACAAGATTCAGTCTAGAATGGGCTATTATTTGGAAGGGAGGGAAAAAAAGTTTCTCCTCAGCATGGCTGGCTCAGGAATTCTGGGAGTTGAAGTCCACGAGTCATAAAAGAGCTGAGGTTGCCTATCCCTGGGCTATTTCATCAGAAAGACCATCTGCAGGACATTCTCAGGAGAGAACAGGAGAGACAACATAGTCCATTTTTCTCTTCTGAGACCTTCTCAACATCCTCAAAAACTGATAGTCATAAAGAGACTTTTCCTTTTATCCTCAGAGCGCTATAACAAACTGACCAACAATTGCATTTTTATGAAGTATGAACAGTAAGCAGGGTGAACTAGAAATTCAGGTAAATGAGGGCAGATATGACATTGTTGCCATTACGGAAACATGGTGGGACGAAACCTACAAATGGAACACACAGCTAGAGGGATTTAAACTATTTAAAAGAAACAGACTAAACAAAAGAGGAGTAGTAGTTGCTCTATATATAAGAAATAACTTTATATCTACAGAAATAGAGCACAACAATGACGAAAACTGTAAACTTGAAAGCATTTGGGTCAATATAAAAGGGGGGGAAAATGACATTGCCATAGGTGTATACTATAGGCCGCCCAACCAAACAGAGGAAATAGATGAACTTTTTGCTAGTCAGCTAACTAAGGTATGTAAGAAGCACATCACAATAGTAATGGGGGACTTTAATTACCCTGATATCAACTGGGAGACAAACTCTGCACCAAGTGGAAGATCAAACAGATTCCTGTCAAACCTAGCAGACAACTTTCTCTCCCAAAAAGTAGAGAAGGGAACTAGGGGATTAGCCATATTGGATTTAATTCTCACAAACAGATGAAATGATAGAAGGTGTCGAAGCCACAGGAACCTTGGGGGGAAGTGATCATGCAATATTGGAATTCAACATTCTGGAGGCACAAGCAATAGAACACAGCCAAACTAGAGTCTTGGACTTTAAAAGAGCTAATTTCAATAAACTTAGAGAGACTATGGGAAGAATTCCATGGATGAGAATCCTAAAGGGGAAAACAACTCAAGAAGCTTGGGAAATTTTGAAAAGTGAGATAATAAAGGCCCAGTCTAGTACAATACCAACAAAGAAGAAAAATAACAGCTCTCAAAAGAAACCAGCATGGCTGCATAAAGAACTCTCTGATAAATTGAAAGATAAAAAGGACAAGTATAAGAATTGGAAAGAGGGGCACATAACTAAGTCAGAATATCAGCAAATAGCCTGTGCCTGCAAAGATGAAGTGAGGAAAGCTAAGGCTCAAAATGAACTAAGGCTTGCAACCAAAGTCAAAAATAACAAAAAAATGCTTCTTTCAACATATAAAAAACAAGAAAAAAGTTAAAGAAATGATTGGTCCATTAGTGGGGGAAAGTGGCAAGAAGGTGACAAGCAATAGGGAGAAAGCAGAACTATTTAACTCGTTTTTTGCATCTGTCTTTACACAAAGGGAAAAAACAGTCCAACCTACCCAAACCAGTGCCACAAAAAACAGAATAGAAATGCAAGTTAAGATAGGCAAGAAAATGGTAAGTGAGCACCTGTCCAGCCTAGATGAGTTCAGATCACCAGGACCAGATGGATTACACCCCAAGGTTCTCAAGGAACTGGCAGACGTGATCTCAGAACCACTGAACTATATTTTTCAAAGATCCTGGAGCACTGGGGAACTACCAGAGGACTGGAAGAGAGCTTATGTAGTTCCCATTTTCAAAAAAGGGAAAAAAATAGATCCAGGAAACTACAGACCTATCAGCCTGACCTCAATACCTGGGAAGATTCTGGAAAAGATAATCAAACAACAAATCAGCGAACATCTTGATGCAAACAAAGTCATCACTAAAAGTCAACACGGGTTTGTCAAAAACAGATCATGCCAGACAAATCTTATTACATTCTTTGACCAAGTGACAAAACTAGTGGACCAGAGGAATGCTGTAGATATAATTTACTTGGACTTCAGTAAGGCATTTGATAAGGTAGATCACAACCTACTACTTGACAAGATAGAAAAATGTGGGTTAGATAGCATTACCACCAGATGGATTCGTAGCTGGCTGACAGGCCGTACTCAGCGTGTGGTCCTCAATGGAACCGCATCTACATGGAAGGAAGTGTGTAGTGGGATGCCCCAGGGCTCTGTTCTGGGCCCAGTGCTCTTCAATATCTTCATTAATGATTTGGATGAGGAGATAGATGGGGAACTCATCAAATTTGCAGATGACACCAAGCTGGCAGGAATAGCCAATACTCCAGAAAATAGGCTTAAGATACAGAAGGATCTGGACAGACTCGAACACTGGGCACTATCTAACAAAATGAAATTCAATGGTGAAAAAAGTAAGGTTCTACATTTAGGCAGGAAAAATCAAATGCATAGGTATAGTATAGGTGGTACCTTGCTCAATAGTAGTAACTGTGAGAGGGATCTCGGAGTCTTAGTAGACAATCACTTCAATATGAGCCAGCAGTGTGCTGCAGCTGCCAAAAAAGCCAACACAGTGCTAGGCTGCATTAACAGAGGGATAGAATCAAGATCAAGTGAAGTACTAATACCACTTTACAATGCTTTGGTAAGGCCACACCTGGAATACTGCATCCAGTTTTGGTCACCACGATGTAAAAAAGATGTCGAGACTCTAGAAAGGGTACAGAGAAGAGCAACAAAGATGATTAGGGGGCTGGAGGCCAAAACATATAGGGAACGGTTGCTGGAATTGGGTATGTGTAGTTTAACGAAGAGAAGAGTGAGGGGTGACATGATAGCAGTGTTCCAATATCTCAGGGGCTGCCACAAAGAAGAGGGAGTCAAGCTATTCTCCAAAGCACCTGAAAGCAGGACAAGAAGCAACGGATGGAAACTAGTTAAGGAGAGAAGCAACCTAGAACTAAGGAGAAACTTCCTGACAGTGAGAACAATTAACCAGTGGAACAACCTGCCTCCAGAAGCGGTGAATGCTCCAACACTGGAAGCTTTTAAGAAGTGACTGGACAGCCATTTGTCTGAAATGGTATAAGGTTTCCTGCCTGAGCAGGGGGTTGGACTAGATGACCTCCAAGGTCCCTTCCAACTTTATTATTATTATTATTATTATTATTATTATTATTATTATTATTATTATTATTATTATTATTATTATTATTATTATTATTGTAGTAGCAAATACAGGGGTTAATAGGACTTGGGGATGGGTGGACTGTTTGAGGTCTCCTCCTCTCATTGTTGAGCGCTGCATAATATGTTCGATGAAGCGCCCAGTTCACATTCTTTACTTATATCATTTAGGATTGTGTTATGAAAGCATTCCCACCCTTGTATCACTTCCAGCAAATTTGGTTGGGCCTGTGAACAAGAGTTGTACGTTTGCCCCAATATGGAAATATGGAGAGCCCGTTTGGTCTACTGGTTAAAGCACCAGGCTAGAAAGCAGGAGACTATGAGTTCAGCTCCCGCCTTAGCCAAGAAAACTAGCTGGGTGACTTTGGGCCAGACAGTCTCAACCCAGCTCACCTCACCTCACAGGATTGTTGTTGTAAGGCAGGGGTCTTCAAACTTGGCTTTTATGACTTGTGGACTTCAATTCCCAGAATTCCTGAGCCAGCGTGCCTAGCTGAGGAATTCTGGGAGTTGAAGTCCACAAGTCATAAAAGGGCCTAGTCTGAAGACCCCTGTTGTAAGGAGACTTGGAGGAGGAAGGCGCGGTGGATATATTCACCGCCTTGAGTTGTTTATAAAAATAATAAAAGTGGGATATAATTTTTTTTAAAAAAATAGAAACTCCCACTTTTCTTAGATAGTACAATTTCTCCAATATGTGGAGGCCATACTGGAGAACCAATGGCCTTCCAGATATTGTTCACTACTAATTCCGCTGTGTCCTACTCAACATGGCTGGTAGCAAAGAATAATAAGAATTATAGTTCAGTCAGAACTGGAGGTCTACAAATTGCCGATTTCCATCCTAACCCTTTACTCATTTTTCTTCATACCTCTGGAAAGAAATAAAAAAATATAGAGCTCCATTAATTCCTTTCCATTCTTTTTTTTAATCTCATTTGCTCCCTGTTGTACTTCAAGTTATTCTATATGTAATGGACATGTAGAAATGTTAAACTGTAGTTCCTTTGGGGTGGTATTTCCTGATTCTTAGCTTATACTGCTTTGTCAAGAACCAAGTAGGCTTACCTTCTTGCTACAACATAAAGTAGAGTAAGAGATGTGAGTTGTGAAAATTGGCCTGTTTGGATATGGCCCAAATAATTCAAATTGGAGCCTAGAAACCTGCTAGGCTTCTCTACATAGCATACTCCATGTCATGATTACTCAATGTATTAAAAAAGAACATGTGTAACAGAGGCTCTGTGAGGCCAAATTCTTCAATGTGTTGGCTATTTGGGGCATTTTTTCCTTGATACAGACTCAGAGGAAGTCTGATTAATAGTAGTATCTCATTATTATAGTATCTGTATGCAATAGTGGTGAATATCTGTATCTGTTTGCTAAAACTCTCATTGTTTGTGTGTAACCATTAGATAGCTGAAATGGTGCATCGTAGTGTAACAAGTTTTGAATCACAGGACCTCAGATCTGCTAACTTGAAACTTGTATACAGAATCCAGGGCCCATTACTCCTCTGGAATAGAAATTTCAAAGCTTTTCAGACAAGTTGTATTGGCACAGTTGTGGCTGCAACTGTTAGCCGTGGTCATGTTATTGAGATTTCTGACACGCCATGCCAGCTTCCTATGAACAAAGTCAATGATACTTGGCCACTATAATTCTTCCATCATGCTGCCCTGCCTTTCTCTCAGAGGATGACCCAATAGGTCATTGGTTGTCTAGTCGTAACTGTGAGGAAAGCCATTTGGTGGAAGCTTCTGTTGAGTCTTGCCTGAAGAGCAGGGCTTTTTTTCTCATAGAATGCTCAGAACGGAGTTCCGGCACCTTTTTTGGATGGAACCTTGTAAGGTAGGCAAGGCGGGTTGTATGACATGTGTGAGTTCCGGCACCTTTTTCTTTTACAAAAAAAGCACTGCTGAAGAGTATTAAGAATGAGGACAACTGAAGAAAGGTGCGGTATGGGATCCAGTCATAACAGGTGTCTCTTTCTCTGTCTCTTCCCTCCCCACTTCCACTGTCATTTTTACAGATTAGCTGTGTCAAAAAGGTCTTGGAAGAGCTAAAACTTCGTGTGGTAGAAGTTACAGATGAGGGAGCTACCCTGGATGGAAGTGATGTGCTCTTTACAGGTGAGTTGGTCCACTGTCGTAATGTTCTTTATTCCATAAGAAGATAGAACATAGAATAATTGGGTTGGAAGGGATCTTGGAGGTCTTCTGGTCTAACCTCCTATTCAAGCAGGAGACCCTATATCATTCCAGACAAATGAGAGCCAGCAAAGAAAGATCTGGCGCTGCAGAGCCCAAAATAGCTTGGTATTTTAAAGCAGAAGTGAGCAATTGTTTGAGGTTCAGAAGCTGCCCTTTGTTTTGGGGAAAATTATTCATTATTTACTCATTCATTAAATTTATGAACGTTATTTAAGTTCATGTGGTGAGTCATTCAAATCTGGTAATTTCTGGGATTTCTTGGTGTTCTCTGAGCTTGACTTGATTTTTCTTCCAGATGTTTCATTACCAGTCTTGGCAACACCATCAGTGCAATGTTAATGAAGCATTTGCATGAAAACAAACAGAAAACACCAGAATGCCGGCAGCAGTTTAACCCTGAGCTGCATATATTCTCTATTATTAACATTTGATAATGTCAGTGGGTTAGGATGCTGAGCTTGTCGATCAGAAGGTCAGCAGTTTGGTGGGTCGAATCCCGAGTGCCGTGTAACAGAGTGAGCGCCTGTTACTCGTCCCAGCTTCTGCCAACCTAGCAGTTCGAAAGCACGTAAAAATGCAATTAGAAAAATAGGGACCACAACGGTGGGAAGGTAACAGTGTTCTGTGCGCCTTTGGCGTCTAGTCATGCCGGCCACATGACCACGGAGACTCCTCGGACAAGCACTGGCTCTTCAGCTTTGAAACGGAGATGAGCACCGGCCCCTAGAGTCGGAAACGACTAGCACGCATGTGTGGGGGATCCTTTACCTTTTACTTTTTATGAACAGGATCTGGCTTGCCCAGGTTGTGTGTTTTTTTTTAAGTTGGACAGGTAGCTCTTAAAAATGTTAAACTGCATTAGTTTTTCTGGGTTTCCTTCCTAAAAAAGATGGGAACTAACACTGGTGAATTTTGATAGTGTAAGAAAGCATTTCAGAGATCATCAAAAAGAGGGTTGGAGAGGCCAGGTGCAATCATGGGGCTGCAAATTAACATCCTAATATTAACAGCTAGATGACCTTGAGCCAATCATTTTCTCTCACTCCTAGGAAGAAGGCAGTGGCTAACTATCTCTGAAAACCTTGCCAAGAAAAGTGTAAGGACTTGTCCAAGCAGTCTCTAAGAATCAGACATGATTGAACAAAAGGGGGGAAAAAATTCCCCTCATCAACAGCATGTTTTAAGAGCGAACACTTGTTCAAATGAAATCCTCTTTCTTATGTATAGCCATTCTACCTGTTAAGACTTTTTTTTCCCAGGGAAGACTGATGTTTAGTTTTGGTCAGATTTGAGCTGACCAAAACTGATTTATAGGCTTCTTCAATCTGGGGAAGGCTTCTTAAGAGCTGATGATCCTGTTTTCCACTTTTCGTTTCTCTTTCACAGGCAGAGAGTTCTTTGTGGGTATTTCCAAATGGACCAATCACAGAGGAGCAGAGATGGTAGCTGATGCTTTTAGAGTGAGTTGACTTTCTTAGAATGGGCCAACCACATACCCCAAAAATATATTTATACAAGGAGGCTAGTAGTATACACTGTGTACTGTTCTTTGTTTTGCTTCTCGTATATGCTGTGGTTATATTGAATTGGACCACTTTTTGAGGGAATAGCATGATGCAAAAACAATAACGGCAATAAAAATGTGATCTCAAAGATACTTTCTTGGTTATTTTTTTTTCCTTGAAAAAGGTTCGCGTTCCATCCGAAAAGCTTTTTCAGTTCTTGTATGAAAAGCAACATGTTTTTAAGAGAAACCCCCCCCCCCTCCTCGCCCCTCTAAAAAAGTCCAATTATCTTTTGGAAAGCACGTTTGAGACAACCATGACCTGAGTGATTGAGAATCTCCATAGACAGTAAAATCTCCGTAGACAGTAAAAACATTATTTTTCCAAACTGGGAACTTTTTCACTTCAACATATTCCCCCAAAGAGCTCCTATGAAGATGCCCATAGCAGGGGATTCTGAGACATATTTTAGGCAGCCTCTCTCAATCCAATGACCCATGGCAGAGTGCAGTGCTCTTTAACCCAGTCAAGTTAATTGGGAATAATAGGGATGCTAGTCCAAAATGTGTGGCAGGCAGGTGGCAAATGTATCACAAGGACTACAAAGCTCAGTGTTTGCTGTTAGCTTTGAACGCTTTAGAATGAAAAACTTCAGGAATACGCTCCAGTGTATACAACTACCCCAAGGAGAGGTTTCCATGCTGAGCCATGCTGGCTTAGGAATTCTGGGAGTTGAAGTCCACGAGTCATAAAAGAGCCAAGGTTGCCTACCCGATAGACAGTGATGATGTCGGTTTCCATCTGTGTTTCCAACCCCCAAAAGAAGGGGGCTCCCAGTTCACTCTCTAGAACAGATATGTCAAACTCGCGACGTCGCGTGATGTATCAAAGCTGTTTCTCCATTGCTGGCAATGGGGTGGGCGCAGTTTCCTGTGATGTGTCTGGCCTTTGGGCTGGCAGTTTGACAACCCTGCTCTAGAACACAGCCTTGGCAGCTTAAGGATGTGTGGACTTCAACTCCCAGAATTTCCTAGCTAGCCATGGGAAACACTACTCTAGAACTTCATCCCCATCAGAGATTGGCTATATAATCCACATGTGAAGGATTTCTGAAACAGATGCTGTGGGGTCCAGAGTTCCCTGGAAGTGCTCTAACCTTACCCAAAGTGATTCCTTCTGGACTCAGGACATTTTTGTACTTCTCTAATTGCTATTTCAGAAGTCTACTCGAACCCACCAGGAGATGTCTGAATTCAATTGAATTCAGGCTTCTTGACAAGTTTCTGACGTATTGCTTGACACATCTCCTGGGTTTTCAAGGCGGGCCGTTTGGTGATGGGAATGATGGGCATTGAAACCCAATAGTTCTAAGCGGGCTTCAAATTGTGAAGTGCGATTTATATATACTATTCAAGTATGATTATTGGCAAAATCATCTACTTAGATAGAAGGTAGGGAAGGGAAGAGATATTCATACAGTATGTGCAGTTCAGCGGCCTCTGCAAGAAGCTCAAGCGATGTTCTCTTCCTGCAGGATTTTGCTGTGTCTACTGTTCCAGTCTCAGGCACGTTGCATCTCCGCAGCTTCTGTAGCATGGCTGGACCTGACACCGTTATCATTGGCAGCAGTGAAGTGGCCAAGAAAGCCATGAAGGTAATTCCTGGAATCACCAAGACCTTTTCTTTAAAGGTTCTTTCAGGTGCTTTGGTAGATCCTCTCCTAGGAAAGAGCCCCATTCATCCCAGTCCCCAAAATGTCCTTGCCCAATCGCCATTAATGCTAGTAACTGTGGAGGACAAGGATTTTCTTGCGGATAAGTCATCCTCTCCAGGAGAGAAACAGAGCAGGGACTGCTACTCGCATTTTACGCCCAAACAAATGCAGTACAGGTAGTCCTCGACTTACGACTGGTTACTTAGCAACCATTTGAAGTTACAACAGACAAAAAAAAATATTCAAAGTTCCAGATTCAAACAACCCAGATTCAAACTTCCGGTAGCCATCCTTATCCCCTCAGTCACATGATCACCTTTTGGCTGCTAGGCAACCGGTTAACATTTATGGCCATTTTGTAGTGCCTGCAGTCACATGGTGGTGATTTAAGATATTTTTTTGTGAGGAACTGTTGTTTATTTCTGGTTTCCTACAAAAAAAATGCCCATTGTAGACAACGGGTTCTCTTAACGATTGGTCCCCCCAAAAATGTAAAATCAGGTCAGCCAGGTGATGACCCGCTTAACAACCAGCACAACTTGTGACTGTAAATCCAGCCTCAATTGTGGTTGTAAGATGAGGCCTACCTCTAAGCGCCACAGAAAATTCTGTCCAATCTTTGACAGGCAAAAAAAAACAATGTTTTTTTTTTAAGGTTAAACTTTTATGGGGTTTATTTTCAAGGTTATAGGCATATTTTGCAACACGGAGCAGAAATAGCCGCTTTGCTTGTTTCTTGGACACTGGGAAGTTGGCTAAATAAAGCTAAGTGTGGGTTGCAGCCCACCCAGACCAGCATGACTTTCCTAGAATAGCTGTTCCAGTTTCTCAAGCAAGGCCTGTCAGTGATCATCATCTCCAGCACCTATTATTTAAGAGATATACTGCCTTTGGACAGGAAGATTTCATTTGTTTTCACAGCTAGTTAACAGGCACAGCCTTGTTCTCCATGAATCTCTCCCTATCTTGAGGCTGCTTTGGGCTTTGTTGTTTGATAAAATTAACAACAACAAAAAACAACAGATCAAACTTTTATAAATAGTTTCCAAATGTCTTGCTGAGATACATTCTGCAGCATAATCTTTCTTCAGGGGGAGACTGGCTACTTGTCGCAGTTCTGAATTGACCATTGATCTGGTTCTTTCACATACAAGTAATCCTCAATTTTTGACCCCCAAATTTCCATTGCTAAACAAGACAATTGTTAAATGAGTTTTATTTTATTTATTTATTTTTGCCAGGGTTGTTGAGTGAGTCACTGCAGTTGTTAAGTTCGTAACGTGGTTGTTAAGTTAATCTGGGGGCCCTCTACAGGAAGGGTCTTCAAACTTGGCAACTTTTAAGACATGTGGACTTCAACTCCCAGAATTCCTCAGCCAGCCACAAGCCTGGTTCTGTAAGGAAGCTGATCCTGTAATGGGCCAGGCGCCTCTCTAGGAAGCTGCAAAAGCAGAAAGTTACGTTGGATGGGTCTGAGTGCTGAAGCATGCTACTAACTCCTGCAAAGTCCCTGGGTGGGAAGGCAACTAGAGGCTTGCAAGATATAGTCTGATCTCCCCATGCTCATTGGAAGTTGCAAACTTTATCCAGCCTGATCTCCCCTTGCTCACTGGAGACTTGCAAACTTCCAGTGGCTTGATCTCCCCAAGAAGGAAGATAAAGGATTGCAGGGACCCCAAGGGGAGAAAAGTGAAGTACGGAGTGCCCCCTGGAGTGGGAGTAGCCTTAGGAGGCCCAGGGCAGGCAAAGCGTGACACTGCCCTAGGCATCCAAGGGCTGACCCATCTAAGGCACCCTTAATGATCCCACGAGGTAGGTAAAATGAGGACCCAGATTGTTGGGGGCAATAAGCTGACTTTGTAATAATGCCGCTTGGGGGGGCGGGGGCGAAAGCCCTAATAAGCAGGCATATACATAGAATGAAGGCTATTGCTAAGCACATTGGATTGTGCTTAAATTGTAAGCCGCCCTGAGTCTTCGGAGAAGGGCGGGATATAAATGGGATTAAAATAAAATAAATAAAAAAATGGCTACATCCAGGAATCAGATATGTCAGAAGTTCACAAAAAAGGATCACACGACCCTGGGATGCTGCAACCGTCATAAATATGAGCCAGTTGCCAAGCATCCAAATTTTAATCACGCGATCATGGGGATGTTGCAAGGTCATAAGAGTGAAAAATGGTCCTAAGTCAGTTTTTTTCAGGGCCGTTAACTCCAAACGGTTACTAAATGAATGGTTGTTGAAGACTACCTGTATCTGATTTAGCAAGGATTTTTTTTCAGCTGCCCTCAGAATGCAAGTTGGGTAAGAAAAAGGAAAGCTGGAAATGAGCCAGTTCTAGGGAGAGTGCGAATGAGGATGGGAAGGGGGACAGAATGAAAATTACGTTTTTGACGTTGTCTTGACTAGAGCTGCAGATGAGTTGAGTTCCTCTGCCCTCCTCCTCTTTTTCTACAGACCATGGAGCAATTAACTGATCACCACTATGAAACACTGACAGTTCCTGATGATCCAGCTGCTAATTGCATCTATGCTCGTCTGGGCCAGAAGAGTAGCGTTCTTTTGCATCGCAGCACAGAAGAATACCCAAACAGTGTGCAAGTAAGATAAAGGGGAGACTTGGGTCTAATGGAAGGATGGGGATGCTTGGGTTGTGGGGTGGGGGGGAGCTTTTGGGAAACACAAAATAGGTTCTATCTGAAACATTTGTGCTATCAAGTTGTGTTGAATCTTAATGACCACAGAGATGGACCTTCTCCGGAATTATTTGGCCCTTCAGGGCTTCCAAAGGTGTTACCATCACCACTGCCAGTCATCTTTCCTTCACTTTTCCCAGCATTATCAATTTCTCAAACACACACACACACACACTGTACTCAAGGAAAGCTCAATAGGTAGTCCTGGACTTTCAATCATTTGAATTTACAACAGATCAGCCAAAAGCTACTTATAACCAGATTCTGGAGTTGCAGTGCCTTGCCATTTGGTCATCTGACCACAGTTTGGGTGCTCGGCAACTGGCCCAAAACTTCTTAAGTAAACCAAAAGATCCAAGAAGAAAAATCAGGAATCATCTACATCTGTTTGCATAATACACAATG
This sequence comes from Daboia siamensis, assembly GCA_024449315.1. Lineage (NCBI taxonomy): Eukaryota > Metazoa > Chordata > Lepidosauria > Squamata > Viperidae > Daboia > Daboia siamensis. Next base: position 329,286 of record JAKJMR010000355.1, on the reverse strand, counting down.
TAAAGACTGTAACAACGGCCACTATGGACTGGAAGAAGACTATTTATTTTAGAAAATTTATATAGCCGCCTACTTGCTCACTACGACTCTAGGCGGCTTACAGATAATAAAAACACAATGTAGAAAAATAAATAAATATAATAATAATAATAATAATAATAAAATAATAACCGTCCACCCCAGTCTAGCAGAGTGCATCCATGAATACCAACCGAGAGAGCCAGTTTGGACTCTAGTGGTTAAGACACCAGGCTAGAAAGCAAAAGACTATGAATCCCAGTCCCACTTTAGCCATGGAAGCCGGCTCGGTGACTTTGGGCCAGTCCCTCTCTCTTAGCCCAACCCATCTTACAGGATTGTTATTGTGGGTAATGTAGGAGGAGGAAGGAGTATTAGTACTAGCAAAAGGCCTGCTTCATTTTATACTTCCACTTTTAAAAAAAAGAATTAAATAGGAAACTGGCATAGTGAAAATGAGACACGCTAGAGGCATTGCTATAATCCTTGCAGTCAAGCCCCCAGGCAGTCTGGTAAGAGCAAGGAAGCAAGAAGTGCAGATCTCTATCAGATCTCTTAATCTTGGTCTGGAAAAGGTAAAAAAATAAAAAATAAAATAAAATGACATACTGTAGTTGATTTAAGGGCACAGGCTTCTGTGAACTGCAAGTCCACCTCATTCATGCAGCTGTGTGTTGAGATCTTGTGAGATAACCTGAGACTTTTTAAAGTAGAGGAGTTCAGCAATCTCTTTTGATGTTTAAGCAGAGTTTCACACAATGAAAATGGGTTTTTCTCAATGACTGAAAAGCTTCTTCTCAGATTTTTGGCCATCTGAAATAAATTGCCATGTATGAAAGAGACTACCAGCAAACTTGCCTTCCATATTTGAGCTGTATATATTTACCAGCAGAGGTGAATATTTGTAGCAGGGTTAAAATGAGGGGTCCTCTCTGAATTTGGTTGTTCTTGCAAATGTTTCATTACCCAAATTAAGTAACATCCTCTGTAAATATGTACTCTGCCTTCCATTCCTTTGTTTGTCTGCCATAATGGATGGAAACTAATCAAGGAGAGAAGCAGCCTAGAATTAAGAAGAAACTTCCTAAGAATGAGAACAATTAACCAGTGGAACAGCTTGCCTCCAGAAGTTGTGAATGCTCCATCACTGGAAGCTTTTAAGAAGAGATTGGACAACCATTTGTCTGAAATAGAATAGGGTCTCCTGCCTGAGCAGGGGGTTGGGCTAGAAGACCTCCATGGTCCCTTCCAACTCTATTATTCTTTATCCTGAACCCCTAAAGATCCTTCTGGGATGGCAGAGAGCCATCTCAGAAGCTGATTTATCTTTTAATAATTGGATGCTTTGTGACTAATGGGTCTGTGGTGATGGCCATTTTCTGAGCAGGCATGTCTCTTGCAAGCAATTGTGTTGTAAGTGCATTGGAAGAGAGTTTGAGATTGCAACATCTCAAAATGTCAGGTGTGACTCCAGTTCAGAAAATACGGTCTATCCCTGCTTTAAAAGCCCAAGTTAGGAGGGGTTGCATTTGTGAAGAGAAATAACATGTTTCTGTTTGCTTGTGTTCCTAGCCGTTTCAGAAGCTTCCAGATTACACCCTGATTCCTTCGGCATGCACTGAAGTAGCCAAACTTGGTGGGACTCTTAGTTCCTGCTCTCTTCTCATCAACAAGAAGCTGGAGATCTAGCACCTATGGATTCACAGAAAAATACAGGTTCCCCCCTGTTCCTGGAGCCCTTTCCTTGTTTTCTTTGTGCAGAGCAATGTAGCTCCCCCCCACACACACACACTTCCTTATGAAGCAGAGTGCCACCCTAATTCCTGTACCTGCTAATTAGGTCAAAGTTAAATTTGGCATCTGTTTCTCTTCTAATGTACATTGGATCTTCTCTCCCACCGAGTCCTACCTCTCTTTACTTTCTCTCTTTACCTTTTCTTATGTTACCCTTTAGAAAGATTTTTACTCCAGTGTAGTTAGGGGTTTATATCTCTTGCTCCCAAAACTTAATAAAAACCACACCAGGAAGCTTGGCCTTTCAGCAGTTCGTCGGTAACTTCTGTTTTAATAAGGCGGTCAAATTTCCAACCCACTCAGATTACTTAAGAAACAGTGGTGCTTTCCCCCCCTCCCCCTATTTTTTTGTTGTGTCAATGACAGGATTTTGTGGGACACGATTATTGCAATAGATACTGAGATATATTTGTGGGCAGCCTTTTTTTTTTTTTTTTGAAAGACCCTTAGGAACATCCATTGTGAAGTCTGTATTCACAGTGGTGGCCAAAATAGGACCTTTTCTCTCTCTCCCTCTTTCTATATCACAATATTAACTTTGGAGAGCAGAGATATTCTTGTAGCCAAGGCCTGCTTGTGGCTATTATTGAAAATGGTCTTCGACTGGCTTGGCAGACAAGTCATCTTTCATTGTTAGAGAACTGGATAATTCTAATACCATTGGTATTATGGATTAGGAGGCATCCTTAACAGTAATGGTGGAAATCTAACACTTGATATGTCCTGGCAGAAGTACAAAGGTCTCAGTGGCGATGAAGGTTCACATGACCTTCAGTGCCCCTGAAATGTTCTCAGAGAACTCCACAAGTACCAAGACAGGAGAATATGTGGAATCCTTGGTGTCCTTTGAGCTTCGTTGTTTCTTGCAGACGTTTCATTACATGACTACGTTACATCATCAGTTGTATAATGAAACGTCTGCAAGCAAACAACCAAGCTCAGAGAGCACTAAGGACTCCACAACTTCATAAATGGTATCTTATACCTCTGCTTAGTATACTGTATACCGTGGTGCTTTAATTTGGGTTTCTCCACCATTTTCCCAGCTCACAACAGTTTCCTTATTGCCACTTCTCTGCAAACTCGCAAAACTAAAGTCATCACCGAGGAGATTTTCCTTCAGCAGCGCCACATTATGTATTTGTGTAATGAGGCTAAGGGGCCCTTGTAGCAATGTTCTTGAGAACAGTTCTGCCAACGACCAGTTCTAGGTTTCTAGATGATTCACTCACTGTCTCCTTTAACCCTCTGTGCAATCAGTTTAAAAAAAAGTAATAAAAGACTGCAACAGCTCAATTTCTTGCTTGCTCTCTCTTCTTTGGTTACATTCTTGGATTTTGGTTCACACAGCCGTCCTCCAACTGAAAAGCCTCCATTTTAACGGTATTCTCTTTTTATGCAGGAAGTCCTTGACTTACATCTGCAATTGAGCCCAAAATTTCAGTTGCTGAGCAAGACATTTCTGAAGTGAGTTTTGCCCCCCCCCCCTTTTTTTTGTCCTTGCTTGCCACAGGTGTTAAATCTCTGCAGTTGTTACGTTAGTAACATGGTTGTTAAGTGAATCTGTGTTCCCCATTGACTTTGCTTGTCAGAAGGTTGCAAAAGCTGATCACATGACCCAGGACACTGCAACAGTCATAGATACATGTCAGTTGCCAAGTGTCCAAATTTTGATCACATGACCACGGGGATGCTAAAACGGTTGCCATTGTGAAAAAATGGTCATTTTTTTCCAGTGCAGCTACTAAACGAATGGTTGTTAAGTCAAGGACTACCTCAGTTTCCGTTTTTGTCTAATAAATGATGGTGTCCCCTAACAATTCAAAGCGCAAAATAAAAGGTGATGGATATTTGGGATTCAGATTTATTTTCTTGTGAGAAGTAATGAAATAGAGACCATAAGGGATGGTTCTTCAAAGCCAACAGGATATTTTCAACATGTGCCCATGGTGTTTAGCTGTGTAGTGTAGCTTTCACATCAAGTGGAATATGGTATATCACAATGTGTTTGTGCCTTGCTAGATGTTTGGTGTTTCTTCGTTCTTGCAGTAGGCAAAAAAAGCAAAATTTATTTATAAATTTATTAGCAGGAGGTACACTGACTCCTTAGCAAAGCATGATACCAGTATGTAGCTGATGATTCCTGCTTAGTTTTGTGAGTTGCAATCTCTATGAGGCCCATCCTGTCTCTATCTTGAACTATCCAACTCAATCAGCTGAGTGTGAGTCTGGGCCTCATACAACACAAAATAAACATATAGCCAAAACAAAAAATCAATTACACATTCTTGAAAGAAAATACAAATGTACAAAGTGGCAAGTTGAATGATATAGATTAAAACAACGAATAGGGGACTCTATTCACCAAGACTAAGTGTGCCCAGCCTTGGAGACTTCAAAACTTGTGAACTTCAGTTCCCAGAATTCTCCAGGCAGCTATTGCTAGTGGGGAATTCTGGGAGTTGAAGTCCAGAATTCTTACAGTTACCAAGGTCGGACATCCTCAACTTAAGACATTCACCGCCATTCAGACCTGGGGAAACACCATTCTAATGGGAGACGGAGTCAGGGCCCATCAGATGTCTGGGAGAAGATCATTCCGGTGAGCAGGACAGCCACTAAAAAGTGATGCTTCTTCACTCCTATCAAGTGATGACTTAATGAGTGGGAATGGGAACACCTGGGGTTGGCAGTGTTCTTGGGGGGGCAGGCAAATCTGCAAAAGGCCCAAGTTCTATGTCAGGTATGACTTTAAAGGTGATAACCAGCATCTTGAATTGTACTTGGAAGCTTATTAGGAGACAGTGGAGAGCACAGAGTAAGAAATAGACCAATTTGGTCTAGTGCAGGGGTAGGCAACCTCGGCTCTTTTATGACTCATGTACTTCAACTCATGAGTCATAAAAGAGCCAAGGTTGCCTACCCCTGGTCTAGTGGTTAAACCACTAGGCTAGAAAGTGGGAGACTTTCTAGTCCCGCCTTAGCCACGAAAGCCATTTGGGTGACCCTATGCCAGTCGTTCAATCTCTTGGCCCAACTCATCTCACAGGATTGCTGTGGGAAAAATAGGAGGAGGAAGGTGTGTTGGATATGTTACCATCTTGAGTTATTTGTAATGAACAGAAGTGGTTGGTGGACATAATGGACTGCAGATGGCCCTTAGGGGGAATTAACTATGCTTGCATTTGCATGGGAAATCCAGAGCTGGTTTCGCTTCTTCTGTGCCAACGTGGTTTATTCAGTAAAGTTTTATATTCTTGGTAAAATAATGTCCCAGGAGTTCCTGTTTCTGGTTTCGCCAACTGGACCGTTGATGCTATCCTGCTGGACTCTGGATCAGCTGAAATACTAGATGGTCCTCAAGAGCAGCCCCATGAAGGAATAATCCAATTGTTACAACTCCCTTACCTCCATTCTGAACACTTGTCAGGGTCTTTTTAGGGAATTTTCAGAGTTGCATATACGAAGAGCTAGTGATCAGAATTGGGAGGATGTATGCATGAGGCAGGTATAATGAGGAAGTGCTGCATTTACTTGAAAGTAAGTAAAATAGGAATGGAAACAGAAATGTGGGGGGATTTGTTCTTGTAAGGTTTTCTTTTCAGTGGAAGGTTACTTTATGATTTGGGTTCATTTTCCGTTCAGGTCAATATGGCATCAGATATTTATTGCCAAACTTGGCTTTTCATGTACTTCATTTTTTTTTTCTTAGGTGGTGGGTGGGGAGGAAGAACAAAGTTCTCACTTTGTGAACATTAGAAAAAAAATTAAAAGTGGGTAAAGAAATCAAAATTTCCATCTATAGGATATCTGGAGAGTAGTCCAGATCTAGTATTAAGAATGGGAATCCAATTTGTATTTTTCCTTGGAACATCTCCATTACCACAGCCACTTTTTTTTTTTAGAAAGGGAAAGAAAACTCATTACACCAACTGCCAGTTCATTTCCAAGTACAATAGTCCTCAACTTACAACAGTTCATTTAGTGACCATTCAAAGTTACAATGGCGCTGAAAAACCTGACCTATGAGCGTTTTCTACCCTTATGACTATTGCAGCATCCCCATGATCACATGATCAAAATTCGGACGCTGGTTCATATTTATGACGGCTGCAGTGTCCTAGTGTCCCTTTTGCCACCTTCTGACAAGCAAAGTCAATAGGGAAGCCAGATTCAGTTAACAACTTTGTCACTAACTTAACAACCGCAGTGATTCACTTAACATCTGGGGCAAGAAAGGTTGTAAAATGGGACAAAGTTCATTAAACAAATGTCTTAGCAACAGAAATTTTGGGCTCAGTTGTGTTGAGGGCTACGTCTAAAAAGGTAAAGGTTTCTCTGTCCAATCGTGTTCCACTCTAAGGCACGGTGCTCACCTGTTTCTTGGCTGAGGGAGCCATGTTGTCTGAAGACAATTTCTGGTGATGTGGCCAGCATGGCTATGCACTAAAGGCAATCAATCAATCAATCAATAAAAAATTTATTTTGCTGAGTTTGGAGAACCGGCTGAATGCACACTGCTTCTGGAAGTCCAGTCTAGGCCTCGGAGGCCTGGAGGAGCCCACCCAGGCCTAGAAAGGCCCGCCAGAAGTGCATGGATGCCACTTCCGGAAGTCAGTTTTTGGCCTTGGAGGCCCAGGCCTGCATCCAATAAGAGAACAGGTTGTTCAGGTATTTGAATCCTACCACTGATCAAAGGCGCATGGAACACTGTTACCTTCCCAGTGCAGTGGTACCTATTAATCTACTTGCATTTGCATACTTTCATATTTACAGTATTTCCAAAGATTTTTAGCCTTTAAATTGCTACAATTTGTGTCTGAATCTTCGAGATGTCCCTTCGCCATTGATCTGTTTCACAACAGGTCTTCAGAATATGGTTTCCACTGAAGAGAAAAATCTGATTCTGATGGGTTTAAAAAAGCTGAAATATGCTTTTAATGGTTGGTAATTGCATTGAAACTCTGCTGGTTGGCAGGTGAAGAAAGTAATCAAACGATAACCAATAAGAAAAATAATACAATAAATAAGAAAAACAAAACCAATATGTAATAAGAAATGAGACAAATACATTTAATGGTCAACAAAACATCAATACGTCCACCTCTTCTGTGAAGAGAGAATAGTTTTACCTTTCAAAACACTAGAAATGGGTTTTGCAGCAGAAAGCCTTAGGTTATATCTCCTTTTCACTCTTGACAGAATATTTTGGATTCTGCATAGCAAACCCATTGTGGTATCTAGATCTTAGAATAAATTAATGGATTCAAATTTGCACTAGGAGCACAGACTTTAGGGAGTCCTTCAATCTCTGGGCTATTGCATGAGTGATAGGGAAGGGGTTGAATAAGTCCCACAGAGTTTCCTCAATTGTACCCTTGTTGAGTAGAGTTTGGGGGGCGGGGAAATACAGCAGTGTAGCTTGACAAGATGTTTTGGAGCCTTCCATCATGTCGGAGCATCTGGTGTTGTCCATTAGTTTAAGCCTTTGTGTCGATCACAACTTGAATGGCTAACATGTCATCATGGATGTAGCCAGTCCCTGGCTCGTGGAGTGAGTTCAAGGGGTAGAACATGGGGATGCCGCTGGCCACGTTGGTTTCATTGATGGGCCGCTGGAATGAAGACGAGGATTCCAAGGAACGGAAGGAGGTGGAAACATGACGATTGTTCACTTGATCCAACAAAGTGAAGGTCACCTACGTTTTAAAGAAGGGAGAAATTATGGGCACTATGTTTTGCATATTATATGTACCAATTTACATGCACTAGATAAGACAGTTTTGCCACAGTTCTTAAATGAATCACTGCAGTTAAGTTACTAATGTGGTTGTTAAGTGAATCTGGCTTCCCCATTGATTTTGCTTGTCAGAAGGTTGCACAACGTGGTGATCACATGACCCCAGGACACTGCAACTGCCATAAATATGAGTCAGTTGCCAAGTGTCTGAATTTTGCTCACTCGACCATGGGGATGCTGCAACGGTTTGTAAGTGTGAAAAATGGTCACTTTTTCCAGTGGCACAGTAACTTCAAGTAGTCAATAGAATAGAATAGAATAGAACAGAACAGAACAGAACAGAATAGAATAGAGCTGGAAGGGACCTTGGAGGTCTTCTAGTCCAGCCCCCTTCTCAAGCAGGAGAACCTACACCATCTCAGACAGGAGGTTGTCTAGTCACTTCTTAAAAATTTCCAGTGATGGAACGCCCATGATTTCTGGAGGTAAACTGTTCCACTGTTTGATTGTCCTCACTGTCAGGAAGTTTCTCCTCAATTCCAGGTTGCTTCTTTCTTTGATCAGTTTCTAGCCATTGTTTCTCATCCTTCTCTCTAGTGCTTTGGTGAACAACCTGGTCCCCTCTGCCTTGTGGCAGCACCTCAGATACTGGAACATTGCTGTCATGTCTTCCTATGCTTTAGCCTCCAGGCCTAAATGAACTATTGTAAGTCAAGGACTACCTGTATGCTCATGACAAATGTACATCTCTGCCTTGGCTCCTTAAGTGATGCTGTCAGGATTTGTACCCAATGCTTAGAGCTGCAGAGGTCTGGACGTAAATTTAATTTTAGCCAGGCAGAGTGGCTGTGGACTTTATGGGATGGCACTCTCCCGAAAAGAGTTGGTATGCAACTTGAGAATCCTCTTGAACTTATAGCTGCTGTTTGGCGAACAGCCACAACCAGGAAAATCAAGGGAGGGAGCTTCCTAGGCCATGTCCCCCTACCACCAGTTCAGAAGCTCCATACCTTATGTTGGAAAGGCCATTTCAGCTGGAAATCGTATTCTCCTTTCATTATAACCAGGAAGAGCGAAAGGTGAGTTCCAGCTCCGGTTCCGTCTCCGTTCAGGAAAAGCTTCAGGCAGAGCTTGTAGCCATAACGGGTGGTATAAAATGCTGGAAGGGCACGAAGGAGAAAAACACGAGATGCTAAGAGCAGCAAGAACAATAATGCCTACTTGTCTCTTTGATAAACTCTATTACAGGATAGACCAGACAACTTTTTGAAGGAAATTGGAATCTTCACAGTAATTTGATGGGTGCCTTCACAAGAAGGATTTGCCTGCTCATAAAATGGCAGCTGAGACAATGTACCATTTTGGCCATGTATAACACACAGGACAATTTTGGCCATGGACAAAACTGAAGGCTTTAGGATGCCTTTTACTATTCCAGGGATACTTTGTGGGGTTCAAATGTAACTCTGAAAATAAATGGAATAATAGGAGCTAGTGTTTTTGCTTTCCAGCATCTTCCTTCCTTCCTTCCTTCCTTCCTTCCTTCCTTCCTTCCTTCCTTCCTCCCTCCCTCCCTCCCTCCCTCCCTCCCTCCCTCCCTCCCTCCCTCCATCTTTTCTCTTTCCTCCCTTTTCCTCTCCTTCCTTCCTAGGATCTTCAAGCCAGGTGCTACCAACAAAAATGTCTGAAAGCACGCCATAGGGCCTACTTCTGAATGGGGCCATGAATTTGCAACTTTTATAATCCCAGCAGGATGCACAGGCTGGGTCTTCCTGTGTTCCCCCTTAGTGGCAAGCCTACAGTCACAAAACTGTAGTCAGAAAGTCAACCACCAAGCAGGGATCTGAAAAGTGCCGTTTCCTTCAAAGGGAAGCTGGGCTGTTGTTTTTTTTTCCTTGAGGAGGAAGAAGAAAAGGTTTTGCATCTCATCCAAGAAGCTTCATCAATTCTGATGGTGGGGGAAGGAAAGGTTATATGGGTATATGCATAAATCCGTTTATTTATTTATTTATTTATTTATTTGGTGTATATTGGAGGTCGTGACCCTTTGAGAGCCGTACGCAACAAAATTTCATTTTAATATATGCCGATGAGTGTACGTTCAAAGTGACAATAAAGTTATTATTCTATTCTATTATTCTGTTCTGATAGGTTCTCTGATAGGATGATAGGGGTGGAAGGAATAATATTGCAAAGAAATACAATCTTTCCATTCCACCCCACCATCCTATCAGAATTATCCTTCCTTCCCCCCCCCCCGCCTATCCTTCCATCCCCACCTCCCCCAGTCATTGGAGCTGATGAAGCTTCTAGGATGAGAAGGAAAATGTTTTCTTTTTCTTACTCAAGGGGGGGGGGAAAAAAACCCCAGTCCAGTTGCCTTTTGAAGCAAAAAGCGCCTTTGAGACAACTATGACCTGGATGACTGAGAATCTCCCCAGATATCAAGCAGGGACTTTTGATCAGGGGTGTCAAACTCAATTTCATTGAGGGCCGCATCAGCATTGCGGTTGCCCTCAGGGGGCCAGGTGGGTGTGGCCAGGGTGGGCGTGGCCTACTGGGTGGGCGTGGTTAGAGTGCCTACGGCCTACTGGGTGGGCATGGCCAGCTCTACATCGTTGGCATCAAGGGTGCCTATGGGGGCCTGGGCAGGAGTGGGACAGATCTGAGGGTCTCTGGTGGAAGGAGGGTCTCTGGGCCAGGCCAAGGCAGTGGGGGCCGTTCCCTCACTGTTTCCAGGATGGCTTCGTGGGCCACATGAAACCACTTCGTGGGCTGGATCTAGCCCCCAGGCCTTGTGTTTGACATGTCTGTTCTAAGAAATCATTCCCCCCCCCTTTTCCTTTAATCTCCTGATTTGGTCACTCACGGGGCGAATAAAGGGCAGGCCGTTTGCCCATTTGCGCTTCCCTCATTCGAATCGCCACCCTGGGGATCTTCCAGAGGAAACACCCATCATAGCTGGTTTGCTCCAAAGCCTGGATCCTGGATACCAAGTTGCTGATCATCACATCTTTCAGAGCCAAAAGTGAATCTTGCTGTTCTATCTGGAAAGAATACATGGAAGTACAGAAGAGGATACAGTGAGATTCCATGAAAGAGGAAGAGAATAGTGATACCTTAAATTAAATTAAATTAAATTGATACCTTCAATCAATTAAATTCAGTAAGCTGACATTTACTTCATGGTCACAAGTGAATGATTAATCAATATAGAAGAGAAAAAGAATAAAGAATAATCTTTTTTTCACACTGCCCCCTTATCCTTTACAATTTCTGCAGCTGGGATCACACAGC
>JAKJMR010000355.1:250013-287684 GCA_024449315.1 Daboia siamensis | reverse complement strand
GAGTTGAAGTCCATAAGTCATAAAAGGGCCAGGTCTGAAGACCCCTGTGATGGATGGAAATAGCAGTAGACTGTTTGAAAATGGCACTGATGTCTTCCAGAAGACGTCTACGTATCTGGGTGGCCTAGCCAGCTGTTGGCTTGAAGGAATGTCAGTGTGTAGGCCTTAATACACACCCTGGGTATTCGGTCCAAGCTTGTAATTTTAGACCTGTACTTTTCAGATTTGGCAACTTTAAGATGTGTGGACTTCAACTCCCAGAATTCTGCTGGAAGACTCAGCAAGAATCAGAGAATGGTCTAGTGCAGGGGTGTCAAACTGCCAGCCTGCAGGCCGGATGCGTCATCCGGAGGCCACGCCCATCAATGGCAAAACTGTCCCAATACGTTGCACGACGTTACGTGACGCCGCAGGTTTGACATGTCTGTTCTAGTGATTAAAGCACCAGAATAGAAAGCAGGAGACTGTGAGTTCTAGTCCCACCTGGGGTGACTTTGGGCCAGTCCTCTTCAGCCCAACTCACCTCACAGGGTTGTTGTTGTGGGGAAAAGAGGAAGAGGAAGAAGTAGCACTAGCACTTAGATGTATATATTACTTCACAGTGGTTTACAGCCCTCTAAGTGGTTTACAAAGTCAGCATATTGCCCCCCAACCATCTGGGTCCGGATTGTTTACCGACCTCGGAAGGATGGAAGGCCAAGTCAACCTTGAGCTGGTCAGGATCGAACTCCTGGAGTGAGCAGTGAGTTAGTCTGCAGTAATGCATTCTAATCACTGTGCTACCACGGCTCTTATTAGGTATGTTCACTGCCATGAGTTATTTATAAAAGGCAGGACAAGAAGCAACGGATGGAAACTAGTCAAGGAGAGAAGCAACCTAGAACTAAGGAGAAACTTCCTGACAGTTAGAACAATTAACCAGTGGAACAACCTGCCTCCAGAAGCGGTGAATGCTCCAACACTGGAAGTTTTTAAGAAGAGACTGGACAGCCATTTGTCTGAAATGGTATAGGGTTTCCTGCCTGAGCAGGGGGTTGGACTAGATGACCTCCAAGGTCCCTTCCCACTTTACTATTATGATTACTGAAGCAAATAAATATTCCAAACATGTTGTTTGATAACCGAAAAGCACAGATAGGCTCCCATTCACTGGAGGCTTCAATGGAGCCTGGCCATTTGTTTGGTATAGTCTATTGCGGCGATTTTATTGAGCCACGTCTAGATGATCTCCAGCACCACTTCCGCCTGTCTTTGGCAGGAAAGCAAGGACATGCTGACATCCCCAGCATCTGATTGACAGCGAGTATATTTCCCAAATCAACAAGGTTCTCTTTAGATATCATTGATGATACAGGTGGTCCTCAACTTACAACTACTCGTTTAGCGATCCTTCAGACTTATAACATCATTGGAAAAAGTGCCTTATGACTGTTTTTCACACTTACAAGGGTTGCAGCATCTCCATGATCACATGATCAAAATTGAGACACTTGGCAATTGGCATGTACTTATGACAGTTGCACTGTCTGGGGTCATGTGATCACTCATCCTTTATAGCCTTCCCAGGCAAGCTAAAATCAGTGAGGGAAGCCAGATTTGCTTAATGAACAAATGACTTGCTTAACAACTGCAGTGATTCACTTAGCAACTATGGCAAGAAAGAATGCAGCAAACTCACTAAACGACTGTCTTGCTTAGCAAAGGAAAACTTTGGGCTCAGTCGTGGTCGTAACTCGAGGACTACCTATGTAGCCATTAACTGACCTATTAAAAAAAAAAAGCTCTGCTAGTATTTATTTCTTCTGATGGATTTCTTCATGATTAGATGAGGAACCTTTGCCTGTCTGATTCTTCTAAATTGTTTTGATTTGCTGGATAGGCAGTTGCAATTCTATAAAGGAGAGAAATTTCCTTCCATTATCCTCCCTGTACCTCCACCTCTCCTTGTATTGGGAGTATTTCACTAAATGCAGTATGGAATTCTATATGTAATCAGGTAATAACTGGTAACTTAAACCTCTCATTCAGATCCCAGTGTCTCCCAAAAAGATATCCTTACCGTTCCTGAAGATGCTTTTCCAAAAGGCAATTGGACTCTCTTGATTTTTTTTTCTTTGAAAACATTTCGCTTCTCAATCGAGGAGCTTTTGAGTTTTTAACTTTTTTCAGTTAGAACAGAAGAAGCTTCTCAGATAAGAAGCGAAATGTTTTCAAAGAAAAACCTAAGAAAAGTCCAATAGCCTTTTGGAAAAGGATCTTTGAGACAGCCATGACTTGGGGGGTTAGAAATCTCCATAGACATTGATTCTTACCTCCGTATTTGCAAATCTTTCAAGGAATAACCTGCTGGTATTTCTGACAGATAATCGACGTGGGATGAAGGTTTACCCTCTCAAGAACTCCCATGGAAGTAAACAGAGGGTAAAGTTGACCTGTAATTCTTGTGATGACCAGCTGGAAGCCCAAACTCAGGACAGCTCTACCATCGTCTGGACTTTAAATGGGAAGAAAACTTCTAATCACATTTCTGTGAACCTAAGAGTTACAATCACAGTCGAATACAGTCCCCAGAATTATGGCCTCTGGCAGTGCAGCAATCCCAGATGTCTCACCCAGTTTGACGGCTATTGCTTGGAAGATGAATTTAGAATTTCAGAGAGATTGGAGTCTGAAGAAATGCCCTGGTCTACCCCAGCACCATTGGGTGAGTATAAGATTTATGCCTTGCCCATATCTCAGAGCTACCACCTGCATAGATTGAATTCAGTTGAATTCAAACAGGTAGGAGCAACCCATGACACTTCAAGCACTCAACGCAAGGGGTTTTTTCCAATACAAAGCTAGTTCTGAACCAGTATGGAATACAGGGCTGGGTTTTCACAGTTGATCCCCTCTCTTACTTTAGTTGAAACTAAAATACAGGTAGTCCTTGACTTACAACAGTCCGTTTAGTGACAATTCAAAGTTATATCACTGAAAAAAGTGATTTATGACCGTTTTTCACACTTATGACTGCTGCAACATCCCCATGGTCATGTCATCAAAATCCAGATGCTTGGCAACTAAATAACAACAACAACAACAATAATGTTGGAGAATAGCTTGACTCCCTCTTCTTTGTGGAAACCCCTGAGATATTTGAACACTGCTATCATGTCGCCCCTCGTCCTTCTCTTCATTAAACTAGACATGCCCAATTCCAGCAACTATTCCTTATATGTTTTAGCCTTCACTCCCCTAATCATCTTTGTTGCTCTTCTCTGTACTCCTTCTAGAGTGTCAACATTTGTTTTTACATTGAGGTGACCAAAACTGGATGCAGTATTCCAAGTGTGGCATTGTAAAGTGGTATTAACACTTCACATGATCTTGATTCTATCCCTCTGTTAATGCAGCCTAGCACTGTGTTGGCTTTTTTGGCAGCTGCAGCACATTGCTGGCTCATATTTAAGTGATTGTCCACTAGGACTCTGAGATCCCTCTCACAGTTACTACCTATAGGTAGTTACGGACTACCTATAATTTTGATTTTGTGGACCCCCAAGAGAGTCTTTCAAGACCTCCAGGGGTCCTTGGGCCACACTTTATACCATACCTGTGCATTTAGTTTTTCTTGCTTAAATGTAGAACCTTACTTTTTGCACCACTGAGTTTCATTTTGTTAGATAGCGCCCAATGTTCAAATCTGTCAACTTCCTTCTGTATCTTAAGCCTATCTTCTGCCAGTTTGGTGTCGTCTGCAAATTTGATGAGTTCCCCATCTATCCCCCCACATCTATCCTTCTATCCTTCTCTTAATGACCGTTGTGGAAAAGATTGTAGAATCAGAGTTGGAAGGGACCTTGAAGGTTTTCTAGTCCTACCCCCTGCTCAGGCAGGAAACCCAATACCACACATGTCAAATTCGCGACATCACGGGACGTCGTGCAATGTATCGGGATGGTTTTGGCATTGCCGGCAATGGGGAGGGCAAGGCTTCTGTGTGATGCCTTGAATCCCCTGCTGTATGCCATTTTAGACAAATGACTGTCCAGTCTCTTCTTAAAAACTGCCAGTGTTGGAGCATTCACAGCTTCTGGAGGCAGGTTGTTCCACTAGTTAATCGTTCTAACTGTCAGGAAGTTTCTCCTTAGTTCTAGGTTGCTTCTCTCCTTGATCAGTTTCCATCTGTTGCTTCTTGTCCTGCTTTCATGTGCTTTGGAGAATAGCTTGACTGTCTCTTCTTTGTGGCAGCCCCTGAGATATTGGAACACTGCCATTGTGTCCTCCTCTTCATTAAATTTTATTTATGAGGGTTGCAATGTCCCACGATCATGTGATCACCTTTTTGTGAACTTCTGACAAGCAAAGTCAATGGGGAAGCCAGATTCATTTAACAACTATGTTACTAAGAACAACTGTAGTGATTCACTCAAGATCTATGGCAAGAAAGGTTGTAAAATGGGGCAAACCTTACTTAACAAATGTCTTGCTTAGCAAAAGAAATGTTGCGTTCAGTTCTACTCATAAGTTGATGACTGTCTGCAGAAGAAAACTACTGCTAAGCTTGTAAGCCGCCCTGAGTCTTCGGAGAAGGGCGGGATATAAATGTAATAATAATAATAAAAAAACCCTAATTGAATCAGTTTAGTGTAGTGTGGTGGTTAAAGGGGGTAGGAGGGACTGGGGGTGGTGGAATTTTCTGAGGTTTTATGTTGTGGATGTTTAATGCTATAAGCTGTCCAGAGCCACTGTGTGTTACACTGTGTGTAAATTTGCCAAACAAACAAGCAAGCAAAAAACAAACCAGAACTGTGAGTTCTAGTCCTGCCTTTCCCTAGCTCTATCTGGGTTTTCCAGAAAGAAAGAGCAGGACAAGAAATAATGGATGGTAGCTTGTTAAAGAGAGATCCTATCTAGAAGTAAGGAGAAATTTTCTGACAATGAAAACAATTAATCGACGGAATAGCTTGTGTCCCCAGAGTTGTGCGTACTCCATCATTGGAGGTTTTCAAAAATAGGCTGGACATTTGTTTGACTGGAATGGTAAAAGTCTCCCGCCTTGATCAGGGGGGTGGATTAGAAGACCTCTGAGTTCCATTCCAGACCTAGGATTCTAGGTCTGGAACATAAGAAGGGACCACCCCAGTGGATCTAGCAATTAAAAGTATAGAATAGGTGGTATCTTGCTCGATAGCAGTAACTGTGAGAGGGATTTCGGACAATCACTTCAATATGAGCCAGCAGTGTGCTGCAGCTGTCAAAAAAGCCAACACAGTGTTAGGTTGCATTAACAGAGGAACAAAGTCAAGATCACGTGAAGTGCTAATACCACTTTACAATGCCTTGGTAAGGCCACACCTGGAATACTGCATCCAGTTTTGGTCACCATGATGTAAAAAAGATGTCGAGACTCTAGAAAGGGTACAGAGAAGAGCAACAATTGGTGGCCCCTAGGGGGAGGGCATTCTCTGTGGGCGCGCCAGACCTGTGGAACCGCTTACCGGTTGAGCTCCGGATGGCCCCCGACCTTCGCTCCTTCCGGCGCGATCTAAAAACTTATTTATTTGAGCAATCTGACCTGGTTTGATGGGTTAGGGTTGGGGTTTTTAATATGTTTTTAATTACTGTTTTAAACTTGGGCATAATATTTAATCATTTTTAACTTTTGTATTCCATTTTTTATATTTATTGCCCTGTACACCGCCCTGAGTCCTTCAGGAGAAGGGCGGTATAAAAATGTAATAAATAAAATAAATAAAATAAACAAAGATGATTGGGGGACTGGAGGCTAAAACATATAGGGAACGGTTGCTGGAAATGGGTATGTGTAGTTTAATGAAGAGAAGGGTGAGGGGTGACGTGATAGCAGTGTTCCAATATCTCAGGGGCTGCCACAAAGAAGAGGGAGTTAAGCTATTCTCCAAAGCACCTGAAAGCAGGACAAGAAGCAACGGATGGAAATTAGTCAAGGAGAGAAGCAACCTAGAACTAAGGAGAAACTTCCTGACAGTTGGAACAATTAACCAGTGGAACAACCTGCCTCCAGAAGTGGTGAATGCTCCAACACTGGAGGCTTTAAAGAAGAGACTGGACAGCCATTTGACTGAAATGGTATAGGGTTTCCTGCCTTACCAGGGGGTTGGACTAGATGACCTCCAAGGTCCCTTCCAACATAATATTATTATTATTATTATTATTATTATTATTATTATTATTATTATTATTATTATTAAAAAATGTCCGTCGGAAGTTTCTTCCAACTTGCAAGATTCTGTCTTGATGTTCAATTGAAGCTCCAACTTTTCCTATGTGCTCTGTAGGTTTTTTTTATTGAAGTTTATCATAATATAAAATAGAAATGAAAATAATGATAATAGGGGAACAGGGAAGAGAAAAGGAAAGGAAAAGAAGTGGGGGTAAAAGGGAAAATAAAAAAAGGCTTTAACTTCCAGCCTTTTTCAGTGCAGTAAAATACAGAATAAAATGACAACCTCAGCTATTTATGGGTAGTAGCCATTTCTATAAAAGCAATCAAATCTAATCAGCAAAACCTAAAGTCAAAATTTCATTTTTTTCCCCCCTGTTTCAAGCAGAAAATCTAGAAGAGGTTTCCAAATAGAAGCAAAACTGGATACTTTCCTTTAAAAAAAAAAAATAGAACAGTTAATTTGGCCATCTCTGCCAGCTCTATCAGTATGAAGTTCCAGACCTTAATTATGAAACCCGCATGGGCAGCATGGGTAACGGTTCAACCACACAATGGAGGCTGCCATCTTGACTTTTTTGACTCCTTTGGAATGGCTCCTTTTTTCAGCTCTATTTTATGTCTCTCCAAAGATACAAAGAAGTTTAAGATCCTAGTCATTGGCGGTTCCGTGATAGGATTCATCAGTCTCCTATGGATGGGGGTAGCTATATTTGTTCTCTGGGAGAAGCTTCAGTCACGGAGAATCAGGTAAAGATTTAAAAAGAGACAGGAATGTCTCCCTTGAATTCAGTTCAACTCCTGTAGGGATGTTGCTTCATTGATTTCCATGATGGTGGGAGGCTGGGCAGAAACAGCTTGCCACTGTCTTCTGGTGATATCCTTACAATCTGGCCAAAAAAATGACATGGAATCAAAAAAAGAGAGAAGACTTTGATGGAAATATGTAAGCTCCATTACCAAAGTGATGAGGAGTGAAAAATACATTAAGTTCACAACAGATAAATCATATTCAGAAGTGACGCAGACAGACAGCTTTTTAATTCACTGGAGTATAAGAAGGGGAAGAAAGTACAGCACAATCTGATATGCAAGAACCTCTTATTATAGCCCAATAATAAAAGAATTAAGCCTTCCTGTTGATTTCCTGGTCTGGTCAACTTAGTGGAAGAAACACACAGTTCTATTTAGTAGATTCTTCTTGGAGCAAACAAGACTCTTATAGTTACATAGGTCCCAAGCCATGTACAACTTTAAAAGCTATTTTTAGCATCTTACATTGCATCCTGGAACAAAGAAGTTCCCCATATAATACAGGTGTTGCTTGGGAGTATGGAGTCACTCCCATTAGGATGTGGGCTGTTGCACACCTGTACTTTCCAGGTGGTCTTCAAGGGCAGTCCCATGTAGCTTCAGTTACAGTAGTCAGGTACTGAGGCCATGAGGGCTTGAGTGAAGCCTTTCTGGTGATTTAATAGGAACTGGGAATCCAGAAACACTTCCAGATTACAAACAAGTTTATTTTAGGGTAGCACAATTCCTTCTGGAGCTAAAATTGGAACCCCTCTGAGTTGTTATAAAGCTCAATTCAG
The DNA here is from genome assembly GCA_024449315.1 of Daboia siamensis. Classification (NCBI taxonomy): domain Eukaryota; kingdom Metazoa; phylum Chordata; class Lepidosauria; order Squamata; family Viperidae; genus Daboia; species Daboia siamensis. The sequence continues at coordinate 279,905 of JAKJMR010000355.1, read as the reverse complement.
GGAGCTAGCTGTTATCTGTTATCTGTATTTCTCAACTTTGGCAGTTTTAAGCTGTGTGAAGTTCAGTTCCCAGAATCCCCAGCCAGGCTGGTGGCTGGAGAATTCTGGGAATTAAAGTCCTGACAGCTTTAAGTCATCAAAATTGTGGCTTTTATCTAAACATTGCTTTAGATAAATAGAATCAAAGCTTCAGGAAGGTGAGATCATTAGAAAGGGATGAAAGCCTTTAGGTGAGCTATAGATAGAACACCACACTCAGTTCCCCTGCAGCAGGGGTCCCCAATCCCTGCTGGGCCGCGGCCCATTTGGAACCAGGCCGCACAAGTGATGGGCGAGTGCTCGTGTGCCTGCCACTTACACGGAACCATCCCTTCTCTCCTGCCCTCCCTGCTAAGCCGGAAAGACCGGGGACTGCTGCCTTAAAGAGCCATGGTGGCACTGTTATGTATTAAGCTTTATTGCAACACCTAAAGCTGTGTATAAGAGTCACCACCAGGAGGCGTTGAACTGTAACTGTTTCGGCGGGAAGCATTTTGTCGGGAAACAGAGGTTCAAACCGATTGGTTGGTTGAGTACCTGGCCAGGTACTGGCCAGGTATATATAAGAGTGCAGGTAGCCCCTATTCCCCAGTACAGTCCCTTCACCTAATAAAGAGCTGCTATGCTGTACTCATCCTCTCGGCATCCTTCCTGCTCTCCAGAACCCACAACACAACAGGCACAGTGGTTAGAATGCAGGCTAACTCACTCCTCACCCCAGGAGTTCGATTCTTACTGGCTCAAGGTTGATTCAGCCTTCTATCCACCCCCCTCCCAGCGAAATTGGTAAATGAGGACCCAGATTGTTGGGGCCAATATGCTGACTCTGTAAACTGCTTAGAGGCGGCTGTAAAGCACTGCGGAGTGGTATATAAGTCTAAGTGCTGTTGTATTTCTTTTATTTTTTGGCTAAACCAGGGGTTGATCTTTAAGGTACCCTCAGATTCTAAAATTATTAGATATCCTACATGTGCCAGATTAATGTGCTCAGATTAAATATCTGATTTACCACAGCACCATGTTTTTTCTTGTTTGAATGAACCTTATAAAAACCAGATATTTAGGAGGCATTTCTCTGTCATCCTTTTAAGACCCAGTAAGACGGCAAAGGAGGCAAAATCACAAGGGATTCAGGATTCAGTTGGTGAGTAGTGCTTAAATTTTTTGTTTTTCCTTTTTGGTGATCTATGACTGTAATAAAGATTGATGATTTTTTTTTCCTGATTATGCTTAGTATAGTCCAAATCAGTGCATCCCTGACAGTCAAAATTGTGATGTCCACAATTCTTTCTCTGTCTAACTGGCTACAGTAAAGAGCCTTTCGGCTCAGTTTTTTCTATTCTGATTAAAACATTGATTAAACTATTGATTATTTGAGACAGAACTTCTTTGGGGCCGATGGATACAACTGGCCTTTAAGGAGTATGCTGAAAGTTGCATACTAAATTGGGTGTGTCTAGAATACAAACTGTATTGACTTAATAGAAAGTGAATTAAAATTTCCACATTAATTCTGATTAGTTTTCATATTTTTAGGATTTTTTAAAATTTGTATCACCTTAAAAATTACAATTACAAAAATTACAATTCTCAAGGTTGAGAAATACTTAACTAAAGCACACTATGAATTGTGGGAGTTAAAGTCCACATATCTTCAAGTTGCCGAGGTAGAGAAACATTGCTTTTGAGAGATTTGTATACCTGGATTTAGGATATTTATAAGGTAAAGGTAAAGGTTCCCCCACACATGTGTGCTAGTCGTTTCCGACTCTAGGGGCCGGTGCTCATCTCCATTTCAAAGCCGAAGAGCTAGCGCTTGTCCAAGGACGTCTCCGTGGTCATTTGGCCAGCATGACTAGACGCCAAAGGCTCACAGAACGCTGTTACCTTCCCACCGTAGTGGTCCCTATTTTTCTACTTGCATTTTTATGTGCTTTCGAAATGCTAGGTTGGCAGAAGCTGGGACGAGTAACAGGTGCTCACTCTGTTATGCGGTACTCAGGATTCGACTCGCCAAACTGCCGACCTTCTGATCGACAAGCTCAGCGTCCTAACCCACTGAGCCACCACGTCCCTACAGGATATTTATATATATCCTTTAATCCAATTTGCAGTCTTGAATATGTATGTGTAAGAGTCCTTATTGGTGTAGTGCTTTTATTTTCGCCATGTGCAAAAAAAAAAAAAGTTCAACCAATCAATTTCAACTTCTCATGGGAAAAAAAGATCTCGCAAAGTTGGAATTGATTGATTGAACTTTTTAGTCCCACCCAGTCTGCCGTTACCACCGCAGCCACGCCCACCCAATGAGCCATGCCCACCCAATTTGCCACACCCACCCAATGGGCCATGCCCACCTGGCACCTGATGGTACATAAGTGGGTTTGGGGTTGCAGTTTAGACACTGGTTCGCCATCACTGGTCTAGGACAATTCACCGCAGCCAACTTGCCGTGGGATAAGAGTTACACTAATATCGAAGAAATGGTGGAATGGGATCATTAAAGAAAGGATACCAAAGGAGGGAGAAAATTAAGTGTGAAAGATGAAAATTAAAATTATTTTTCAAAATTATTTTAAATAATTAAATTGAATTGTTGAGTTGCCCGGTGGTGAGTTGTCCTGCGATGAGTTGCCACAGAGAATTGGCCACAGCGAGCTCTCCCATTCCACACTGTGAAGTCCTCTTTTACAAAATGGATGCCTGGGAAGAACAGCTGTTGACCTGGTCTTTAAGAAATCATAGTGTGTTGCTGTAGTTTGTTCTATTAATTTTGCTAATATCTTCCAAACTTAGGAGTAGAAAAACCCCTAAAGAACCAAGGGAAAGAGAAAGACGTAGAGATGAATGAGGTAAGTTCTGTGTCACTTCTACTGCTCCTGATTGTTATGTCAAGTACTGAATAGATTAATATGCCATCTCCAATGCCAGAAAGAGTGGTATAAGCATGATCCACATTCCAGTTTGTGACAAAATGTCCTTTTTCTCAAGTGAAAGCCATTATAAATTAAAACCATTCTGCAACAAGTTAATTTACATCGGTGGTGGTATTCAAATATGTGAACAACCGGTTCTCGGTGTGGATGCCGCTTCCGGAAGTCCAGTCTGGGCCTGGGCAACAAAAAATTAGCTACCGGTTCTGCCAAAGTGGTGCGAACTGGCTGAATCCCATCACTGATTTGCATATATTTGCATATTAGGCCAATCTAGTCTCTCCTTCAGAGGGCGGTGGATGTTTATGCATTGCACTCTTCAGCTGTTTGTCTCCCATGCATAAACTGGCTGCAAATGAAGTCAGTTTAAGAAATTGCTTTTTAGGATTTGGATTTGCTCTGGCAACAATACTTTGTCACCTGAAGAGAAAGGTGAATGGGTTTCCCCCTTTTGTTTTGCCTCACCCATTTCTGTCCTGCCAGACTATCAGGCTCATTCCTTGAAGGCCATTCCACACTTGTATCTATGCAGACTTAACTGCTTCCGAGTCAGGTCCCTCAAGTGTCAGACTCGCCACGTCACGTGATGTGTCGCGACATATCACGACTCTTTTTTGCATTGCCGGCAATGGGGTGGGCGCGGCTTCGGTATGATGAAACTGGCTCGCAGGCCGGCAGTTTGACACCCCTGCTTTAGAAGTACAGATCTACTACAGGTAATTCTCAACTTAGGACCATTTCTTTAGTGGTCATTCGAAGTTAAAATGACATTGAATAAAGTCACTGATTGCCATTTTTCACACTTACAACCAGTGGTGGGATTCAGCCGGTTCGCACCACTTTTGGCAGAACCGGTAGCTAATTTTTGTTGCCCTGGCCCAGAACTGACTTCCGGAAGTGGCATCCACACAGAGAACTGGTTGTTCACATATTTCAATCCCACCCCTGCTTACAACCATTGCAGCATCCCCGTGGTCACGTGATCAAAATTTGGATGCTTGGCAATTGGCATGTCCTGGAGTCATGAGGACACCATTTGTAACCTTCCCAGCAAAGTCAATGAGGGAAGCCAGAATTCCTTAACAATCACTTCACTGCAGTGATTCATTTTAACACACGTCCCCCCCCCCCAAAAAAAAGGTTGTAAATTTGGGTTGTTAAGATGTTAAGTAGGACAAAACTTATTTAACAGCTATCTTGTTTAACAATGGAAATTTTGGGCTGAATTGTGGTTGTAAATCTAGGACTATACTTAAAAGAACCTGTGACACACATAAGGGTTGTTTCTTTGCTGCCACCTTCTGGACTTTTATGGCTCAGATATGATAGGTCTGCTAAGAGAGACAGAGGAAGATTTATTTTATTAGATAGGAGAGGATGGAGGGTGTTTGTCCTGCATTGTCCTTTACCCTCTGGTGGATCTATGTTCATTTAAAGATTTCTGAAAAATCTGACTATGCTACAAGACAGACATGACAGAAAACTCCGTTTTATTGATTGCCAATACACTGAGCTTCTGCAGGTGAACCACGAAGAAGCAATGCCTGGTCATTATTGTTCAATCAGACACTTTGTAACCCCAGAGCACACCAGAGCTCCTTGTCCTCCATTGTCTCCAGAAGCATGCCCAAGTTCATGTTCATTTGGTCAATGACACTATCTAACCATCTCATCCTCTGCCATCCCCTTCTCCTTTCACCTTCAATCTTTCCCAACATCCGGGCCTTTTCCAATGAGTCTTCTTTTCTCATTCGGTGGCCAAAATATTTGAGCTTCAGTGTCTGACTTTCCAAAGGACAGTCTGGCTTGATTTCCTTCAGCCTTGACTGATTTGATCTCCTCGCAGTCCAAGGGACTCTCAAGAGTTTTCTCCAACACCACAATTTGAAAGCATCAATTCTTTGGCACTCAGCCTTCCTTATGGTCCAACTCTAACAGGCATGCATTACTACTGGGAAAACTGTATCTTTGACTATACGGTCTGGTCATTAGGTAAAGGTAAAGGTTTCCCCGCACATGCGTGCTAGTCGTTTCCAACTCTAGGGGCCGGTGCTCATCTTCGTTTCAAAGCTGAAGAGCCAGCGCTTGTCCGTGGACGTCTCCATAGTCATGTGGCTGGCATGACTAGATGCCAAAGGTGCACGGAATGCTGTTACCTTCCCACCGTAGTGGTCCCTATTTTTCTACTTGCATTTTTACGTGCTTTCGAACTGCTAGGTTGGCAGAAGCTGGGACGAGTAACAGGCGCTCACTCTGCTACGCAGCACTCGGGATTCGACCCGCCAAACTGCCGACCTTCTGATCGACAAGCTCAGTGTCCTAACCCACCGCGTCCCTCCCTACGGTCTGGTTATTAGCCTGATCTAAAATTCAGTAACTTTGATGGTGGTTGAAGGAGTTTGCTATATACTACTGACCATAGTGAGCCTTGGTCTTTTGATCTCTCTCTCCCCCCCCCCCCTTTCTGGTTTTTTTAGGGAGCAGAAGAAATCCAATACTCAGTTTTGGAATTCAAGGAGACTGAGCAATGCCAGAGTCAGAGAAAGGAGGGGACACCTGCTACCATCTATGCAGAAATGCTTGCAAGCAATTGTTCAGAAAGCTGATCTGTCCCAAAGGCTGATGATATACGATCCTTTAACGCAGCGTTTCTCAACTATGGAAGCTTGAACCTCAACTCCCAGGATTTATACAATCTTTTGGTGTAGTGTGTCTCAACCTTGGCAACTTGAAGTTATATGGAATTGCAACTCCCAAAATTCATACCATCTTTTAGAGCGGGGTTTCCCAAGCTTGTTGAAGGGCTGAGGCTGGAGAATTCTGGGAGCTGAAGTCCACACATCTTCCAGCTGCCAGGGCTGTTCTTTTAATAAATCATCAAGATCTATGCACGCAGTCTGGTTTATTAAAGGATAGGTGAGTTTGGCTGAAGGTCAAGCTGCACACAAGGTAACTGCTCTAGTAAGCAAAAGGGTTCTGCAGGTATTTTCATTGCTAAGATTCGCAAGAAACCTGATTCTACAGGGATCAACAAAATTAACCTGTGGATGATCAACAGTGGACTTGGAGGCACTTGTTTGTTGGAATGTAAAATAGAAATGCATTTTTGTCACGTCTGTGGTATTTTTGTTTTGCACAGTTTTTGCTTTATGTGTAAATAAATGTTAATGGGCCTGTCACACAAGTAGTCACGCTGTGCCTGTTTATTCAAGAGTCATTTTGCTCAGGGCGGCTTATACTGTAAGGATAATGTTTAGGGCTGCATTTTCCATTTGCAAAATCAGAGACCTGTACCTTACAATTTTTCATTTGTAGGTTTTGTTTCTAGTGTACCTTGCAAATGAACAGCATATAAATATAAATGTAATAAAATAAATAAATATAAAAGGAAGGAAACAAAGACCTCAGTTGCCAGGAATCCATGGCTGACACTGAATATTTATTATATTTATAACACAATATTGTAAATACAGGTATGATAAATGTACATTAAAGGCACAAGGTGTTTAATAATAACAGGACTCCCAAGTACATTGAAATCTATATGGTGGTAAAAGGTAAAGGTAAAGGTTCCCCCGCACATGCGTGCTAGTCGTTTCCGACTCTAGGGGCCGGTGATCATCTCCGTTTCAAAGCCGAAGAGCCAGCGCTTGTCCGAGGACGTCTCCGTGGTCATGTGGCCGGCATGACTAGACGAAAGCAAAAACACTTGAAGGCAAAAGGAAGGAACCAAGAGAAATAATTGGTACAGGCAGTCCTTGACTTACGACTTCTTGCAACTATTTTAAATTATGACAGAACTCCTTCGGCGTGCTGATGACCTGTATTTGAAGTTCCCAGGTATCACTTGACTGCGCTTTTGCTGCTCAGAAATTGGCTGACATTTATGGCCGTTTACAGCATGCCACTGTCATGTGATCATATTTTATGACGGTTTTGCTGAAACCTGACCTTTGCTGAAAAACAGCCCATAGCAATCAGAATAGAGCCAGAAGGGACCTTGGAGGTCGTCTAGTCCAACCCCCTTCACAAGCAGCAGACCCTATTCCATTTCAGACAAGTGGCTGTCCAGTCTCTTCTTAAAACCCTCCAGTGATGAAGCACCCACAACGTCTGAAGGCAAAGCTGTTCCATTTGGTTAATTGTTCCAACTGTTAGGAAGTTTCTCCTTAATTCCAGGTTGCTTCTCTCTTTGATCAGTTTCCAACCATTGTTTCTTTGATGCCCTCTTCTTTGTTGCAGCCCCTCAAATACTGGAATACTGCTATCATATTGCCTATTTCTTCTTTTCTTTAGACTAGCCAAACCCAAGTCCTGCAGCCGTCCTTCCTATGTTTTAGTCTCCAGGCCTTGGATCATTTTAGTTGCTCTTCTCTGAACTTTTTCCAAAGTCTCAACATCTTTTTTTGTAATGTGGTGACCAAAACTGGATGCAGTATTCCAGATGTGATCTTACTAAGGATTTATAAAGTGGTACTAATACTTCAAAGGGACACAGTCGCTCAGTGAGTTAGGACGCTGAACTTGTTGATCAGAAGGTCGGCAGTTTGGCGGGTCGAATCCCGAGTGCCGTGTAGCAGAGTGAGCGCCTGTTACTCGTCCCAGCTTCTGTCAACCTAGCAGTTCGAAAGCATGTAAAAATGCAAGTAGAAAAATAGGGACCACTACGGTGGGAAGGTAACAGCGTTCTGTGCACCTTTGGCGTCTAGTCATGCCGGCCACATGACCACGGAGTCGTCCTCGGACAAGTGCTGGCTCTTCGGCTTTGAAACGGAGATGAGCACCGGCCCCTAGAGTCGGAAACGACTAGCATGCATGTGCGGGGGAACCTTTACCTTTACCTTACTAATACGTCATGTGATTTTTGATTCTATGCCTCTGTTTATACAAGCAAGGATTGTACTAGGGTTTTTGGCTGCTGGCTCATCTTTAAGTGATTTAAGTATTTAAGAGATAGCAAACCATTGCTACATGGTCATGAAATTGGGGCAACCACATGGATGACTTGATTTACCTAACTATCACAGCTTGGTATCGTGATGTGTCGTAGGTTGAGGACTCCTGCACAGGAACTTAAATATTTACAAATGCAATTGGGGGGGCTGAGGAGGTCAAAAGGATGGGTGAAAGCATCTTTAACTGCATGTATGGCAAACAATGCCCTTGGTGTTTTTTTTTAAATGCACACAGCAGGTGCAGTTGGATACTGTAGATAAGATACAAGTAACGGGAGAATATAATCTTTTATCTGCTTTGCTTTGGCCTTGAAAAAAATGCCCTTGCTATCTTAGGAAATCTTCAGGATTAATTGTAGATGTATAGTGGGATATATTCTGGATATAAGAAGTTTTCTATTATCAAGAGGTCCCAAGAAAGAAGGGACTGATATTCTCTCCTTGCACTTTGGTGTTGCTGCATGGGGACAAATTTTGTTAAAGGTTCCCCCGCACATGTGTGCTAGTCGTTTCCGACTCTAGGGGCTGGTGCTCATCTCCGTTTCAAAGCCAAAGAGCCAGCGCTTGTCTGAGGACGTCTCCGTGGTCATGTGGCTGGCATGACTAGACGCCAAAGGTGCACGGAATGCTGTTACCTTCCCACTGTAGAGGTCCCTATTTTTCTACTTGCATTTTTACGTGCTTTTGAACTGCTAGGTTGGCAGAAGCTGGGACGAGTAACAAGCGCTCACTCTGTTACGCGGCACTCGGGATTTTACCCGCCAAACTGCTGACCTTCTGATCGACAAGCTCAATGTCCTAACCCACTGAGCCACCCCATCTTGTTAGGCTCCCCCAAAATGGATACTGTAGCTCTCAAGCCTGCTGCAGCCCACCCTCCCAAGGGCATTACTACTACTTTACTATGTCTTGTCCCACCCTTCTGAAAGGAAACAAGTTCAAGGAAAACTCTTGTTCAAACTTGGAGCCAGGAAGACTTGCTGGGTCCTGTGGCTGATGAGGTCACAATATGCCATTCAAAACAGAGTGAAGTTCAATGTGTATCACAGGTAAAAAAAGAGATTCAGTGTCAGAATCCATTTATATCACATTTCATAAATGTATAGGTAGAACATTGTGCTTATTCTGGGGATTCTGCCATCTCTCCAAGGGGCGGGGAGAGGAAGGTTACTTAAAATAAGGGATCTTCAAACAACGGGGAAACGTCTGATCTGGAGGAGGGAGGGGGAGAGACAGATCTGGATCACATCTTCATTTACAACTGAAAAAGGAAGAAGCAATAACAATAAAACCAAGGAGAGTTCCCTTTCCCACGGAAGGGCCTGACACCTAAGTAAATGATGGGAGGCTGACCAAATGGATGAGGGAAGGGGGCTGAAATGGGAATGCTTTATATAGGATTGAAATGTAACTTTGTTAGATTCTGTCTTGTATTGCCACAATCGATTCCATCCTAGTAAACATTTTCCTTTTGGACTAAACTTGCATCCAAGAGTTCTTATTTCCTAAGATGTGGATTGAGGTGGGTCCTGACATTCAGTCTTCAAGTGCATGTAGTAGGAAGGGATGAAAAGTGATATCAAACAATCACAGCGTATACCGTGGCATTGTCCGGAGCCTGAACAGGTAGAGATTTTCCTTGGAGATGCTGCAGCTGAGCATAATAAAGGGAAGCAGATCTCTGGAAAAGAAAGCAGCATTAGACAAAGGGTTGATTTATCTGATTAGTAGCATTCTAATACCCATTAGCATACTCATGCTAGCACTGATGATATTACCTAGTTGGGTAATGAAATGTCTGCAAAAAAAGCAACCAAGCTCAGAAAGCATCAAGGGCCCCATCGTTCAATCCTCCTGAACTATAAATATTTTCTTCTATTGGCTAGAATACCCTTAGAGATTGAAGGGGGGGGAATAATATTTGCTATAATATAACAATTGATAATCTAATGTGCTCCAGCATTTCATTTCTCCTTTCCTTCTTAAAAAAAGGGGTCAGGGGTCAGGGGTCCCCAACCTGTGGGCTATGGCCCACTACTGGGCCCTGGCATGTTGGCCACCGGGTCGTGTGAGTGACTGGCCAGTGAGCGTGCATTTGTGCATGCACTCACCCCCCCCCTTACTAGTGTCGCTGCGAGTGTCACGTGAGTGCTAAGCATTGCTGCAAGTGTTGTGTGAGCACTAGTGGGCCTGTTCATGTGTGTGCATAAAGATGCCTACCCCTCCAGGCCACCAATCCATAAATGTTGGGGAACTCTCTCCTAGGCAGCTTAACCGTTTCAAACTAAATTCCTTTTACAAGTGCTGGATTACAATTTCCAACATGTTTACCAGGGTGACGGGTCTGGTGGACCCAATTCCAGACTATAGCAAGCTGGGGAAGTCTGGCCAGCTGATAAATAATGAACCACAGGCAGATCTTGACTTATAATCACAAGTGGGACCAGAAATGACCAATGTGAGCATTAGGTGAGAGCCATGCCTGAATTTTTTTTAACCTTTTTTGACATGGTTGTTAAGCAAACCATGTGGCCATTAAGCGAATCCAGCTTCTCCCATTGACTTTGCTTGTCAGAAGTCCCTGAGAAGGTCACAAATGGCATTCATATAACCCCCCTGGGACACTGCAACCATGGTAAATACATGCCGGTTCTGAGCACTCAAATTCTGATCACGTGAGTGTGGGGATGCCACAACAGTTATAAGTGCAAGAACTAATTGTATGTCACTTTTTTTTAGCCCCATCCTAACTTTGAAAGACCATCAAGTGAAAAATTGCAAACCGAGGTCTACCTGTGCACTTAAAGACAAACTGATCAGGCTGAAGCCCCCAGTCATAAGTCAAGGACTAACTGAATTGAAAAGTTAATATTTGTGGTCAGTCCAGTTACGGGAGTATGGCATAACACCCTGGACTCACAGTCTGCCGAAGTTTATTCTGACCGTGCTGTGCTCTTAGGAACATCCAGCTGGTAGTTACCTCATCCAGACTCTCCTGTTTGCCTATTTTCTCCTTTCTGATGGGATTTCTCGCGGAAGCGAAATCTTGAGGTTGCGGTGTCATAATAAGCAAGATGTGGAAAAAAAAGAGAGAAACGGACATAGTGAAAGGAGAATAAAATAACTGAAAAGATGGCAGGACAAATTTGGTCTAGAAAAACCTCCAAAGTCTCTATTAACTCAACAACTCTATGACTGTGGGAAGGGGGCAACAAGTAAGCTTCTGTGTCGTTTGGGGAATATTCAAAACGTTCCATTTTAAATGTTCTGCACAGAGAGGACTAGTCCAGAAATATCGTTCAAAAAGAATCAGTGGGAAAGACCCCATACACTCCTTACCTGTATCCTCCATTCTTTCACCAGAAGCCCTAGAAAGAAATTTTTTAAAAAATATTATAATGAATATGGTAAGACCAGCTGAAATAGCAAACTCTTTCTTATTAAACTCCTTTCTCGGTAAGCAGATTTGGCAATGTTTCATACCTTGGCAGGGAATACTGAGAATAGATTGTACTTCTGAAAGATAACTATGTTGGTTTAGGTCAGGGGTAGGCAACCTCGGCTCTTTTATGACTTATGGACTTCAACTCCCAGAATTCCTGAATCAGCATAGTTGAAGTCCATGAGTTATAAAAGAGCTGAGTTGCCTACCCCTGGTTTAGGGACAGGTTGTAGGCCAGTGTAATGTCCAACCATTCTGTGCTTACAATTGCATAATAGATGGGACCTCATACATTTTGTGGAACAACAGAGTTGGAAGGGACCTTGGAGATCATCTAGTCCAACCCCCTCCTCAGGCAGGAAGGCCTATACCATTTCAAACAAATGACTCTCCTATCTCTTCTTACAAACTTCATGTTGGAGCATTCATAACTTCTGGAGGCAAGTTGTTCCACTAATTGTTCTAACTATCAGGACTTTTTTTTTTTTCTTATTTCTAAATTGGTTCTCTCCTTGATTAGTTTCCATCCATTGCTTCTTGTCCTGGCTTCAGGTGTTTTGGAGAATAGCTTGACTCCCTCTACTTTGTGGCAACCCTGGAGATATTGGAACACTGTATCATGTTACCCCTAGTCCTTCTCTTCATTAAACTAGACATGCCCAATTCCAGCAACTGTTCTTTATATGTTTTAGCCTCCAGTCCCCTAATTATCTTTGTTGCTCTTCTCTGTACTCTTTCTAGAGTCTCAACATCTTTTTTTTACATAGTGGTGACCAAAACTGGATGAAGTATTCCAAGCATGGCCTTACCAAGGCATTGTAAAGTGGTATTAACACTTTACGTGATCTTGATTCTATCCCTCTGTTCATGCAAACTAGGACTGTGTTGGCTGTTTTGGCAGCTGCAGCACACTACTGGCTCATGTTCAAATGATTGTCCACTAGGACTCCAAGATCCCTCTGACAATTACAACTATTGAGCCAGGTACCATCTGTGCATTTGGATTTTCTTGCCTAAATGGAGAAGAGACTATGAAGAAGAGACATTTTCCCCATAAAACCAAGATCGTAGGAGGTTCCAAATAGGCTAGAGCAGCAACCTCAATAACTTTAGGACATGTGGACCTCAACTCCCAGAACTCATGCTACCATAAGCATTTTGGAAGTTGAAGTCCACTCATCTTAAAGTTGCTGATGTTGAGAGATGGTGGTGTAGAGAGTTTAAATGCATACAGCAGACTCTCTGGATGGATAATGGTGGAATGGCTGCAGCCTGATTCCCATTTGATTTTATTTGGAACAGTACAAAATCCTTGAAGACAACTGTAAGGCCAAGAATAATGTAATGGTTAAAGCATTGGACTAGGACCTAAAATACCACCCACTGTATGACATGAAAGTTATTTCATGATGATTACGATGTCCTGGTTCAACTGACCTTGCAGAGTTGTTATGAGGACACCTGGATGAAAAGAAGAATATGAATACAACCAGTGAAACCATTCCTAAAAACAAGGTATGTTCCCAAAGCCCAGTAATAGCAGCCAGTAATGAGCACAATGTGATGGCATTTGGGGAGGATCTACTAGATCTACTCCCTGTGATCTACTAGAAGAGCTATGAGTTTCTAAATTTAACAACCATTTTAATGATCAACAATTTCATTTTAATGATCAATGGCAATTGACTTAGCAACGAATTATAGATAGTCCTCAACTTTCAACAATTTGAATTTTTGTTGCTAAGCAAGACAGTTGATAAGGGAGTAACACCTGATTTTACAACCTTTTCTGTCACGGATGTTAAGTGTAATACCGTAGTTGTTAGTAAATTGTATGTTGGATTGTAAGCAAATCCAACTTCCCCTATTGACTTTGCTTGTCAGAAGGTGGCGGGGAAGATTGCAAATGGCGATCATATGACCCCTCCAAACACTGCAAACATTGTAAATACATGCCGGTTGCTAAGCGCCCCAATTTTGATCATGTGACCATGGCAGAAGTTCCCACCCCCCAGTCCGTGGATTGGCACAGGGCCGCGGCAAGTCAGAAACTGGTCTGCGCAAACAAGCAAAGCCCCATCCGCGGGATGCAGGCAGTACATGAAACCATGCCCGCTCCAGTCCGCAGAAAAACCTCTCTCCATGAAACCGGTCCCTGGTGCTCAAAAGGTTGGGGACCTCTGACCATGGGGATTCTGCTACGGTTATGACTGTGAGGACCAGTTGTAAATCTCTTTTTTCAGTGCCACTGAAATTTCAAACGGTCACTAAATGAACGGCTGTAAGTTGGGGACTACCTGTACAGGAGCCAAAATAGGGTGTGGAGTAATACCCGGTTGAAAACACGTCACTTCCCTCCCATCAAAGTTCTTCACAGAAGCATCTTGACCCACCTGCTTGAAAAATCTTTTTTCCAAAAATACAAGGTCACACTCAAGGCAGCCGCGATCAGAGCCACACCCACGAACAGCAGCATCCAAATCCAGGTAGCAATTCTATCCACGGCATGGCGTTTCTGGGTAACTTCAGTGATTTGAAGGACAGCAGGACTTGACCAATCAGATAATGCTGGCCAAGTGGGCTGAGTAGAATCAATATACTCAGGATCTGTCGGAAAGGTGACAATGGAATGAAAAATACAGGATATTTTCTTCTCCAAGTCAAGCACTGTGGCCTCTTCTGAAAGAGTTTCAGATTTTAAGGTGTTTTAATTACAGGTAGTCCTCAACGTACGACCAGAACTGAGTCCAACATTTACGTTGCTAAGTGAGAAACTTGTTAAGTGATTTTTGCCCCATTTTATACCTTCCTTCCCACCGTGGTTAAATGAATCACTGCAGTTGTTGTGTTGGTAACAGGGTTGGTAAGTGAATCTGGCTTCCCCGTTGATTTTGCTTGTTAGAAGGGTGCAAATGTTGATCACATGACCCCCAGGACACTGCAACCGCCGTAAGTACATGCCAGTTGCCAAGCATCTGAATTTTGACCGCGTGGCCATGGGATGCTGCAAGAGTCGTGTGAAAAATTGGTTGCAAGTCACTTTTTTTCAGTGCCGTTGTAACTTTGAATTTACTAAATGAAGGGTTGTAAGTCGAGGACTGCCTGCATAAAAACCAGATGGAGAAATGGACAGTGATGGTTCTCCAGAAGGAGCCTGAAAGTACTGATTGTCTCCTTCACTATCTGATGGGGAAATCAAAAAATTTTTGGACACCTGGTACATCAGGCTCAGTCACGGATGGGAAGAAGCCATGTCTGCTGAACATTTCCCCTCTCTGTGTGCAACTCTTTAATGTAGAGTTCCCCAACCGTTTGGGATTGGCAGCCCGGGGAGGGGGGGAAAGAAGGGATGGTTTTGTGCGTGTGGGTGAACGCATGCCCGCGGGCACGAACACCCATTGTTGCACGAGTGGGGCTGTGAGTGCTTGTGTGAGTGGGACCACAAACGCCCACAACGCTCACAGCGACACTCACGTGAGTGCGGTCACAAATGCCTGTGATGCTTGCGGTGACACGCAAGTGGGGCTGTGCTTGTGCACATACTTGCACACACCAGCCAGCCACTTATGTGGCCCAGTGGCCAATAGGCCATGACCTGGTAGTGGGCCATGGCCCATAGTTTTGGGGACCCCTGCCTTAATGCAGATACTGTAAATTACTGTTAAAAGCAAACTGTTTATTCCCAACTTACTTTTGTCCTTCTCTCCAGTGGGTGAACTCAAGCAAATTTCAGAACTCCAAGCAGGATTGAATGTAGACTGGCACTCCCAGCGTCCCCATATCTCATCCTCTATGGAATGTAATAATACTGAAGAGCCCATATTGCTCTTCCTAGCCCAGGGTCGGTTGCCTAGTCGGTTTGAGTTCAGCAGCCATCGGAAACCATCAGTTTTCCGTTTAGAGCAGTGCTGGCACTTGAGCTGCAAATAGGAGATACTGATCTTGTGGGAGGAGACCAAGATGTTGTTGTGGCAGCCTGAAGAAAAAGAAGGAAATATGGTAGATGGCAGGATTAACTCTGGAGTTGAAGGAATCCTAAGGTGTGCTAGGCAACCAGGAACGCTTTGTTTCCCACAATCTTCCCAACACAGAACTAGATCCTCTTTCTGGGCCAGGGATCATGTTTGGTATTTTGGGAGAGCTGGTTAGAAGAATTGATCCAAAATGGTTACCACCAGTGGTGGGATTCAGCCAATTTGTCCCAGTTCAGCAGAATCGGTAGCTAATTTTTTGTTAACTTTGGCAAACCGACTGAAGCCCTAGCCCTTTTTTTGCAAGGCCCAGAATGGACCGCCGGAAGTGTGTGAGTGCCACTTCCGGAAGTCCGTTCTGAGCCTCGGAGGCCTGGGGCAGGCTTCCCAGGCCCAGAACAATCTACCAGAAGTGCATGGACGCCACATCTGGAAGTCTGTTCTGGGCCTCAGAGGCCAAGGCCCAAAATGGACTTTCAGAAGTGGCATCCACTCAGCGAACCGGTTGTTCAGGTTTTTGAATCCCACCAAGAGTTACCACCATGGGCAGATTTGGTCCAGTGGTAAAGGTTCTAGGCTAGAAACCAGGAGATTGCGAATTCTAGTCCCATGTTAGGCATGAAATCCAGCTGGCTGACTTTGGGCCCATCACTAAGAGACTGGGAGTTTTAGCCCCGCCTTAGGCATAAAAGTCGGCTGGCTGATTATCAGCCAATCACCAGGAGGCTGTGAGTTCTAGTCCTTCCGTAGACACAAAAGTCAGCTGGGTGACTTTGGGCCAGTCCCTCTCTTTCAGTCCAAGGTTGTTGCTGTGGGAAAAATAGGAGGAGGAAGTAGTATTAGATATGTTAGCCACCTTGAGTTATTAATAAAACAGTAATAAAGGTGGGATAAAAAATTTAAAGTAAAAACAGACATTTTAAAAAATATGAGTTTACCAGAAGTTTCTCAGATGCAACCAAATTTTATGCACATCCCAACTTATCCTTTAATAAGTGTGTGAGCATCATTCCAAGCAAAGGACTTTAACCCATATCCCTTGGCCAATTTTATTTTTATCTTATGCATTAGATTTTCCACCTTGAAAAATTTTAGTGATTCTCCATTCCTCTAAACAAAAGGGTGCTCCAGAGTTTGGATACAAACTCTGGAACAAACAGTGCCCTTGATGATACAGGTAGTCCTCAACTTACAACAGTTCATTTAGAGACTATTTGAAGTTACAATAGCACTGAAAAAGTGACTTATGACCATTTTTCACACTTATGACCATTGCAATAGCCTTATGGTCTCTAGATCAAAATTCAGGTGCTTGGCAACTGACTCGTATTTATGATGTTGCAGTGTCCTGGGTCATGTGATCATCTTTTGTGACCTTCTGACAAGCACAGTCAATGGGGAAGCCAGATTGATTTAACAACCGTGTTACTAGCTTAACATTTGCAGTGATTCACTTAATAAATGTGGCAAGAAAGGTCGTAAAATGGGGCAAAACTCACTTAACAAATCTTTCACTTAGCAACAGAAATTTTGGGTTCAATTGTGGTCGTAAATGAAGGACTACTTGTAAATGAGTCCAAACAGCTGTATCTTTAGCTCTTCGTTTGTTAATTACAGGTCTATGTAAGCAGGATGTTTTAATTTTCCTAGAATCACTGTGCTGGAAAGCCTTCTCTGCAGCTATGAACTATATAAAAATACCTTAACATGTTTTTTTAAACTTCCTATAGGTTCCGATGGAAACTTTTTTTATATATCAGCTTCTTAGCGACATAGGATATACTTTTTTTAGTCTGCATCACAACTGGGGAGAAAAAGGATAAAACTTCTCTGTACTTCCTGATAATGTTAACAATTAAAGAGGCACCAAAGATGCAGTTGCATCCTAAACGCTAAGTGTAATGAATAGTTTGACCTTGTGAATTCTTTTTTAAGTACAGTTAGATGTAGGTCCCCAATTACCAGAGGTTTTCAAATAAATATAGATAAAGGTAAAGGTTCCCCCGCACATGCGTGCTAGTCGTTTCCGACTCTAGGGGCCGGTGCTCATCTCCGTTTCAAAGCCGAAGAGCCAGCACTTGTCCAAGGACGTCTCCGTGGTCATGTGGCCGGCATGACTAGACGCCAAAGGCGCATGGAACACTGTTACCTTCCCACCGCAGTGGTCCCTATTTTTCTATTTGCATTTTTACGTGCTTTCGGACTGCTAGGTTGGCAGATGCTGGGACAAGTAACAGGCGCTCAGTCTGTTACACGGCACTCGGGATTCGACCCGCCAAACTGCCGACCTTCTGATCGACAAGCTCAGCATCCTAAACCACTGAGCCACCGGGTCCCTTCAAATAAATATAGGATAGCCTTTTATCTGGGATGAACTTATAATTCCTGTCCTAGATAGATCTGGAAGATCAGCCTTGCCAAAGCTATGATTTTATGACTCTATGATTCTAAATATCCTAAACCCAGGATAGCTTTCAGCAGACTTCATTGTGGTGCACATAGAAATTGAACCACATTTGCTCAAAGTGCTTCCCCAGTGTGCTAGTTAGAGTAAAAAATTAACTCCCCAAGTAAGACTTGATCCAATTGTTTTCTCCTTAGACAGGATATTGTTTTGGCATGAAGTACCATCAAAGAAAGAAGTACAATTAAAAATCCATTTCAAATCATTCACCTCAGTTTAGTTCAATCAATTTAATTCAATTCAATCTGATCTTACTACAGGCAATTCTCATAACCATTCATTTAGCAACTATTCAAAAGTTACAACGGCACTGGAAAAAGTGACATGACTGTTTTTCACATTTTATGACCATTGCAGCATCCCCCCCAACTGGCCACTGGCTCATATTTATGATGTTTGCAGGGTCAGGTGATCACCTTTTGCGACCTTCTGTCAAGCAAAGACAAACACAGTTTGGATACAAACTCTGGAACAAACAATGCTCTTGATGATACAGGTAGTCCTCAACTTACAACAGTTCATTTAGTGACCATTTAAAGTTACAATAGCACTGGAAAAGTGACTTATGACCATTTTTCACACTTATGACCATTGCAATAGCCCTATGGTCACTTGATCAAAATTCAGATGTTTGGCAACTGACTCATATTTATGACGTTGCAGTGTCCTTGGTCAGGTGATCACCTTTTGCAACCTTCTGTCAACCAAAGACCATGGGGAAGCCAGATTTACTTAACAACTGTGTTACTAACTGAACATCTGCAGTGATTCACTGTGGCAAGAAAGGCTATAAAGTGTGGGCAAAACTCACTTAACAACTCACTTAGTAACAGAAATTTTGGGCTCAGTTGTGGTCATAAGTCGAGGATTGCCTGTACAGAGAATGGAATGGTTAAAAGTTCATGCCTGAAAAATTATATATTGACTATTAGGGAAAAGTAATATTTCGGATGCATTCATGCAGACATACCTGTGGTTACGTTCAGGATGGTGTGCGTTTCTGAGCCGTTGGATAAGCGACAGATGTAAATCCCCGAATCGCTCATGATGAGGTTCTTAAGGATTAGTAATTGTGGAGGCTGGTAGATTAGGCGTTGGTTGAACCGAAGAGGAATTACTTCATTCCTGGCGGGATTCCAGTTTATCTCCACTCTCTCTGTGCTGGTGTTCGCACATTTGGGATTCAGAGGGAGCCAAAACAAGTGTGTGTAATAGCCCACAGCTTCACAGGGAAAGGAGGCCTCCTCGCCAGTTTTATGAGTGAGCTTGTTCACCAAGATTGCTGATGGAGAAGACAAGCAGAAGTTAACTACCTCTCGGCCAAACGCTGCTTCCTACCCTACTTTTAAGAGTCCTACTCACAAGAAACCATTCTCTTGATTCTTCTTTTAAGCGGTTTTTGCCCAACCTTGTGGTGCCCACATGTAGTGGGCCAACACTTCCCATCATTCCCAAATAGTTCAAGATAATGAGCATTGTAATTTATCTTGCGGAGAGGATGCTGAGATACCTATAGTTTTTTTTTTTTTGAGGCATCTGACTCTCGTGCCCTTGAACACACAGGCTAATCTTTCACATACGCAAATCCTAAACGTGCACCCACACAAAATTTGTCTTTCCATTTAAACCCACAAATGAAAGAGAGGTCACTAAAAAAATAAGAGAAGTCTTTCGTCTCACCCCACTTCTTCATCTCCCAGCTCCAAGATGGCCCCTCAGTGTGTTTTTGTTACCTTGCCCTTTCCTCAGAAGGATTATTTCCACCAATACATTCAGGAGACAAAACTTCATATTTGCACCCCGCTTGGATGTTTTGCAATGCCTTCTACCATCATTAATTCCACTCAAGAAAAGAAGGGAAGCATTTTTGAACAAGAGGCCAAAATTAGCGCTCTGAAAAGGTTATCGCTTCTTTGTGGTGTTTTGGTTTTCCTCTGTGAGTCAAAGGAGGAACACCATTTTATCATCTCCAGCCAGCCACAGTGTGTGGTTTCAGCTTTGGGACGGGGAAGGCCAGGCTGTCTCATGGGCAGCTAAGTTATTTCTGTTCATGTTCATCTCACACCAAGGTTGATGGAAACTAAGGAGGAATCTTGGCAGGGACCCATAACTTACCTATTGCCTTAAAATACGACTGCTATTCCTGAAAACAACACAAAACGAAGCAAAAACAAAAACAGAAAAAAAAACAACAGGTATCAGCTCAGGGAATTAACGATACTCATTTTGCAATTGCTATTTAACTAAAATGCTTCTTAGAATCATGGAACCAGAAAGTTGGAGGCATCTTGGAGGTCTTCGAACCCAACCCACTTCCCAAGGCAGGAAGCCTTAAACCATCTTTGGGTTGAAAACTTCCAGCGACGGAGAGCCCACAATTCCAGGAGGAAGGCACCTCAGTTTATTTATTTATTTAGAAAATTTATATGGCCGCCCGCTCACTCTCAGTGACTCTGGGTGGCTCACAAAAAAATTGACAGTTCAATTCTGAACAATTGTGACATATTAGAAGTAAGCCTTTATTCCAAGCCCAAGAAAGGAGAACAGTGAAACGTTTATTCAGGTTGGGGGACCTGAGAGTACACCCCACTGTACAGCTAGTCCTTGACTTACAACCATTCGTTTAGTGACTTTGAAGTTAGGACGATGCTGAGAAAAGTAATTTATGAATGGTCCTAGCTCTAAAGTTCTCACAACATCCTTGCAGTCACTTGATTGTGACTCAGGCCCTTAGCAACTGTTAAGCATATGTTGCAGTGTTTTGGGGATCATGTGATCAACGTTTGTGACTTTCCCAGCTGACTTCTGACAAGCCAAGTCAATGTGTGTGTGTGTGTGGGGGGGAAGCTGGATTTGCTTACCAACCTCATGATTTACTTAATGTCTGTGGCAAAAAAGATCGTAAAATCAGGCATGGTCATGTGATGACTTATTTAATGCTTAGCGACAGAAATTTCCTATTGCAGTTGTAAGTCAAGGGCTGTCTGTAGAGCATGCGTAAAGTACATTATGTTCTTCTCCGGCCATCAAGCTTCTTCAGTTTTTCTAAAGTTGAAATTTGTCAGCCATTTTCCTGATGTTCACTCCAGAAAAACATGAAAATAAAATAAACCCCTACAACAAATCAAGAAAAAAAAAGCAGGGGGAGGAGGCTGAGAAGAAGGAAAACAAAGGAAGCTTGAGTATGAATGCTGCAAAGTTATTATCTCCTTGACCACCAAAAGCCCTTACTCTTAGCAATGAGATGCATTTAATTGTTAATAGTTAGCAGATCTTTATACAAGTAGTTGACTTCCAAGTTTGTTTAGTGACCAAAGTTACAATGGCATTGAAAAGTGACTTATGACCTTTTTTACACTTATGACCATTGCAGCACTCCATGGCCATGTGATCAAAATTTGGATGCTTAGCAACCAGTATTTATGAGATTTTCAGCGTCCTGGGGTCATGTCAATGGGGAAGTCAGATTCACTTTGCAACCGCCTTACTAACTTAACAACTGCAGTGTTAAGGTGTTCATTTAACAACTGTGGCAAGAAAAGTTGTAAAACGGGACAAAACTCACTTAACAATTCATCTTGCCTTTGGAAATGTGTGAGACCTTGTCCATCAAATTTCTTCTTCTTGTCTATGGAGATTCTCAGTCATCCAGGTCATGGCTGCCCCAAAGGTGTGTTTTTCAAGACAATTGGACTTTTCCTTGAAGACATTCCTTTATAAGATGTGAGCTACAAATATTCTCCTTTATTAAGGCCTCAATCTGGGTAACCTGAAGATGTGTGGACTTCAACTCCAGAATTCCACGGACACCCATGCTGGAGAAGGAATTCTGGGAGCTGATGACCACACATCTTAAAAGTTGCTGAGTTTGAGAAGCCCTAATAAAAGAGAATATTCATAGTTCAGGGTTGACATGATGGGTCCTCCCTGAGCTTGGTTGTTTTCTGGCAAGTGGGGATGTTTCATTACCCAAACTAGGTAACATCATCAGTGCTAGTAAGGAGTGCAGTTTGCTGTCAGGTTATATTCTACTGGAGTGTCAGTGTTGGTGGGAGTGGCCTTAGAGATATTGATTGGGGTATTGTTAAGATCGTTGGTCTGATGTTAATCTTGGAGTTAATCTATGCTCAGCTGGGTGTTGATCATTAGTGGACAGCTGTTTTGGTCTTCTTGTCCCCACTTCGGTTTGTTGATTGTCTTCTGCACAGCCTATTGATGGCTGATTTGTTAAGAGGGCCAGGCAGGCTTTTAGAAATTCCCTAGTGATTTTGAACTTGGCTAGGTTTCGGATGGTCGTAATTTCCCAACTGAAACTATGGGAAACTATTGAGAAGCCCTGTTCTAAACTAGGAAATTAAGAAGAAAAAAATAGCAACAAAATCCTCTTGATCCAATGGACAGGTCAGTACGTTGTATTGCCAATTTTCCCCCCTCTCATTTAGTTTTGAGGATTAGGGTAAAAACTCATGAGGATATTTATTAGCCTTTCTTAAATAACTTAGCTGTATACTTCGTGCTTACTCTATTCTTCCTTCCTACATGGACTGTTTCTTCAGCTAGTCAGATGCTCTCCGCCCTTTTCATTTCTAAACATTCTTCAGGATAGTTAAAAGCTATTTGTGTACTGAAATATTCCACCCAAGACAAACAGCTCACCCACTAACAGGAGGACCACACAGCATGGAAGTCCTATCAATCTGAAGGTTATTGCTTTTCCAATATATATATATCTGTGAAGAGGCAGTAGAGACGTCCTCTAGCCTAGCTGAATTTGATTCCTAGAGAGGATGGGATACTTGCATGCTGTCTCCTTGGAAACATCAAGGAAGTAGTATCCCACAGGCCTCCCTTTTTTTTTCCCCAGCCAAAATTCCAGCCCTGTAATTTCTTGCTGTTCTCCCATCCAGTTTCCAACCCAGATTGAATCCGCTTAGTTTCTAACAGCAGACAAGGCCAGCAGAGGGCCTGCAACTCCTGAGACCAGAGTCAGGAAATATAAAAAATACCATCTTTATTGTGAACCCTTACAACAAGATGTGAGGGTTGCTGGCCAGAAGGTCAATATTACAGTGCAGAGAAGCAGATTTACAGCATAAGGGGAGAGTGATGGCTGCTCAGGCATACACATACATATACACGCACGCGTGTATGCACGCACAAGGAAGGTCAAGGCGGAAGGGACGTCACAACCAGAAGCCGTGAGGTGCAGGAGAAGCATGGGAGGTGGTGACGGTGGGGATGGTGAGGGTGGTGGAGAATGCTATAAGTTCCATGGAAGATGAAATTCTTGGGGTGGAAGTGGAGTGCAGTGTGTCGCTTCAAAATTTTGCAGGTGCTTCCGTGCCTGTGGAATGAAAAAAAAAAAATTACATTGGGGGAACCCAACTGGTAGCTTCTGGGCCATCTCTGCTCTCCAAGTCCTGAAGGGTGGCCATCAAATTGCCTTTTTTTTTTTTTAATGCAGGGGTCTTCAAACTTGGGCCTTTTATGACTTGTGGACTTCAACTCCCAGAATTCTTCAGCCAGGCATGCTGGATAAGGAATTCTGGGAGTTGAAGTCCACAAGTCATAAAAAGGCCAGGTTTGAAGACCCCCATTTTAATGGGACCATAAAATAAAGCCTTTAAATGCAGTGGAAATGTAGCAACAATTGCCACTGATCTGATGGGCCCAGTAAGTTTTGTTGTCCATAATGCCATCATCAGGATGAGAATGGGTTGAGCAAACTGTGGAGTTAATGTAACTCGAAGAAACAGATTGTCAATTACTGTCAGATTGTCAATACAGACAGTCCTAAACTTACAACAGTTCATTTAGTGACTGTTTAAAGTTACAACGGTACTGAAGTGGACTTAGGACCGTTTTTCACGCTTATGACCGTTGCAGTAGCTCCATGGTCACGTGATCAAAACTCAGATGCTTGGCAACTTGGCTCATATTTATAACGGATGCAGTGTTCCAGAATCATGTGATCACCTTTTACAACCTTTTGACAAGCAAAGTCAATGGGGGAGCCAGATTTACTTAACTTACAGAGTTGCAGTGATTCACTTAACAATGGTAGCAGAAAAGTTCGTAAAATGGGGCCAGGTGTACTTAACAAATGTCTCGCTTAGCAACTGAAATTTGGGGCTGAATTGTGGTTGTAAGTCGAGGACTATTTGTATTCCCTTTTCCTCAGGATAATTCTGGTGTTTCTTGATGGGAGTGCCTCCAAATACTTCGCTTGAGTTGTTGCTGAGCGTGTGTATGCACAAAATGGAGTTGATCCTAAGGGCATTACAGCAGTCTTGTGAAACCTACTTGGCTGGACAGGGAAATGGTGGATGAAAGAGGGGTGACATGCTGGAACGATGGGAGTGTGGGGAGCAGAATATGTGAGTGCAGGCTAGGAGAACTCACCAGGAATAGTGCAAGTTGTCGTCTCCCGTCAAGGGTCATGTCTTCACCTGGTTTGAAAACAATAATGAGGTAGACTGAGAAGCTGCTAACGGGGAGGCAAGTTGCAACAGAACCTCTGTTCGGTCAATTTGGGTTTAAAAATGCTGATTAAAGCCTGAAGCCAAGTTGGTGGCCATCACTGCCCACAAAAATGGTAGAACTTTGATCACAACATCATAGCAACCAACCTGAATTTGATCATAGGCACAATCAGTTACCAACTTGACTTTTTTTCACTACACTCTGCAGATACCCTGTCTTCCTATTCAGTTGACAAAACTGCCTTTATTGCCACCTCTCCTGTGTCCCTAAGAAGTCCAATGACAGTTGAGGATTGCTAAATCATGTTGCAGGAGTTCTCTTCTAATATATATTACAGCAGGGGTCCCCAATGCTGGGGCTGCGGCCCACTACCAGGCCATGGCCTGTTCAAAACTGGGCTGTGGGATAAATGGGCAAGAACGCGTGCGTGAAGCTCCACTCGTGAGAATGGAGCTTTGCGTGTCAGCATTAAGCAACCTCCGCTTGTACGAGTGGAGCTTTGCACATGAACGCAAGTGCCCGCTGCTCGTGCTGCTTCATTTGCACAGAGGGCATGCACGCATCTGCCGCTCACCCCCCACCCACCCCCGGGCTGGAATAGTTGAATTATAGTACAGTCAAACCAACAAAATACTTGATCTTGCTGATGGGTGCCTTTTGCACATCCACACCAATCAGATGATAGTTTCCCAAATCCCATTTCCCCCATTGGCTGGTCTGGTTTGAAATGCAGTAATCATTATTGGCCTACTCAGTTAAAAGTCGTTACGGGAGTGCAGTACACCACTAGCTAAGTAAGCCAGGGCCAACGTTATTGGCCAACATTTCCTGTCTTCAAATTCAATTGGCCAATCTGGGTTGCGCATTCTTAAGATTTCCTCCAACCCAGACAAGACTATTGCTAAGCAGGACTTCCGGGTGGCAAGGCGCCGCCGCCGACAGCTGCTTTTAGGTTGTCAGCTTCGCGGCTTTGTAGAACCGCCGAAAACAGCGCCGATCAGCTGTTTCGGCGGTTCGGAAGCCCCCTCCTCGGGAGAAGAGGAGGGGGTGAGTATCCAAGTAGGGGAAGGGCTCTCTGGGGCCGCCAGGGCTTTAAGTTCTGGCGGCTGAAGGATTGAGCCCCCCCGAAGCTTGGATTTCTCCGGGCTGCGCAGCGTGTCTGCTCCGTTTTTTTTTGGAGCAGAACAAGGCGAACGCAACCATCCCTGCTTACAAGAATGGACTTTGGAAGATAATGAAAGCAGGCAGAGCGATGCAAGAGAATAAGGAGTAAGTGAACTTTTGATCTTTGGCTCAATCCACATTGAAGACTTTGAAAGTGAAAGTGCGTAGTTGCAAAAGAGGGAAAAAAATGGCAGCTAAATCTTCTAAACTTACTAAAAGTGCGGGGGCTTCCCCCCTGCCGCAATCTTCAGTGCAAGCCTTAGCACCTCCTGCACCTTTACCTTCGCCTGTTTTAACAGTTAAAGTTTTGCAAGATGCTTTGGAAAAGCATTCACAGCATTTAGCTGAGATGATAGATGAAAAGTTGGATGAGAAGCTGACAGAAATTATGGATGAAAAGTTGACAGTAATAAGGGCGGACATCTTGCTTGCATTTCAAGGCATGGCGTTATGTATTGAACGCCTGGACGAAAGAGTGGAGGATCTCACTCAAAATAATATTAAATTGGATGCAAAGATATTAGAGACAGAGAATGTGGTGGATAAAATTGATTATGATCTGACATTGGTACAATATCATGAAATGGAGTTTGCTGTGAGAATTAGGGGTCTTAAGGAGAATCTCAAGGAAGATTTGAAGAAAATAGTCTCTGTTGCTCTGGAAGATGTGTTGGGAAGGCCAGCTGAAGGAATTGCAGAAGATATAGATAAAATTTTCCGTGTTAATTCCTGGATTGCGAGACAAAGGAAACTACCTAGAGAGGTGGTTGTTTATTTTACAAAGAGAGCAACCAGGAATGAAGTTATTCAAGTCTCTTACAATACTAAGCTTGTGATCGCAGAGCAAGAAGTTCTGGTTTTAAAAGAGATCCCTCCAAAAATTTTAAGGAAACAAAAGGAATTTGCATTTCTGGCACAGGAGCTTAAGCGACGTGATATCAAGTTTAGATGGGAGATCCCAGTGGGTATGGTGGTAATGTTTGAAGACACAAGATACCGTCTTGCTACAGTGATGCAGGCACGTGATTTTTATAGCAATGTTTTAAAAGCAATCCCCATACCACTTCTGGAATCAACAAACGAGGGAAAGTCTCATGATGCCGAAGGAATACAGACAGATGAGAGAGCAGCAGGAGCGGGTCAAATTTCAACAGTATCAGAAGAAGTAAGAGACCAGAGGATTACGCGTGCTGCTTCGAGACGAATCAGACGTGAGCAAGAGCAGGATCAGCAGAATGTTGTGGAACCTCCAAAGTGTACCTATAGCGAAGCTGTGGGAGGAGCGCGGCCTAAAAATGTGAAGGGGATTCTGGAAGACGCGCTCCAAAAGCTTCGGGTTGCCAGAAATGGTGACTAAGTTTTTAACTTGGAATGTCAATGGATTAAACTCACCACAGAAGAGAAAGAAAATTTTTCAATATTTAAAGCAATTTAAGACTGATGTTATTTGTTTACAAGAAACACATATTAGAGCTATGGACCAAAAGCATTTATTAAACTCAAGATTAGGTACACAATTTATTGCTTCCGCAGTTAACAAGAAAAATGGAGTGGTTATTTACGTTAAGAATACAATTACAGCACAGTTAATCGAAGCAGAGGCATAATACTTTTTGCAATGCCAATAAACCAGGTAGATGGTTAGCTTATATGCTAAGGAAGAAGCAAAGGGTTTCTAATATAGATAAAATAGAACATAAGGGAAAGATTGTGTATCAACAGAATCTTATCAAGGAAACCTTTGTTGATTTTTATTCTAAATTATATGCTAGAGATAAGATTAATGAAATGGACATTGATTTATATTTAAAAGACTTTAGCATCCCGGTTCTCACGCAAGAGCAAAAAGAAGAGATGAATCAGTTGATAACTGAGGAAGAAATATTTTTGGCAATTAAACAGTTAAAAGTAGGTAAAGCGCCAGGCACGGATGGTTTGACTGCTGCGTATTATAAAAATCTACAGTTTGAGATGATAAAGCCATTAAAGGAGCTGTTTCAGACAATTCAAAAAGGGGGAGGAGTGCCTCCGTCTTGGAAAACTGCTTTTATTTCTTTAATCCTGAAAGAAGATCAGGACGTTACTCAAGCAAGAAATTATAGGCCAATATCACTTTTGAATACGGACTACAAGATATTTGCTAAGGTTTTAGCTAGTAGACTGATGAGGGTATTGCAACAGGTAATTCATGGTGATCAAACTGGGTTTATAAGTGGTAGACAAATGAAAAACAATGTGAGACATATAGTTGATTTGTTGGAATTTTTGGAAAGGAATAACCAGATCTCTGCAGCTTTGATCTTTTTGGATGCTGAAAAAGCCTTTGATCAATTGGATTGGAAATTTTTGCTGAAAGTATTAGATAAAATGAATTTTGGGGATGAATTTTTACAACCAATCAGGGCATTATATCAAAAGCAAACAGCTCGAATAATAGTTAATAATAGTTTGACTGAAGTGTGTAATATTGAAAAGGGTACGAGGCAGGGTTGCCCGTTATCACCTTTATTATTTGTCTTAACGTTGGAGATATTACTGATTAAAATACGGAATTCGGAAACAATTAAGGGAATTCAAATAAGAGATCAGGATTACAGATTGAGGGCGTTTGCGGATGATCTGGTTATTACGTTGACACACCCAGAAAATTCTGTTATGGAATTGATGGAGTTAATATCGCAATATGGGAAAGTTTCTGGATTTAAGATTAATATACAAAAAACTAAAATGTTATCTAAAAATATGACAGTTTTACAAAAGGTAGCTTTAGAAAGCTTAACTGGATTTGAAATTGTTGAAAGGGTTAAATATTTGGGGGTAAACTTAACACCCTCAAATGTTAAATTATATAAAAACAATTATGAAAAGTTATGGAACAAAGTGCAAAAAGAATTGGATAGTTGGAAAAAATTGCAATTGTCATTATTGGGAAGAATTGCAGCAGTAAAAATGAATGTATTGCCAAAATTTTTATTTTTGTTTCAAATGATACCCATTCTTAAAAAGGATTCAAATTTGCAGGAATGGCAGAAGGGTATTAATAAATTCGTTTGGGCAGGGAAAAGGCCACGGGTTAAATTTAAAATTATGCAGGATACGCGTGAAAGAGGTGGTCTAAAAATGCCCAATCTTAAATTATATTATGAAGCTGCTGCATTATCAGCTATAAGTGATTGGATTAATTTGACACAGGGGAGATTATTAAATCTTGAAGGGCATGATTTGTTATTTGGTTGGCATGCATATTTATTGTATGATAAGAAGGTAGACAATGTGTTTAAAATGCATATTTTGAGGTATGCTCTGTTGCGAGTTTGGAAAAAGCATAGACAAAAGTTAAATTACAAGATACCTTTATGGGCAATACCCAAACACGCAATAGAGAACATAAATGTTGGATTTAAACATGATGTGACTACATATAAGGAAATTTTGAGTTTGGAGAGGAATGTATGGTGTTTGAAGTCATATAATCTTTTACGAGAAAAAAAGATTGTACAAACTTGGTTTCAATATGGGCAATTACAAGCCAGGTGGAAAGAGGATCAGAAAATTGGTTTTTTAATGGATGATGAAAACTTGGTAAAGCAAATTAGAAATCAGGGACCAGCACATATCAAACGGATATATCTTGCATTGATAGAGATTGATTCAGAAACAGAAATTGTTAAGGATTGTATGATAAAATGGGCACAGAATATTCACGAAGTTATTACAATGGACACTTGGGAAAAGATCTGGGTTAGAAATGTGAAATTTACGCAAGCCCAAAACTTAAGAGAGAATTTTTATAAAATGTTTTATAGGTGGCATTTAGATCCTAGAAAGTTAGCAAGTATGTATCCGAATTATCAGCCTAAATGTTGGAAATGTGGCGGTGAAGATGCAACGTACTTTCATATATGGTGGACTTGTAAAAAGATTAAAGCATTTTGGATTAAAATTTGGTGGAATATGCAGAAGATATTCAAGAAAAGGATAAAGTTTTGTCCGCAGTTGTTTTTATTGGGCATTATTACTGATACTACCGTGCTGGACATTAATTTGATGTTGAACTTAATTACGGCAGCGAGACTTTTAATAGGGCAATATTGGAAGAAGGAAGAATTGCTGACTATAGAGGAATGGATTTTAAAAGTTTCCAACCTGGCGGAAATGGCGAAGATTTCAGCATATTTGAAAGACCATTCGCAACAACGATATATTGTGGAGTGGAAGAAATGGATTGATTACATCCAGAATAAATACCGGACTAAAAAGTTTCATCTAGCATTTGAATAAGTATATTGCTTGTAGTCAACATATAAGAGCTAAAGTGCGAGAGACTTAATAGTTTATTGTTAGTAGTATATGGGAGTTTATGATTGGTTACTTTATTTTTATACCTTGTATCCAGCTCTGGGAAGTCGGGGGGGGGGGGGGAAGGGAAAGGGAGGGGGAG